>OY720449.1:82275222-82437722 GCA_963082715.1 Harpalus rubripes | reverse complement strand
CATTTTAAGATTTTACAGTTTTTCTTGAAAAAACACTGTTAAATATCATTTTTCCATATTTAATGTTATTATAAATATTAAAGAACATTTTATTCTCTATACGATTTGATTACATTTTACACTTCATATTCAATGGATATTCAGTTAAAAAATTATAAAGAAATTATATCTCATAAAGCAGCTAGCTATGCTATAACCATGAAAACCGCTACTATATTAAGAAAATGCTGATTGACAGATGTCAGTGTCAAGTGCAATTGATATGTTTGTGTTATAATTTTACTGGAAATATATAATTTCTTAGGTACATGAAACTTTCTGTACCGAATTTGTATAAAATGTATAGAACTGACAGAAGGTAATGTACTTAAAATATGGAATCTTGTACAAGTACAAGAAACTTTCTGTATGGAATTTGTACAAAATATATGGAACTAACGGAAGGTAATGTGCTGGCCACATGAGATTTTTTTATATTAGGTATTATTTACGAAATAAATACTAAAAAAAAATTAATAATCGAAGTACCTTCCATCTTTTTCTGCGATAACTCTAATACTACAATTCCAAAAATTATAATTCTTTTGTATTTCTCTTCGTTACATCCATATGAAGAGCTGATTAGATTTTGGTTATAATTGGTCAACCGGAAGTACCCACATTTGAAGATTTTAACTTCATATTAAATGGATATAAAGTTAAAAAATTATAAAGAAATTAAATTTCATAAAGTAGCCAGCTATGAAAACAACTACTATAGCCCTTTCTTTTTATCAAGAAGATCAACTCCGAGTAGCACACATCTACCCATTTTCTTCGTCCTCGCCCCCGCGAAGCACCACCTTTGAAACAGGATCATAATACTCATCATTTTTCTCTGGCTCTTCAGTTGTACAAGGTTGTACTTTGTAAACGCGAAATAGAAAATAAAACTGTTTTACCATACTAAATGCCTGTACACATTTGCATGCCTGGCTTCCGGTATGTGTAAATATTTCAAAATTTGAATATCACCCAATTTTAAAATTGATTTATTTAGCATTAATTTATAATAAAAATCAATAAAATCCCTTATAGATTATTTTCATTTCTTCCTACATCAATCTAATCATCCTTTCTCCCATCCCAATCCTATTTTTTATCTTGTAACTCCGGGCCATAAAATGCAGACACACATAACGCCTTGCCATGAGCGTTCGATGCACGAGCATCCCCGAGTCCAAGTGGCCATCCAGAGCACGGGCTCCAAGTGACCATCAACTGGACACACATAGTATCTGCAGCTGACATTTAACACTCAAGATAGCAGATGATGAGAGGCGACACTCTGTTGACCCAAACCTGATAGCGCATTTATATCGCCAATGAGGAATCGAAAAACGTTAAGAAGGAAGGTTTAATTGAGGGATTATAACGGTACGAGTTTAATGATTATTTTATTGACATATGTTCTAAAGATAAAGTAGCAATAAAATTTTAATATTTGAAAGGCCAACATAGATGTTATCATCAAAATGTTTTGTTTGCAAATATTTATATAAAAGTGCACTCTCCCTTTCTTGTTAGAAATGGGTTAGAAAATAGGTTTTAATTTGTTTCGGTTATCAGTACCCGGTTTTTTACCTCCGTAGAATCCAATTTTAACATTTTCACGATGATATTTGTGTGTGTGTGTGTGTGTGTGTGTGTGTGTGTGTGTGTGTGTGTGTGTGTGTGTGTGTGTGTGTGTGTGAGAGAGAGAGAGAGAGAGAGAGTGTGTATGTCTGTGTGGATCCTCCACTCTAACTGAAATACTATTATTCAGAAAATTTTGAAACCTTGTATTTCGAACTTTTTCTGTAATGGAAAGAGCCCAATAGATTCTGGTGTAAATCAGATAACCGGAAATGACACTTTACTTGAAACTCAAAATAGTTTTTCTTCGATAAATATCTTTTTGTACGATCGGATTATTTTTTATATTTACCGATAGTGTTTCCAAGAGAGTAGATCTTATTTACAAATTACTGAACGGTAAGTGATGTAACTCACGTCGGTAAGTGATGTGCTTCACTTACCATTCAGGAGGCGAGACGGTAAATAAATAAAAACGAAAATCAAAGCTTACTTCAAAAATGACACCTAAAATTTTTTTAATATGTCAAAATAATTTTCAAATCTTATTTCTCTTTTAAATTTTGTGCATCGATCGTACAAAAAAGAGTATAAGTATCACGAACGTTAAGGAATTACTGATATCAGACAAAATTGGGACCTTCGCTTCTCTCAGTCCCCAAACATTGTCTTCGATCGGTAAACTGTCCTTACCGTTCTTAATACTTAATATACTATTTTTTGCATGATTGGGTTATTTTTTATGTTTACCGATAGTGTTTCCAAGACAGTAGGTTTTATTTATAAATTACTGAACGGTAAGTGTTGTGAATCACGTCGGTAAGTGATGTGCTTCACTTACCGTGCAGGAGGAGGTAAATAAATAAAAACAAAAATCAAAGCTTACTTGAAAAATGACAAATAATTTTTTTTAATACATCAAAATAATTTTTAAATCTTATTTTTCTTTTAAATTTGGGCGTCGATCGTTCAAAAAATAGTATAAGCATCACGAACGTTAAGGAATTACAGATCTCAAACAAAATTGGGGACTGAGCGACGTTGTCTTCGATCGGTTAACTGCCCTAAAAATAAATAAATATATCATCACGGCATATTACCCATTGCTGGGTGTGCCAATCTGCTTTGTATACAGAATTCGGTAATGATGATGACATACTTGAACCGTGCGGGCGTTTACCAGGCGTCACTTCACGGGCACTCATTGCTGGCGTGTAGAGTGCACCACAGGGGTCAATTTTGTGCCATTTAATACTTATTATACTATAAATATTATTTTTTCGAAATGTTATTATAAAAATTAAATATTATTAAATTTTTTTACAGATTTGAATTAATACTTTTTCTACATATTTTATGGATAAATTTATAAAATTATTTACAATTTACATCCCGGAGCCTACGCTTTAAGCAAACAAAACTCCTTGGTTACGCAGTTATTCAAATGTGTGTAACTGACAGATAAAGGTCACTGTCAAAGAACTAACCATTTCAAATTAATAATAGTAACGTTTAAAAGAAAAAAGTAAATGGAATAATAGGAAAGGTAATCAATACAATTTCCAGCATACGTAAATATGTAGGTATGTATTTAGAATAATAAAAATTACCGATTAGTGAATTCTATTCTATCCGGGGGGTAATTCTTGAAAAGTGAGATGTCAGTGAGAAAAAACATCACATGATTTACATGTCACGTAAATTTTTTTCTTTAATTCTTGAAATAATTATGTCGTCTCACTACTTCACATTTCATCTCACTACGTGAAACTTATCTCCCCATCTTTTTGGTTGTGAGAATCAATGTCACTCCCTAATGTTAAATAGAAATTTGCTTAATACTAAATTATATTAACTAATATTATAAATAAAATTATTATAAATATCATATATAATATGATATATAATACAGAAATTACTTTTCGAACCAAATTTTTGAAATATTATTTCGGCTGAATAAAAATTTAGTGGATTGCTAGGGTAACAGTTTAAACAAACCAACCAAGTCATAGATCAGCATAAGGGATTCCAACAAAAAAAATATCTACTTTACGTTTTTTGATTTGTGGGTATCCCAGCTTGGGGATTTACGTATACTTATACAATACAAATACGTTTATACGTAGTAAGACACATTTTATTTGTAGTTGTTCGATTACGGCAATAATAATAAATAAAATTTGGCCCGCGGGCTGCCTAACACAGACCACTATACTACGGACACGGACTACAGAGACCTACGGACTCAAAATTCACTAAATCTAGAAAAAGTAGTTGCGAATGGCAACATTATCAATACCAGCTAAAATAAAAATAAGAATATCACAGTAAATATGTAAAGGTAATCAAAGAAGAGTGAAATGTAGGATTGTCAATGTCAAAAATCACACTTTTATGTCAAATTTTTCACTTGCAAAAACATGGCCATTTAGATAGGTGAAATATATCTCACTTTGTTTCGGGAATTAATAAAGTGAGAAAATATGAAATGAGATGAGAGTGAGATGAAATTTTATGTCACCTTGTGAGAAAATTCTCATATTTCAAGAATCGGTATCCCGGTATTTCAAATTTAATCTTCATTTTATTATCAAAAAAGAAAGTTACTTGGATTAGATTAGACTATATTTTAAGAAATAAACTGCCAAAATTAGAGTAAAATCGCTAATCCAAAAATAAGGATAAGCTTAATCTTTTTTGTGACTCGGGCTGTAAATGGCGGAAGGTATTGTGTTGGCCACACCAAATTTTTTAGGCTTTAGAAATTGAGCAATTCTGTTTTATGTTTCTAATACAAAAAACAAGATCATCACTGTTAAAAGATAAATATGTCATTTGTAATGTGAAAGATGCATTAATGTCTCCTTATAGAAAGTGAAAAACAACAATCACTAAAAGGTCCTTAAATCTGAGAATACTCCACATTGTTGATATACTTGATGGAAATCTTTATGTAAACTTTAACACTATATAAATAAAATGTAAAGTGGAGCTTTACTATCCAAGTATAATATACGACACGCATTTAATTGTTTTACAGATGTTGACACTTAAAACAGTTTTACTGTTGAGTTTTACGATGCAGCATCCTTTATCAGATCGCGGGGAAGAGAAATCTATCTTATCATCCTCAACAACAACAATAATTAAAGCTCGTAACACATTATCAGTACTGTTTTTCCTCTACACGCGGCTTTCGTTTATGGGCGGTTAAAATGATTTTATGACGGATGTAAGATTGATTCGGCTTCTTGTTTTCAGCGCCCGCTAATGTCAAACACATGCACAGGCCGTAAATAATAATTCCAACATTAAATCATAGTTTGTAGATACCTATTGCAGCAACCAGTTTATAGTTTCTGCGCTGAGCTCAACATGTTCTTGTAATGTTTTACTACTTTGTTTTATCTCTAGATGATTATACATCTTCCACAAACTAGATGGCAATTATTGGGAGGAGTTTAACATTTTACATTTCTAGGAATCTGTAATTTCTTAGAACTATAGATTTATTACTTCCTTATTTTCTATAATTTGAAGCTGAAGGATAAGAAACAATGTGCATGGATGTTGTTTCTAGAAATAAGATTCGAGGATTTGAATATTAATAGTATTTACTAGAAAATGTATTCTTCAAATACTCGATTTTAAAAATACTAGAATCACGCTGGAATTATTGAGAATAAGATATGCCGTAAAACAGGATTACTTTGCACCATTTTTGACTGAAATTTTTTAATAATACGACAAAATGGCTTAAAAGTAACACTAGTCTCTTTTTCATTGCTTATAGCTGTTATAAAGGTATATGGAATTGTTATGATAACACTTTGGAGCCACTATGGTGCAAAATGTACCATAGAATAAGTTTACTTTGCACCATTTTCTGTTTGCTTTATTTTTATGATGCAAAGAAAAACTACCTTTATACGAATATTTTGGTATTTTTTTCAAAATTTTCGCTAAGTTTTTGGAACAGTAATACATTCTTTAAATTAATGTTGATTATTGGAAACATTGTGCATATTTGGTATCTACGATCTACCTGATTTTCTTGTTCTAAATAATTCTAGCGTAACACTCGTATAGCAAAGAGAATCACACTTAGAAATTTGAGCCGTGTAAACTTAAAATATAACGTGGTAAACTTGTTTCGTGTAGAATTCGACACTATTATTTGTATTATAAAAGTTAGTGTAAAAAGATTAAGTTGGTAATTTTATATCCGTGTAAAATTTTCTACGACATTTTAAATTATCACTGGAAGGTGTATTATATTTATTAAGACTAGTTTTAAACACACATGTGGGTAAAAATTGCTTAATTTGGTGTTACTTGTATTTTTACATTAATTTTTGTACAATTTACTACAGTATATTTGTTAAAAATACACTGTCTAGTGTACTTCTAAAAACTGCAATGCCTGGTGTAATTTCAAAACATAATGTGTAGAAAAAACACTATTTTGTGTATATTTAAAAATCGGTGTAGAAAGTACAGTACTTTGTGCATATTTGAAACATCGGTATAGAAAGTACACTCTTATGTGTATATCTAAAATATTGGTGTACAAAGTACACTACTAGGTGTATGTTTAAAACGCTGGTGTAAAAAGTACACTACTTTTGTAAAAGAAATACACTATTTGGTGCATTTCTAGACAATAGTAAATGTACAACAGTTTATTCTTTTCGCATTTTTCATCATCGTATAGATACTATCTATACTTCCGACCACGTGATGTCTGATACTGTGCTTAAGCATTGGCAACAGTATTAAGTTTTACAAAATTAAATAATGGAAGTGGAAGAAAGTGGACAAGAAAGTAGACTAATTTGTTTAAATTTAAAACTAAAACAAAACTATAATTTCGATTTGTGAATGAACCTTAACAATAGTGTCTGCATTTATATAATGTAATAATAAATTAATTAAGTACAAGTGTAAATGTATTTATGTACAATAAATTTTTTAATGGAAGTACATATTTTTATATGTTATACCTACCTACTCACTCGACACCGTGTATAACATTTATACTAATATTAGTAAGTATTTATAAAAAATATACACATTTTGATAATAAAATACAAATCTTGTGTGAAAAAATAAAAAATGAGTACTATTTATACACTGTAATCAGTGTATATAAACACAAAATTGATGAAAATATACACTACAAATAGGTATATTTATACACTAAAATTAGTTAAAGAAACCCACTATTTAGTGCACTAATAACCACATTTATTTATGAAAATAAACACTAGTTTGATGAAAATGTACACCACAAATAGGTATATTTTTTCACTAAATTAAGTAAAAAATGACACTACACTGTGTACTAATAACCGCAGTTATTTGGTTAAAATAACTCTAAGTGTTAAAAAACTACACGATATAGTAGTATCTACGAAATATATAGTGTTAATTATTAACACATATCTCCGTGTTGTTTATTACCAAATGTCGATGTGGTAAATTCTACACTACAGCTGGTGGACCTATATAGACCACATTTAGCGTAAAATTTAACACGGAATTTCTTAGTGTGTAGTCGGAACAGAGAAAATAATTTGAACACGACTGCTATAATCCAATTAAACCCTATATGGTTAGTAAATTGACTTATAGACATACAGATTAACATGTCATCAAGGATTATCCCTTATTTAAGTCCATAGAAATATACCCAATACATATTCCAATATTTATATACGAATACAATAGTAAAGTGTAAATATTAGACAATTACTATTAATTCAAATAAAGGTTTATTACAATAACTAAATATTAAAAAGGTATTAAATAATGATGATTACTAATACTGAAC
The DNA here is from genome assembly GCA_963082715.1 of Harpalus rubripes. NCBI lineage: Eukaryota > Metazoa > Arthropoda > Insecta > Coleoptera > Carabidae > Harpalus > Harpalus rubripes. The sequence goes on along the minus strand of OY720449.1, from coordinate 82,430,275 downwards.
AATTATTCAAAACTAATTAAGACTAAAACTATAATGAACTAGATAACACTAATACTATTTATTTATTTAATCTATTAACACTACTATTATTTATACGATTTAACTAATTATGTCACTGTTTATTTATATCATGTTCAACTGTTCGCCTACCGACCTCCACAGCGTCTATATACTCAACTGACTCAACATCGTCTGTATATTCAACTTTTCACCTCACTATCTGTCTATTTATGTTACTAACAGTCTAACTTCCACAGCTTCAGTATCACCGACTGTCCGTATGCCACAATTTTTCACCACTACTGCCGAGTATCCACTTCCACTTGCCGTTACTGTCCTCGTATACCCAGCTTCCCAATACTCTTCAACACTACCGAGTATTCTCTTTCACAGCTACCCCGGTATACCAGTAACTTTCCGACTCGCCGTTACTGTCCTCGTATACTATAGCTCGTCGACACTACCGAGTATTCACATCCGCAGCTATCCCAGTGTACCAGTAACTTCCCGAGTACCTACTCGACACAAAATGCATACGCTCACTACGATACTACTGTGCTTTTCACTAACACTCCATGTGAACGTCTCTATATGACTCTCCCTATGTAACTACCGAGCATAGCTACGTCCCTTTTATACGTTAACTTCTAGAGAGCTCTAGAATGTTCGACCGCATAATAACAATGAACACAAAAGGTTCAGGCGACTGGAAGTAATTAAACACGACGCGACTCGCTTGTTTACGTCGCTCGGCTGCAAGCCCGATTACGTCATCGCTATACTTTGAAGCTTGTTCCGCGTAGCAGCGGGGCTCACCCGTTACAATACATATAAAACTTCTCAACTACATATAGAGTATCCAGCCCTATTCTGCCAAATTTCGATTTCGTTTGTTATCATGTGCGGTGCAATTGGCCATAAAAGGTTTGATGTTTCTTGAAATATTTTATCAAGCAAGTTATTCAACCCATTAATGTAATTGTTTTAAAACCTGGTTTAATATAGAAAACCGGGGTTTGAACAAATATCGTTTTAAAAATTATGTTAACGATTTTGTAGTTTAATCATTGACTATTCATATTTTCAGTTTCTTATCCTGATTTTTGAAAAAGAAAGAAATACTGGATTAAAATAAAGAAATAACGTTAAAAATAAGAAACGATTGCAATGCATCTTTCCGATAAAAAAAATTGCACCACTAAAGTAGCCCTGTAATGTGGCAACTTTTGTCTACGTAAACCTTTTGAAAATCTTAATCGACAATAATATTTAATTACATTTCAATATGCAGGTTGTGAAATATAGCTTTAATAATGATCAGAAAGATTTAGCATTAAAAAATGTCAGTTTTTAAATTAAAATAAGCATGTTTTTCATTATTCCACTACCCGCATATTTGCACATTGTCCTTTTATACATCAAATCTAATATACAGGGAATATAATGTTAATTTTTAATTTTACTGTAGTTATGTGGTAATTAATTTTAGAGAAAAGTAAATATGTTCAAAATTTGTTCAATATTAAAATCTATACAATACAAATATGAGACCGAAATCAAACACATGTTTTTTATTTTACAAAACAAACGCACAAAAAAATTTGCAATTTACAGTAAAATTAGAAAATATATTTGAAAGTATGTGTATAATGTACAATAGGTAATTATAGTTATTAAGAAAACCGAACATTTTTTCCAAAATTCTTCGAGATGAGTTAATCGTAAAGAAAATTATGTAATTAATACATATTTTTTCGGTTCTTTTTCCTTTAGCAATATAATCATTTACTATTCTTAGTCTTCATATTTGCTTTTCCAGTCATCTTGCATTGTCGGAGTATATGAAGAGAATTCGCTTGGTCAAGTGTAAAATTCCAAATCGATATTTTGTGTAGTGGTGCGAAATTTTGCGGATGATCGGGGCTCTTTGGTGGCACCCTCTGTGTTCGAGGGGACAAAACCGAGGGAATTGTCACCCTGGACCCCCTGGCTTGGGGATGATGGGATGGGGTTGCGAACCACAGCGCTGACCTGCGCAACACCAGAGACACCTACCAAGTGCGCACTTTTGCCGCCAACGGAATAATAGACAGAGAATACTGAGGATAGAATGATGGAAAAAATCATTAAATACACGTAGAAGTATTAGAATTTGTTTAATTTTTACCTTCCGTCACCTTTAGGTAAGGAAGGTATTGTCTTTGGTCAAAAAATTCGGTGGTGAGTTTTTGATGAATAAGCACGTTTTAGGGTCCCTAGAATACGATTTTACTATTTTTACGATGATGTCTGTGTGTGTGTGTGTGTGTGTGTATGTATGTGTGTCCGTGTGTGTGTGTGTGTGTGTGTGTGTGTGTGTGTGTGTGTGTGTGTGTGTGTGTGTGTGTGTGTGTGTGTGTGTGTGTGTGTGTGTGTGTGTGTGTGTGTGTGTAACAAAATTTTCGTCTACGATAACTTCCATACTACAATTCTAAAAATTATAATTCTTTCGTATTTCTCTTCGTTACATCCATGCGAAGAGCTGATTAGATTTTGGTTAGAATTGGACAACCGGAAGTACCCTCATTTGAAGATTTTAACAGTTTTTCTTGAAAAAACTATGTTAAATATCATTTTTTCACATTTAATGTTATTATAAATATTAAATAATATTTTATTTTCTATACGATTTGACTGCATTTTATACCTAATATTAAATGGATATAGAGTTAAAAAATTATAAAGAAATTAAATTTCATATAGTAGCCATAGCTGTGGAAACAGCTACTATATTAAGAAAATTTTGACTGAAAGATGTCAGTGTCAAGTGAAATTGACATAGTGTGTTTGTCTTATAATTTTACTGGAAATAGGTATAGGATCTTTTGCTTTCTGTATGGAATTTGTATAAAATACATACAACTGCTTTAAGGTAATGTACAAGAAATAATAATAATAAATCTTTTATTTCTGCAGATACATTACACTGTATATGGAAAACGTCACAAAATAATAATTTTCTGTATGAAATTTGCATAAAATACAAGCAACTGCCGGAAGGTAATGTACAAGAAATAGAATATTTAATTTAGCAAGGAACTTTCCGTATTAAATTTGTACAAAATACATAGAACTGACGGAAGGTAATGTGCTGGCCACATCAGATTTTTTAGATATGACAAAAAATTAAAATATAAGGGAGAGACATGCATGAATAGCATTCGCTCCTGAGATTTATACAAGCTGTATCACAACTTCGGGTACAAATTGTAATGGCATACCTAGTTCGCAAAAAATCAAATTATTGTTGTGGCGACCTTGACCAATATTAAATTTTCAAGTAGGTAACTTCTTAACTATGTATTAGAAATTGAGAAAAATGTTTCTTATAAAATTTTATTGTACTTTTATAGTCTATGTACTGGCACAGACAAAATTTTGTTCGATCACTATCTTTGTCAATTTTCTTCGATTCTAATAAAAAATTGCCTCTTTTTCGGAAACAGTTGAATCTTTTGTTTATTCATTTTATTCAGTAGTTACTAATGCCCTTAAAATTTGTACCCGAAAATAATACAATCTTTTTACTTATTGTAACGTGTGAGCCCCGCTGCTACGCTGAACAAGCGTCTAAGTATACCGATGACGTAATCGCGCTAGCAGCCGGGCTACGTAAACAAACAAGCCACGACGTGTTTAATTATTTCCGGTCGCCTGAACCTTTTGTGTTTATTTATTTATTTATTGGAAACCACTCAACAGGACAAAGTCCCAATTACTAAGGGTTAGAAAAATTATAACAAATAAAATACAAAAATTATCAGAAAGTAGGAGCATTATGATGATAAAAATCTCATGTGGACACCACACGACTTCCTTGTACGCAAGACTAATATGAAGTATAGACTCAATTATAAAATTGCACGTATTTGACGTAATTTGACAATAACATCTATTTTTACCTTCCGTCACCTTTAGGTAAGGAAGGTATTGTCTTTGGTCAAAAAATTCGATGATGAGTTTTTAATCAATAAGCACGTTTTAGGGTCCCTAGAATACGAATTTACTATTTTTACGATGATGTCTGTATGTGTGTGTGTGTTTGTGTGTGTGGATGTGTGTGTGTGTGGATGTGTGTGTGTGTGTGTGTGTGTAACAAAATTTTCGTCTGCGATAACTCTAATACTACAGTTACAAAAATTATAATTTTTTCGTGTACTTCTTCGTTACATCCATATGAAGAGCTGATTAGATTTTGGTTACAATTGGTCAACCGGAAGTACCATCATTTGAAGATTTTAACAGTTTTTCTTGAAAAAACTATGTTAAATATAATTTTTTCACATTTGATGTTATTATAAATATTAAAGTATATTTTATTCTCTATACGATTTGACTGCATTTTATACTTAATATTAAATGGGTATAGAGTTAAAAAATTATAAAGAAATTAAATTTCATAAAGTAGCCATAGCTATGAAAACAGCTACTATATTAAGAAAATTCTGATTGAAAGATGTCAGTGTCAAGTGAAATTGACATAGTGTGTTTGTCTTACAATTTTTACTGGAAATATAGGATCTTTTGCTTTCTGTATGGAATTTGTATAAAATACATACAACTGCTTTAAGGTAATGTACAAGAAATAATAATAATAATAATAATAAATCTTTTATTTCTGCAGATACATTACACTGTATATAGAAAACGTCACAAAATAATAATTTTCTGTATGAAATTTGCATAAAATACATGCAACTGCGGGAAGATAATGTACAAGAAATAGAATATTTAATTTAGCAAGGAACTTTCCGTATGAAATTTGTACAAAATACATAGAACTGACGGAAGGTAATGTGCTGGCCACATCAGATTTTTTATTTTTTTGTTATTTTTTGTCCTAATCCATATCAAACTTCATTACAAAAACCAAAAAGTATATAAGTTTTAAATTTACATACTTCGTTTATACAAAGGGCTAATTTAATAATACTTGATGTGCTAGACGCAGAATTTAATTCTCTAAAACTCTTATTTGAAGCATTTATTTCTAAAATAAAACTGAAACCATTTTATTCAAGAAAAACTGTTAACAACTTCAGGTAATATATCACTTCCGGTTAGCCTGTTTTAACCAAAATCTGCTATTGTTATGCTAAATGTTATTCCAATTGATATAAAAGTCTTATATACTAAATTTGAAAAGTTTTGGATTATATTTTAATATAGTTTTTCATTAAAATCTATTATAAGCTTCAAATAAAGTACCATTTCTGGAAATTATGTAATGACCAAAAAGGGAGGTGCACAACTAGATGTTATAGAAGTCATAAATACAAAATTTCAACTTTCTACGGCTTACCGTTTTTGAGTTATGCGAGATACGAGATACGTACGTACGTACGTACAGACGTCACGACGAAATTAGTCAGAATGGATTCAGGGATGGCCAAAATGGATATTTCCGTTGAAATCTGGAAACCGAAATTTTTCGCGAATACAATACTTCCTTTACTTTGTACAAGGAAGTAAAAACATGAATAATAAACATTTGCATATACAGTAACTAGTTAATGAGTTTTTGAATATTGCCACAATATTGTTCGTTGTTATTATGTGGTCGATCATTCTAGAGCTTTCTAGAAGGTAATGGCAGCTGTATAAAAGGAACGCAGCTATGTTCGAGAGTAAGTTACATTCAGAGACATAGATATTCACCTCGATACTCACATAGAGTGTTAGTGAAGCACAGCAGTATTGTGGTGAGCGTATGCAGTATAGTGTGGAGTGGAGGACTCGGGAAGTTACTGGTTAACTGGGATAACTGTGGAAGTGAATACTCTGAAGAGTATTGGGAAGCTAGGTATACGGGGACAGTAACGGTAAGTGGAAGTGGATACTCGGCAGTGGTGTTGAAGAATTGTGGCATGCGGACAGTCGGTGATACAGAGGCTGTGGAAGGAGAAAGTTAGTTACATAAATAGACAGACAGTGAGGTGAAAGGTGTGACTTCTGTCCGAGCCGTTGAATATACAGACGCTGTTGAGTCAGTTGAGTATATAGACGCTGTGGAGGTCGGTAGGCGGACTGTTGAACGTGTCATAAGTATATAATGTTATAAATATAGTGATATAAATATCGCGTAAACAGTCTACAAGAGTTTGCAACAGATCGGCAGTCTAAGATTGGAACGTGTAGTGGAATCAATAATTAGTAATATCGTGGAAATAAATAGTAGTGTTAATTGGTTAAATAAATAAATAAATAGTGTTAGTGTTATCTAGTTAATTATAGTTTTAGTCATAATTAGTTTTTAATAATTGTTTAATATTAGTAATAGTCATTTTGATTATAGTTTAATAAACACAGAGTTGTATTGACCAGTTAACAACAGCCCAGTCGCCCTTGCCGAGTTGACCGTTTTCGTATAAGTAGTTATTTATTTATTTTTGTGTGACTAAAAACTGGTACAATTTGTTCAAAATCAATTTAAAGTAAAGGTTAAATTTTCAACATATCTGTTCACCTATAAACCATTTCAAATTAATTAATAGTGTCACATTTGTAAGATAATTTTAAATTATTAGTCCATACCCACTTACAGTTTTTTATAATGATCTTTAATCCTACATTGCGATTTACATTCTGAACTTCTCATCGTGATCGTATTTTAATCAGATCCGCCTCAACTACACGACTTTGGAATTAACATATTGGCTCTCTGGCTTGTTTCTCCAGTTGTTTATTTCGTCGCGGGACTTTCTAATTTAAAGATTCTGTTTGAAGCCGTGTGAGGCGCAGTCTGTCTTACCTCATACTCACTAAACATAGCCACATGCGTGCGTAGGACAAAGATGGAGAGAGTGCCCTGTGAGGTCACCAAGTTTTTCAACTTCTTGGTGAAGGATTCAGTGGTCATAGAATTTATATGATCAGTTAAAGCTTTGTTTGATTTTTTTTTACCTCCCGCTACCCTTGGTAAGGTAGGTATAGGAATCGTGCTAAAAATCGCATATCGAGATTTTGGTAAATGACCACGTTTTAAAGTCCCTAGAATCCGATTTCAACATTTTCACGATGATGTCTGTATGTGTGGATCCTCCACTCTAACTCAAATAGTATCATTCAGAAAATTTTGAAACATTGTATTTCGAACTTTTTCTGTAATGGAAAGAGCCCATTAGATTTTGGTATAAATTGGATAACCGGAAATGGCACTTTACAAGAAGCTCAAAATTGTTTTTCTTCGAAAAATACCTTTAAATGTTATTTTTTCGAGATTAATGTTATTATAAAAATTAAAGATTATTCAATTTTCTATAGATTTGCATTAATACTTTTTCTATATATTTTATGGATAAATTTTTAAAATTATCTATAATTTAAATCCCAGAGCCTACCCTTTAAACAACAAAATGCAGTTATTCAAATGTAAGTAACTGACAAATAAATGTCACTATCAAAGAACTAATCTTTTCAAAATAATATTAGTAACGTTTTAAAAAGAAAAAAGTAAATAGAACAATAGAAAAGGAATTCAATACAGTTTACAGCATAAGTAAATATGTAGGTATTTAGATTAATAAAAATTAACGATTCACAAAAATGTTTAAGCTAATCCTCATTTTTGGATTAGTGAATTCTATTCTATCCCGATATTTAAAATTTAATCTTCATTTTATTATAGCTCCGGGTCTCAATGGTTAGAGCAACGCCTCATGTCATAAGTGCCCTCGGGGCTCTGGGTTCAAATCCCACTAAGGCCCACTTTTACAATTAATGGATAAACTATGGTATAGCTATCAGAGGTATAACTTTATCCTAGTAATTATACCTTCGATAAACAAGACTGTCTTTAACAATGCATTTTTATCTATCAGATAGTTATACCAAGAATTACGTTAAATCACTTTAGGTTGGTACTGACAAAATAAAATTATCTTCTTGTTAGACTATTTTTCTTCAATATTGTTATTATTACTATCTTCTAATTTTCATTTTTCACGATGTTAGATGATATATATGATATTTTTGATTCTGACAGTGATGATGAAATACTTGATTGACATCTGTCAAACGTATGAATAACAACACATCGTTTGTGTTTAAGTGGTATCCATAAGAACAAGGGATAAAGTTATCCGAGGTTTATACGACCGATTTTCATGGGATAAGAAATGCTGGTGTTTATTCTATCTGTGGTTTATCCGAGGTTTGTAAAATACAATTTTCAATTTTGTACCTGGTATAGCGTTATACGAGGTTTATCTAATGATTGTAAAAATGGCTCTAAGGCATGGATGTGTGTGAATGTGAACCCACTCTGTAATTGGGATTCAACCCTGCTGAGGAGTTAAAAAAAGGTAGTTACTTGGATTAGACTATATTTTAAGAAATTAACTGTCAAAATTAGAGTAAAATTCGCTAATCCAAAAATAAGGGTTAACTTAATATTTAATTTTTTTACTCGGGTTGTAAATGGCGGGAGGTACTGTGTTGGCCACACCAGATTTTTTTACTTTGAATAGAAATGAAACGACAACAGAAGCAAAAATGTTTGTTAACTCTTGATCTACAGTGAACAAGAAACAAGAATTAAACTCACATATTTAGATAATAAAACTAAAGAACGAGCAATATTTCACATTTCGATAAATTATAATCAATCTTTATTAGATGGCTATCTTTAGGGGTTATGTCATTTGTTATTTGTTGTACAATTTTCAACACACATATGAAAGACGGAGGTTTCATATTTTTTAAAATAAACTATTATTCACGAAAGATGACTATTCAAGGTCATCTGTGAGCCGTCTGATATAATATTGCTTGCAGATAACTTCATTGCATTTAGTTTGCATAGGCGTGCAACATGAAATATTTATGGAAACATTTTAACTGAGAAAATAAAAGTAATTCATTGGAAAATTAATTTTCTTTCTAAATAATGCCTTTCTGAAAGATTTATGTTCTTCACTTATGTTTTTACAAAATACAAAAGCCATAAACCAAGGAATAATAATTTTATTTAAACGTTAACGCCACTGGGTAAATATTAGCACAGAGGGCAGTGCAGTAGATAATTAGATATCTGTAATTCTACGACATATGTCATTATTATTTATAGTGTGTTAGAAAGTAATGCCACTATTTACATATATCTGTCACACCACATAAATTAAATAGACATAGGTCAAACAATCTTTCTCTTTCTAATACAAAATGTTGCTAAGCTACTGTTGTAAAGTGATGTTTATTCGTTCTTCGAAAGAATGACCTTGAATAGTCATCTTTCGTGAATAATAGTGTACATAGTGTTTTTGGCATCCCTCTAATTTTGTCGATGTGTTTATTATGAAAATGATAATTTTAATCCTTTTATCTAGGGACATATTATTTTCAGTACAAGTTTCTCATAATTAATACGAATTTTATATAACCAGTCGAAACCATTTCAATGATTTCATCATTCCATACAATCAAAATCATACTCTATTCTCCCACCCTAGCGGTGGATTTTAAAACCACTCCACGCGTCAATACACGTGGTCCAGCCTGGAGGGGTGAAACTGGAAAACTGGATGCTGGCAGAGACATCTCTGCTACACATGCAAAACTCCACAAGGGATGACACTGGGGTTGCAGATATGGTAGTTAGCTACACGCTGGTGTGAAAAAAGGGTAAAAATGGAAAGTGGCAGAGAGGATAGTGCATGTTAATATGCAATCATATACGTATGTAGGATTTAACAGGCCATGCTAGCTTGTTTGATAATGTTGCAAATAAGAATTTTATAAATACATATACCCTGTCTTTGGACATGTTAATGAAAGGAAAAAAATGACGTGGTCTGCACATTACCAGCCATTTAATTTTTCTATCAAAAAAATAAATTTCAATTTCTAGAAAAGTTGTGCAGTTTTTTCTGCGTTCCAGCTAAAATAATTGACTTGATATATAATTATACAAATATATTCAAATATTACACCTTGTTATCTCCAATGGGTCGTATGGGGGTTCCCTATGTTACATTTTATAATTGACCCTGAAGAAGACTGTAGTTACAGTCGAAACGTAGGCCAGGAAATAAATAATTTTCACTAGACTGCGTGTCTGATTATTTTCCGTTTTTCCTTTATCGTAAATATCTTAAAATCGGATGCTAATTAAATTAGCGTAAATTTTAACAAAATCTCGATATGCGACTTTTAGCACGATCCCTATACCTCCCTTACAAAGATAACGGGAGGTTAAAAACTATATTGTAATAGTATAAAACATAAGACATAGAAGACAACGTATTCTAGCAAGAGTTACAAAAACGAACGAGTGCTTGAATTGCCTACTGTAATGTGTGTTTTATACTATTTTCTTTGTTGAGGTTTTCATTTACATTAATTTTTATAAAAATATTTGAAAATTTCCATTAAGGGATAATTCTGATAAGAATTATTAAGTTGATGACAGTGATTTGTTTTTTTATTGTCCGTTGCCTAGATATCTAGTGTATTTGTTGCAGTCATGCCAATCTCAAATAACAAAACATCACCAAAAATCGTTTAAGAATGAAGCTCCTTCTAACATCAATATGCGTGCTATAATGTGAAATTCTAATTGCAAGACAGAGCCAACTGAATTCCTTTCCTAAAAATTTGTCAGTCCCCTATTTTTTTTTGTAATAGCTGTACCCAAAAATACATTTTTCCCAAGGACTGTTATTGTTGTGTTGCATGTTCAGTAGGTGTCCTGAAAGGGTTATCCGTGGCTTGTGTTTATTGTCGAGTACAGAACACTTGGTAACTGCAGCGGCAGTATTCTCGTCGACTTATTTTGTCTCGTGTAAGTTGCCCTTGAAATAGGTCAAACGCTCTGTAATGCTCTACGTGGTTGGACTAGCTATCAGCAACAAACTGAGGTTTACAACACAGAAAAGATTTTCAAAGAAGTTGCAAGAAAACTGACCATAATTATTGGGAAGAGTAACGAACAATAATTATTTAAATACACCTATATTGTTAGAGAGTAATGTGTTGCTATGTAATTTATTGTTACTCACTTGTAACTTCTGTTATTAATACCGCCTACTACTTTTGAAAATTAATATTTACTAGTTACCAACTTTTAACTTATTCGCAAACGAATTTAACGATAGAGGGCTGATTTTCGAAACAATATGGCCGCCGTACGATGGGTTTGACATATGACAGTCCACATTGTTCACCGTGTTTCGTTGACTGTGTATACAAACTGAGTTTAAAAACTTATTTATATGAGGGGCGGTAAGTTTAAATATTTAATTATTAATTACTACACTACACAATCAGCTGTCACTTATTCAATATGGCGCTTATACGATTGCTTTCCGTAGTACCGATTTGCGCCACGAGAGAGGAAATTTTATCTACGATTGCGAATAGCTAACTTGCAAAAATTTTACAAGTTAGTTACAACGTTAGTGACGTTGTTGACATGTAAAAATTGTGTTTTTATACATATCACGGTGTATAAATATAGAAGGTGTGACAACTCATCAATTTTTGTTGACAGATTGATGTCGGCGATCAGTAGGCGGAGATTCAAACCTTACATGTAGCGCCTCGATACAATGTGCACATAACATTCTAGAACTAACATGACAAATAAAATGGCAATGACAATCAAAATGTCACAAATTTGATTAAGATATTTCGCTTGTAATTTTAAATAGTGTCGCTTAGCTGTGTGCGTTAGGTGATTGGTTGTGTTTCGAACGGACAGGGTGCGATTCCAACTTTAAATTTGAAAAAAAAATCATATAGCACAAAAGAGTTCCCCATGGCAGTTTTGAGAGCCCGTGAAGTAACGCTTAGTAAACGTGTTCAACTACAATTTACAGATATATCGTCGTTTCCGAAACCTGTAAATAAAAGAAGATTGGTACTCCCAGAAATGGGTAATAAACCATGATGTTATATTTATTTAAAATACGTACATCCCCAGATTCTCATTCTTGTACAATATCTCCCAGTAAAAAGTAATATTTTTAAAAATTGTTAAAAGCTTGCGCGCGTCAATTTGAGCCTGACTTTTATGCACATAACCTAAAATTTGTACTTGGACGAGATCGAAATGTAGTAGGGAGGGAGGTTAGGCATGTTGACGTTTTACCGAATGTTTACAATAGTTGTAATATATTTTTTTCACTCCCGATTTCGTAAGTAGGCTTTTAGGACATTGTTTGAAAGGATGTATGTTTATTTTACTGTCAAGCAATCGGTTTCTATTAGCGACAGGAAGTAAGGTTTGTCCTTACTTCCCTACAGGTGACCTTACGTCCCTCTTTGTGAAATACCAATAGTTAGATATTTTAAACGTGTCAAATATTTGTCCATTCTTATAATTTGTGAATTTGAATTTGATTTCTATCAAATTATCCTCATTTAATAAATGTTTCCTTTAAAAGTTACCGTTGACGTGTCAAATAAGACAGTTGACAGCGCTTATCTTCTTCAATTTTCCATACTAAGATCCTTTTTTTAATGTATCAATATTCAACGGTATTCCTTGACATATCTTGCAGTGAAAATGAACAGGCAAAAAATAAGTCATCGGTTGTGGAAAAAATCTTATATGCAACACAAGATGTAGGTACATATGACCACTCTCGAACTTATTTGCCAGCCCTCGCTATCGCTCGGGCGCAAAATCGTCCTCAATGGGCTACTTGCGTGCCATTTTTTATTTAATATTTTTGAATAGACGATAAAAACTTGCTACCCATATTTTTTATTTTGGCAAAATTTTCATTAATTGATCAGACAAAAATTAATAAAATTTTAATATTTAAATTACCGCCATGTATGACGTAGAATTACGCCGAACCAATGAAAGGCCGTAAAGCAATATCATCGGTACGTCCAATAGCAACGGCATGTGCGGATAATTTAAACATGACAGATCATCTGTTTGACGTTTGACTGATAGTTTTGAGGTTAATATTTTCGTTTGTCATTTTAATCTTGTACGAGTATAAGTTAAGTTAAAATCCTTCAAAATCCTGCTTAACAAATTGAAATACGAAGCAAAAGTAACAGACACCACGCAAATTGTAAATAATAAAGAAGAGAGACAGTGACAGAATAATGAACTAATATCAAAATCAAATTAAAACTCGCATTCGCTCGCCATCTACAGGGTACATTCTTAAATATGCATTCCTTTGTCCAGTTCAAAATAATGACGTCAAAGAAAATCTTCTTTCTTAATTTATTAAAAAACATATAATTTTGTTTAGAATAAAATTTATATTTTTACATACGTTTTCAACTTTATTTCAGGTATTTAGTGCATGATAGATAGATTTTCAGTACTACGCAAGAAGCCTATTAGTCAATGGTACCTACATCCCTTGTAGCATAAATAACTATACTATACCTTGTTCCATTTAAGCCATTCAGTATTGCGGAGCATAGGGAATAGTTTTGACCTCTCTGATTGGCTGAAATTAGAGACAAGAGACAAGTTTACCCAATGTAATTTCGGCTACTTCAGATTTGCGCTGTTGCCAGTGCCATCTACTGAATGGCTTAAATGGAACAGAGTATAGTAATTATTATATCCTAATATTTCGATGGGAAAAACACTCCATCAACATCTGAAATTAGTATAAAAGGGATGGAGATTCATTCACAAGCCAAAGATATTGTAGTCAATGTTTTCAGTTTGGGTAGAATAATACGCAGGTCCAGATTCAACGTGCCAACTATACCTTTTCAGAAGTCATGTTACGAATACGCAAAGAATTAAAAAAAATATCGCTTACAGACATCTACTTAAAAGCAAAGATCCATTTTAATTCATCTAAATTATGGGCAAAAGTTTAATTTCACATTTTTTTAAGTGTAGGAAGAACAGAACAATAATTCATTTCAGATTGCATACATTAAGTTAAATAATTAAAAATCTGTTTGTTTCCACGTCCAATTCTCCACAGAATCTTAAAATAGTCGTGATATGGCTAAAAATATATACACGTATAATAAATAAATAATGCAGACAAACACAATTTTGTTTTACAAATCATGAATACATATTCCCGGATATAGTTGATGAATATTAAAATTTCTTTCTTAAGATATACAAAGAAACAATTACCATTACAATATATAATTAAACGTCTGCAAACAGACACAGCAATAATATTCACGTATGAATAAAATATCTTCAAAGAGAATAAGATAATAAATATACTGATTTTAACACCTATATATAATTTATTATTTGAAATCAATAGCAAAATTGATAATTTCAAATCTAGCACAAATCTATTGTAAGTGCAAAATAGATTTTCATACAAAGGATAGTAATACCGACGAAGCAGTTAGTTTTGAAGATGCTGTTCCTGGAAACTGCATATAACAGTTTGCGTTTACAAAAGTATTAAACTCGTCTTTATATACCTAAGATTCTCAAGAGAATATTTGCTTAATTGTACATATATAATTTTATGTCGTAATAAAATCTGTAACTATTAGAAAAATTAAAGTGAAGTATTTTTATTAATGTTACAGCTAACAGGAAATACATTCATTCACAAGTGTTAATAGTAGGGCATTATTTTTATTGCAAGTGTTTGAATTATTAAAATTGTTTAAAATATTACTTTGAAATTGAAATAAAAATAAACATCCTTTAGTACCTAACTCATATTTTAAGATATGTCAAAATTACTGCAATTAGAATTGCAGTTGAATATGTATGCAATAGTCAATTTAGTCAAATTTTTTTACGCATTACACATTTTTCTTCTGCTGCTAAATAACACAGAAGAAATACAGAAACATCCTTTAAAATGTACATAAATTTTTACTTCCTTGTACGAAGTAAAGGAAGTATTGTAATCGCGAAAAATTTCGATTTTGAGATTTCAACGAAAATATCCATTTTGACTATCCCTGAATCCATTCTGACTAATTTCGTACGTACGTACGTATCTCGCATAACTCAAAAACGGTAAGCCGTAGAAAGTTGAAAGTTTGTATTTAGGACTTCTATAACATCTAGTTGTGCACCTCCCTTTTTGGTCATTACATAATTGCCAGAAATGGTACTTTATTTGAAGCCTATAATAGATTTTAATGAAAAACTATATTAAAATATAATCCAAAACTTTTCAAATTTGGTATATAAGACTTTTATATCAATTGGAATAACATAGCAGATTTTGGTTACAACAGGCTAACCGGAAGTGATATATTACCTGAAGTTGTTAACAGTTTTTCTTGAATAAAATGGTTTCATTTTGATTTTAGAAATAAATGCTTCAAATAAGAGTATTAGAGAATTAAAATCTGCGTCTAGCACATCAAGTATTATTAAATTAGCCCTTTGTATAAGCGAGATATGTAAATTTAAAACATATACTTTTTGGTTTTTGTAAAGAAGCTTGCTATGGATTAGGACAAAAAATAACAAAAAAATAAAAAAAAGTCTATGTTAATGTCAAATTACGTCAAACACGTGCAATTTTATAATTGGGTCTATACTTCATCTTCATATTAGTCTTGCGTACAAGGAAGTCGTGTGGTGCCCACATCCGATTTTTTAATACAAAATATATACTATGTTCCATTTAAGCCAAACTTGTCTCTTGTCTCTAATTTCAACCAATCAGAGAGGTCAAAACTATTCCCTATGTTCTGCAATACTGAATGGCTTAAATGGAACAAGGTATACATAAATTTTTTATGTAAAATACAGAATGTTCCAGGACGAGCTGAAGCTATCGATATTTTAAAAACAATTCAATATTATTTTACGAAATTTGATACCTAGGGATTTTCGGACATGCCTGTTTCAAATAAAATATTTTCAAGGTAGTGGCACTTCCGGTTTAACAGAAAATGGACCCTAACTTTCTTATTTAAATGGAATGCTATATTTTTTATTTTACCATTGAATTCAGCAAACAATTTTACATATGAAATCATAAAAAACATTTTACTCAGAGTCAACCACTTCCGGCGTAATTCGACATTTTTGATTTTTTCTCTAAAAACAGCCACTTTTTTATCACTTTATATTTCAAGAATGGAATCGAATTTCTATAATCTGTAAAAACTGTTTTATAAAGAAAGCATTTGTTTACACCAGTGTAAATTAATAATCAACAATTTTTAAAAATGTGTAGTAAAAATAATAAAAAATGTGGTGTTTCATTAAAAAAAAGTTCTTTGCACTTTTTTAACTTCAACCTTACGCCGACTTGGAAATAACATTTTTCAAATTATCGATCATTAATTTATATTAATGTAAAAAGACTTTCTTTATAAAACTGTTTTTACACATTATAGAAATTCGAATCCAATCTCGAAATATAGAATGATAAAGAAGTGGCCGTTTTTAGATAAAAAATCAAAATAGTTGAGTTACGCCGTAAGTGGTAAAAAATGTAAAATAAAATATATAGCAACCCATTGAAAATAAGGAAGTTAGTGTCTACTTCCGGTTAAACCGGACGTGCTACTGATTTTTTAATGTAAATGTATACGTAATTTTTTATGTAAAATATACATAATTATTTTATGTAAAATTCACATACATTTTTACCTCCCACTACTCTTGGTAAGGGAGGTATAGAGATCGTGCTAAAAATCGCATTTTGGTAAATGACAAAATGACCACGTTTTAAGGTCCCTAGAAACCAATTTTAACATTTTCACGATGTCTTTGTGTATGTAATGTGGATCCTCCACTCTAATTCAAATACTATCATTCAGAAAATTTTGAAACCTTGTATTTCTTCATTATTCTAATATGGAAAAAAAGCCATTAAATTTTGGTATAAATCAGATAACCGGAAATGGCACTTTACTTGAAGCTCAAAATAGTTTTTATTCGAAAAATACCTTTAAATGATATTTTTTCGAGATTTATGTAATTATAAAAATTAAAGATTATTAAATTTTCTACAGGTTTGCACTAAAACCTTTTATAGTCGCCAAAATGTGACATACTAAATATAATTTTTTTTATAAAGTTAACAAAATATGTAAATAATTTAATGCACATAAAAAATATTTACAACCGATTCTTCGTTTGCCTTCGAAGCGAATAGAACTCGATGCATCTATTAATTCTCTGGGTGAAAGATTTAAAATTTTAAATGAATTACATTTACTGTTAAACTGATCTCAAAGAGGAACTAATAAATTTTTATTTAATTTTGCCAAAGAAACTAACAAATGCACAAGAAAAATGAAATTTTATTTGTAAATTTAATAATACATTTTTAAATAGTGTTGTAGAGTTAGCATTAAGAATTCTTCTAAGATTAACATTACTAGTAGCTAACTATAGCAGAAGCTAAACGTTGAACGCAGTTTTTCTAAACAATAAAAAATTATTTACGAACAACAAACCCATAACTATATGACCTAAGAATAATTTCCAAAATTATACCAAAACGAAAACAATAGAACTATTAGCTGAAAGAACAGCTCCAAGTATGATTATTTAATAAATGTTTTTTTTTACTGCGCAATACATGTTTTGTTCCTTTTTCTACATTTTTGATGTTCGATGCAATATTAATTTGAATATTTCAGGGTATTTAACGATATGAGGATTATAAATAAGTGACGTAGATTTTTTCTTCTTTTTTTGGCCAATAAAATTTTATATCTGGTTTTTATTATAAATTGCAACACTATTTTTCGAAAAATTTGAAAAGGCGCCGTTCTTGAGATTTGCCTCAGGCGCCACAATGCATTGGCCCGGCCCTGATATCAGTCTACCGTGATCCTCGTATTAAAATTAACTTAATCTTTAACTTTGACTACAAATTATCAGATATCGGTACGTACAAATATATAATAAGTATCAATTTTTTTTATATTCCTGCTCAACCTAGTTTCTTAAATTTTACAAACCATATTAAAACTCCCAACGATTATCCCCACAGACATCGCAAACTCCAAAACCAAAAACCCTCGCAAAACCCATTGTCTATTATCTTCTATAGACTAATTCCCTAACATCCTACCCATCACATCTGCCGTCTGCGGGGTGCGGAGCGCGGGACGGTTGGTCTCCGTCGGCTGTTGGTCGATACGGCACGATGGCCGCCTCGCAACATGGCAGCGTACAAACAAAATAAAACCCACAGTGCAGTGTCCCGCACCCGTGCCCGAAACCAGCCTACTGCACCAGGAGGCAGCCTGCACCTCCAGGAGATGCTCTCCACCAGGAGGAAGCCAAGGAGACGGTGGAGGAGTTTGAAGGTAGGTGGATATGGTGGACGGATTGTGGTGGTGTCAGTGTGTGTGAGAATGTGAGTGTGTGTGTGTACGTGTCAAGGAAATGAGTGTGTGAATGAAATACCTATAAAATTTGTGGTACAATGTTATGGTTTGTTGGAGTGTTATGTTTTAAATATAACCTAAACCTGAAAATTGAACTTCCCGCCATTTTATGATAACTGTTGCATGTATTGTATCCTCAGGACAAAAATCAATATTTTGGTACAGCTCTCTTAAATGATTTTGGTTATATAACTTACATACATAAGTATCCTATATATTTCGTTATATTAACTAGGTGTACGTATTGGTATAGGTACGTATTTATTTAAGAATTCCTCAAAAATAATACTAAATTTTTTAGCCTAAATCTAAACAGATGTTATATAATATTCCTGCAATTAATGTATAATGCATATAGTAATACTTTTTAGTTATGAAAATATAAGATAATTTGACGCATTGTTAATTATGTAAGTCAAGGTTTTGATAAATAATATAAACATACTTAATAACAATTACAATGTGTCTTCGGATTAATATTTACATATTGTGGCTACAAAATAATATGTTAATTAATGTATCAGGCAGGACTCAAATATAAATTTTCCATCTTGCATTACTATACAGGTTGTTCATTTTAAATGGACCACCATTGCTATCTCGAGAACTATAAGAGCTACAAAGATGATTAAATGGGAAAACAATTTCTATTTCACAAGACAAATTAAAAGAAAAGAAAAATTATTTTTTTCGACTAGTGGTTCTCATAATACGAGACCTAACTTTTTTATTTTAAATGAGTACATATATTTTTTATTAGCTCATTAGTCAGAGTATTTAATTCTGAATTCATAATATTTTTATACTCTTACATAACGATTTTTTTGAGAAAAATGAATGCAAAGTTTTATACTAATTTGATTAAAATATGCCTATAATAAGAGTGCCACGAATGGAAAAATGAAAACATGTTATTTTTATTACATAGAATTAGAGTGCCCTGAAAGAAGTGAATGTTTTGTTCTTGTAATTAGTGATGCCGCGAGATCTCGCATTTTCGAGATCTCGTCTCGAATTTTCGAGACGAGATTAACTTTATTCTCGTCTCGACAATTCGAGACGAGACGAGAGTAATGCCCTCGAGATTTGCTCGAGACGAGAGTGGAAAGTCGAGATCTCGAATGTATTTTTTTTAATTATGCAATTAAAATATAAGTACCTATTAAAGAACAAAATATTCATCGGTATATATAAATATTTGAATTGCCTCTTCATTTACGTTCATATTTACTTATTCATTTTAAAGTTATTTTGGGTTTTAGCAAAAAAAGTGATACCTATGGTGTACTCTTCACAACAGCTTCAAGTGGCCGCATTAATACCCAAATATATAATTATAATTACCAACATCTGCGTACAAAACTGATTGACACGCTCAGCAACGGTTAATAATGATATTGAGTATTTTTTATACCTAACCATTTAAATATCACACAGTAAAATAAATAAGTTTTAATTAATGGTACCTATTCGTTTCTTTGCTAATTATAAATTCGAGAAATTCGAGACTCTCGAGTCGAGATCGAGAGAAGGCAAGAAAAATTATAACGAGACGAGATACAGAGTAATCTCGTCTCGAAATTTCGAGACGAGACGAGAGTGGATTGATTCTCGCCGTTTCTCGTCTCGCGGCATCACTACTTGTAATTGATCATAAATATCAACGCAAACTAAATATTTACGTATTTCTTTCATGGCATTCTAATTCTATGTAAAAAAATCTGATGTGGCCAGCACATCATCTTCCGTCAGTTCTATATATTTTGTTCAAATTCCACTCAGAAAGTTTTTTTTTGCAAATGATTCCATATTTCCAGTACATTACCTAAATTACCTTCAGTCAGTTCTATGTATATTCTACAAATTCCATACAGAAAGTTTCTTGTAAGATTCTATATATTTCCAGTAAAAATATAACTCAAACATATTATGTAAATTGCACTTTGACACTGACATTTGTCAATCAGAATTTGCTTAATGTAGTAGATGTTTCCATGTTTATAGCACAGCTGTCTGCTTTGTGAAATTTAATTTCTTTATAATTTTTTAACTCTACATCCGTTGAATATGAAGTATAAAATGTAATCAAATCGTATAGAGAATAAAATATTCTTAAATATTTATAATAACATTAAATGTGAAAAAGTGATATTTAACAGCATTTTTTCAAGAAAAACTGTTAAAATCTTCAAATTAGGGTACTTCCGGTCGACCAATTATAACCAAAATCTAATCAGCTCTTTATATGGAACTAAAGAAAAGGAATACGCAAAAATTATAATTTTTGAAAAGGTGGTATTGGAGTTATGTGATCCGAAAAAATCGTCACACACACATACATACATAGATCATCGTAAGAATAGTAAAATCATATTCTAGGGACCCTAAATCGTTGTGGAAGGGAATAAAAACATTATATCACTTAATTCGGAATTAAATTCTCTAACGAATGAGCAAATAAAAAATATATGTTCTCATTTAAAATAAAAAAGTTAGGTCCCGTATTTTGGGAACCACGGGTCTAAAAAAATAATTTTTCTTTTCTTTAAATTTTTCTTAAGAAATAGAAATTGTTTGCCCATTTAACTGTCTTTGTAGCTCTTATAGAGATAGCAATAGTGGCCCGTTTAAAATGAACACCCTGTATATAGGATGTAACAACTAAACGCGCTACCTCAAATAATTTCTATACCTACTATTACAGATATAATAAAATACTGTAAAACAATTTTATAGAAGACCAAGGGGGACATCCGATTAGAGAAGAAAATATTTTTTTAAACCACTGATTCTCAAGTTACAATACAATGTTATATTTTTTAAATGGGATTATATATATATATATATATATATATATATATATATATATATATATATATATATATATATATATATATATTTAGGCCCATTCTGAAAAAAATACTCTATCGAATAGACCTAAAAAATATATATCAACCCGTTTAAAAAAATAATTAACTATGTATTGTAACTTGAGAACCACTGGTTTAAAAAATATATTTCCTTCTCCCCCTAGGTCTTCTATAAAATTGTCTTATATAATTTTATTGTATCTTTAATAATTTAAAAATTAGTTAAGGTAGCTCGTTTAGCTGTTATACACTAAACCAGATTGGCACACAGATATCGGTAATGATGATGACATATTTGTACCGTGCGAGTGTTTACCAGGCGTCACCTCACGGGCACTCATTGATGGCGTAGAAAGTGTACTACAGGGGTCATTTTTTTAAATAATTCTGGATTTTAAATACCGATTAAACGGTTTAAAACCCGACTTTTTTCCCTGATTTACATATATAAAAATTATCTAATATACCGTCAAATTTACTGGGTAGCCCTAGTTTGTACGGTAAATAATAGTAAAGAACTTCGTATATTGTGAAAAAACAAACTGAGTTCTTTAATTCCGAGTAACACATATTACTTAAATGAAATATACCAAAATAGAAGTACACGTATATAAAACTTGTCACCATGTGAAAAATATTATAGGTATGAATCTAACATTTTATGCTCTTCGATTAAATCTGACATACTGAAGAAATAGCACGATGCTATGTAAATTTGCAATTTTAATAATGATTATAATCAAAAATATTTCACGCTTATAGCGGCTTTATATGATATGGAATATATAATTAGTTTTATTCTTTACTTTATAGTTTTAATTGTTTTACTATATTAAGAATAGAAATAACTGATCTGTTTTATGATATAGAATGAGGTTATTAATTTCAACAAATAAACAATTTGCATTTATATGGAGTAATTATTAAACATTTACATTTTAAAATATCATATAAGTATAGTTAACTTTTGATTTATTTGCAAAAACCGTATTCGCAAAACGTAATAAAGCCATAAAACAGTTTATAAATAATTACTAATACCTAATTAACATTAATATTTTAAATTTTGTGATAAAACAGGAAATTCTACAATAAAAGACACGTAAAAAAGATTTATGACTCTCATGTTACGGTTTATGAAATAATTCTCACGTTACACAAAACTTTAATTAATTTTGTTAATCAAATTACTAATTAAACTATCTTAAATCCCCTTGTCGTAAAAATAAGCTAACATCGGTAGGTTAACAGATTTCGTTTAGAAAAAATATAAATGTGTTCACAGAACAATTAAAATCTTAATTAATTAATGGGAGCAATTTAAAAATCGTTATCGTGTATCAGACAAAAGATAATTGGCAATTAAAGCTTGTTTTTGTGGCCGGAAATTGGTACTTATTGAAGGAAATTATTAGTAAATAGGCCCAAATCGGTGTGGCCGGGAAATGAGACGCATACTCAAACTATACCAACCAAAAAATAAACTTAGTTGCAAAATTAAAATTTAATTTACTTATGTTTTTCGAACATTAAATTTGTTTTTATACTGGCAAATTTACTTTTCAAATTTATACATACATAACAACACTAACTGAAAAACATAATACCTACCTGGGTATGTCGATAAAATATTTAGATATACAGTCTGTCTCACAACTCGCGCCCCAGAGCGAATGAGGAAACACGAGACTGCACTCGGATGTGTAATTTCGAAGAAAAAAAATCTAGCTTAAAAGATATTCGAGAAAAGACGTCTTAAAATTAACCAATCAGAGACCTACACCTTTAATGTGTGCTTGCCGTAATTTTACGTTATTATGGTTTTATACAAATCAAATCTTCTTTAAAATGTGTGGGAGACTGTAGTTTTCGAAAAATGTCAGTGTCAAATTAAATTTGACAAGGTGAATAAAAAAAGGCAAATTCTTACCATGTATTCAGCCGCTGATTAATAATATTTTCGTTTAACACATTTTACACAGCTGCTACAACACGTTGCACTGTACGATATAAATGATGATCTCGGATGACACCTTCGCTAACCTAAATTTGTTGACAGTGAAAAGTCAACTCTAAAGTGTCAAAATTACAGTAAGTCAAACAATTTTTGTAACTCACTAGTAGTATTTTTAAAACCTAGCAACCAGTTTTATTTTGTAATAATATCATCACACTTCAAAATATCCTTCCGGTATTGGTGGATTAAAAAGTCTTGTAACTCCGTTATGCAAGCAGCCGCAAATTATTTTCTTCTATTTGTTGGCAACCTATTGTCGTCGGCAAGTGTCAGTTTCGTCTGGGGCGCGAGTTGTGAGACATTCTGTATTTATACTCCGGTGAAAAAAAAAACGATACAATAATTTTTTTTTAATAATAAATAATAATATATCCTTACCCATTGCTGGATGTGCCAATCTGCTTTATACGCAGATATCGGTAATGATGATAACATATCCGTACCGTGTGGGCGTTTATCAGGCGTCGGTCGTGATCGAACCTGGTTCGCCAGATTCGCGACCAGACGACATTCAGGCAGGCAGTCATAAGCCCCTCATTTTGGTCAAAAATTGACATTAATAATTTTTCTTGCTTTAAATCGTATATTGATATATAGGTATACAGATTTTGGTAGTAAATTTCATCCCTTAAAATGAAGTGGCAGGTGACATGTCGAGTTGCAACAATGGCCTAGATTTTAAACTAGTCTTAAATAAAAAATTGCAAATTCAAATTATCATAACAATACTAAATAATAAATCATTTGACATTTCGTTTCGATATTATATTATTCTCGGAAATGCAGTCAAGATAATATGTTTATTTGATTATGCCGACGTTTCGATCATACTATGATCATCCTCAAGGTTAAATCAAGTCAGATAAAACTAAGAAATATTTGTACACAATATTAACCATTTGTGAATTAATGTGAAAATACACTCGTTATAATTGTAATAAAGAACAATGTGTTTTATTACAATTATAACGAGTGTATTTTCACATTAATTCACAAATGGTTAATATTGTGTACAAATATTTCTTAGTTTCACCTGACATGATTTAACCCTGAGGATGATCATAGTATGATCGAAACGTCGGCATAATCAAATAAACACATTATCTTGACTGCATTTCCGAGAATTTTTTTCCTGCATCATTTTCCCAGTCGATCATCGTTACTCCAAGAATTATGTTATTAATTTAAAGAACTCTTAGGACCAGTTGTATAAAACGTTGTCAGCTGATCATATATTTAAATGCATATTGTAACCATGGATACGTTTCAAAAAATCTGATGTAGTCAACACAATACCTCCCGCCATTTAATTATTATTAATTTATATATATATATATATATATATATATATATATATATATATATATATATATATATATATATATTCTACAGCAGATATAGAAAGGAAAAGTGGCGCATAGCGATTTCAGTGTATTTTTTTTAATACTGCTATATCTCTTTACCTGTTCATTTAGCTTAAAAAGGGTACGAATATAAATTGTTGGGAAATTAAAAAGGCATCTATAAAGGTAACTGACTTAATGAGATGGAAGTATCGGCCCTTGGGTTACTTGTTTCATTTTTCAAAGCACTAATGATTTTTCTAAAAGAACATTTAATTTTATTTTATTAATATCTTGCGAATATATGAATGATTATGTAAGTAAGTTGCCTTTATAGGATGCCTTTTTAATTGCTGAACAACTTATATTCTTACCCTTTATATATTCATACTTACATACTTACTTATGCTGGAAACTGTAATACGTTCCATTCCATATAACTATGGTTCTTTCTTTTTAAAACGTTACTATTATTAATTTGAAATGATAAGTTCTTTGACAGTACATGTTTCTGTCAGTTACGTACATTTGAGTTATGAACTGTTTGTTTAAAGCGCAGGCTCCGGGATTTAAGTTATAGATAATTTTATAAATTTATCCATAAAATATACAGAAAAAGTATTAATGCAAATCTGTACAAAATTTAATATTTATTTTTGAGCTTCAAGTAAAGTGCCATTTCCGGTTGTTTGATTTACACCAAATGTAATGGCTTCTTCCTATATTATAATAAGATAAAAATTTAAGATTTCCTAATTTTCTGAATGATAAAACGTGGTTATTTACCAAAATCTCGATATGCGATTTTTAGCACGATCCCTATACCTCTCTTACCAAAGGTAGCGGGAGGTAAATAAGACCTGAGACTTGTCGCAAATTTAAGGGGATCGTCTACGCCTTGGTTTACGCTTTTCCAAATTAATGAAAAGAGGCTCTAAATTTTTGCTAATTATGCAAAATCTGCTATGAATTTATAACTTATTTTTATCATGTTATTAAAAAAACTTGGTAAAAATGTAGAACCTCTTTTCTTTCATTTGGAAAAGCGTAGACGATCTCCTGAACATCGTGATTAAAGTTAACATTGTTTTATGCAACTGGGGCCTTAAAATTTAAGTACCTCGATGCAACTGGCCATTAGACCTTTTATTGGATCAAGTTAAGTGTACCTACTGTTTCAGAATATTTTGAGAGTTGTTTAAAGCAGGAATTTTAATAAATTGATAAATAGTGATAAATTCGCCAAAGGAAACAAACAAATCTCCTAGTGTCATAAAACAACAGAATAAATTATAAAATATGACTTTGCCTAAAGCAGTGTTACAAAAAGACATGCATTTATTTCATTTATCTTACAAAAATTTGTTAAATGTATGAAACGATTCAACATAATATTATTTATAATTTAACTGTAATGGAATATTTTATCCGAGTGAATGTGAAGCTAGATAAAGCCACAATCTAAAAAGGATTTCCTCATTTTATATAAACGTATTTGTATGCTGTTCTCTGCAGTATCAGTGTATGTTCTGGTGTTTGTGAAAATGACGTACCGTACCGAGAGTTTGAAGTCCTCGTGTGCTCGTAACCCTGACCTATCCCAATGTATCGTCTCTCGTCTCGTCACTCGTCACCCGTCAGTTGGAGTCTAGCGGGGGCGACGGACCGACGAGATGACACGACACGGACATCACAAGAACCGGGTTATTGGACTACCAGCAAGGCAATGCAACCATGGCCTTCACAAGGGTACGATTTTAAAACGGAAACAGGAGAATTATTTTTTAAAAAAGATTTAGACAGTGTCTGATGACGCATTTTGACATTTACTATTTAAGATTTATGTGACGCCTGGTAAGCGCCCGCACGGTGCAAATATTTCATCATTACCGATATCTGTGAACAAAATCAGATTGGCACACCCAGCAATGGGTAATAAGCCGTGATGATATATTTATTTATTTTATTTAAGATTTATGTTTCTCCAACACTATTTTGGAAACTACACATTCCACAGCTACAAATTATATTGGAATCCATATCATTCCAACAAACTGAGTTCAATAATTTTGCAAGCCGTTTGGAATAGTATATTAGAGCGCTATATCAAATATCTTGATTCGGTTGTTATATGGTTACGTGTCTTTGTTTTATTTTTTATAGGTTTGTTCCAACAAAAGCTCAGAACCTTTCAGAACTTTACTGAGTTTGTGCAAAGCCATTTTATCGTTCCGACAAGTCGAATTTAAAATTTAGAACTTATAGTGCAGTGTTCCAAGAACGAGTAAATTGTGTTCCGAACCGATTCTGAACTGTTCTTAAAGTTCCAGGATTTTACCAGAATTTTTAATTCTAAATAAGTTTGACGGGCTATCTAACCTGACTTATTTTGTTTTTTTTTTATTAATGAAATTAGTAATGAAAGAGAGCGATTTTTCCGAATTGTCAGAATTTTCTAGCGAAAGTGATGGAGAATTCTTGGACGGTGTTATGGAAACAGGTTCAACGTTTTCTGACAGGTGTAATTTTATAGGTTATGATGTACAAACAAAATTCTCAACCGGTTCTAAATCGTTCCAACACTAGTCAAGTCGGTTCTAGAACTATAAGTTCGCGCATGGATTCTAAATAAAATATATAAATAAATACATCATCACGGCATATTACCCATTGCTGGGTGTGCCAATCTGCTTTGTACACAGATACCGGTAATGATGAAATATTTGAACCGTGCGGGCGCTTACCAGGCGTCACCTCACGGGCACTTATTGCTGGCGTGGAGAGTGCACCACAGGGGTCAATTTTGTGCCATTTAAAATTCGGTTCATCAGATTCGCGACCTGACACTCAGGCACGCGGCCACGAGACCCCATGGATTCTAAGCAGTTCTGAATCACGTACTGAACTGTTCTGAATTTTCTGTTGGAACAATAGCTATTTGTGTATTAAGAGCGCAAAATGGGACATTGTCGATTGAGAGGTTGTTGCCGCGCGACGCAGGAGCGAGGCATTCTCTCGAAATCGACAATGTCGATTTGCGCTCGAAACACACACAAGATTTTTTCTACAGTCGCCACAATGGGGTCCTATGCCATAACAAAAATTCATTTTTTATTTATTTTTACTTATCGGTATTTTCCATTCGTCTTGAGCTATCGCTTCAATCTAATCTAAGCATTTTATATACTTTCGTTTTTGTAAATGAATGCCCTATTTTATTTTCACAGCATTGCGGCATTTTGTTTGGTTATGTAACATACCGACAGAGCAGTTATATGTCAGGTTGACTTGCTGGGTAATGTGTAACTACAGTGTCATTAATTTCTGAGTAAACGTTTCCATTAAGAATGTAGCCAAGTAACATTTCTCAACATTGTATAGTTAGAAAATTGAGGAGCGAGCGTTTTTTCTACTTTGTCGCTCTAGAGCGGCATAGTGACATTTTGCGTTGACAAAAGAGAGCGCAAATGGCTACTTTCTACTTAGACTGTAGAAAAACCTATTTGCCGAATTTGCGTTTGCCGTTTTAAACAGTTTTGAAGTTTTCTGTTAACTATTATAGGTTTTTTTGGAGATTTTTCAGAGCAGTAATATCAGGTAATAGTATATAAAAGTATAGGTAAATTAAAAAATAAAAACAATAATAAATAATTATTCAAAATAATAAATGAATAGATAATTTATTGTGGAATAGGTTAATATTAATCAGTGACAATTTTAGGCCTGGTTTTATAAAAAAAAACAATCTATAATTAAATTTTTCTTTATGTTCTTATGACATTAAATCCACTGCTGTAAAAAAAACACGTTGCGTTTGGTCTATTTTTACCTTTCGTCACCTTTAAGTAAAGAAGGTATTGCCTTTGGTCAAAAAATTTGGTGTTGAGTTTTTAATCAAGCACGTTTTAGGTGTGTGTGTGTGTGTGACAAAACTTTGCTCTGCGATAACTCTAATAATACAATTCCAAAAATTATAATTCTTTCGTATTTCTCTTCGTTACATCCATATGAAGGGCTGATTAGATTTTGATTACAATTGGTCAATCGAAAGTACCCACATTTGAAGATTTTAACAGTTTTTCTTGAAAAAACAATGATAAATAACATTTTTTCACATTTAATTTTATTATAAATATTAAAGAATATTTTATTCTCTATACGATTGACTGCATTTTATACTTCATATTAAATGGATATAGACTTAAAAATTATAAAGAAATTAAACAGCTACTATATTAAGAAAATTCTGATTGAAAGATGTCAGTGTCAAGTGCAATTGACAGTGTATATATGTGTTATTATTTTAGTGGAAATATAGGTATGTACTTTCTGTATGGAATTTGTATAAAACACATACAACGGCCGGCAGGTAATGTACAAGAAATATAATCTTTTGCAAGGAACTTTCTGCACGAAATTTGTACAAAATACATGGAACTCACGGAAGATAATGTGCTGGCCACATCAGAGTTTTTAAATTTACTTTGGAAGTAAAATTTAATCATGGATTTTTTATGCAATCGGGCCATAAATCATTAAATGATTTCTGATGCCTGCTGTATCAATTTATGGATTATAGTTGGCAAAAAAAGTGTGTATTGTAAACTGTATGGGATCACACACTGCACAAAATAAATTCATATTTATGTGTTTTAAACAAGGTCTAAATTTAATCTTTTTGTCAAAATCAAAGTGCAGCCATAAATTAAACGTTCTAAAAGGTTTTATGTTTAAAATAATTTATTTGCTTTAATTTACAAACTGTAAATTCCTGTCCAATATTTCAAGGATACAGATATACAAAAAATATACAATCTAAATTTTAAATACTTTTATAATTATTAAAATATATTCACACTTAATTCCACGTTTAATATCAACATCCAACCCATATATCAAGTTCTTCTATGCCGCTGTAAAAAATATTTACATTGTAGCATGAGCCAATCATCGCCATATTTAAACAAACAGACCATCGCGTAAGTTTGCGTTACAAAGGATTTTCTGTAGAGCGCTTGTTTATTTGATGATGCCATAAAATTCATTTTTATGCCCGTGCGGCTGAGTTCCGACAGAAGCCGCGAGATGTCACAGACGGCGGGTAATAAATCAACATGTCGGCGAAATAAGTGAGGTTAAAAAGAGCGGGATGCTTAAAACATGTAAGAATTTGCCACGATTCCAAGAATGCGCTGTAAATCTAGTAGACTGTGAAGAAGTATAATAATATACTCAATTGTTTTCTGGTGTGTGGTGACTAGAAAAGATGTTGCACATCGTAACTTTGAACGTCAAAAGTAATTATAAATAGTTACTACTTTAATCTAAATATAATTATAGTATAATAGACTTAAATTTGAATATAGTGACTTAGTTTTTCCTATTTGAAAAATGAAAATTATTTTCAATTTTAATTCGGTCCAATTTTTACCTCTACCCTTGGTAAGGGTGGAATAAGGATCGTGCTAAAAATCGCATATCGAGATTTTAAATTAAATTATTAAAAAAATTCAAGTTGATGACTGTATGAAAGTGTGCGTATATGTGTATGTATGTGTGGATGCTCCACTCTAACTCAAATACTATCATTCAGAAATTTTTGAAACCTTGTGGGTAATATGCCGTGATGATATATTTATTTATTTATTTATTTATTTGTATTTCTACTTTATTCTAATAAGAAAAGAAGGCATTAAATTTTGGTGTAAATCAGATAACCGTAAAAGGGCCTTTACTGAAGCTCAAAATAGTTTTTCTTCGCAAAATACCTTTAAATGTTATTTTTCGAGATTTATGTTATTATAAAAATTAAAGATTATGGGGTCTCGTGGCCGCGTGCCTGAGTCTGGGGTCGACAATCTGGGGAACCCTGTTCGATCCCGATCGACGCCGAATATTTCCAATTTTAAATAGCAGAAAATTGACCCCTGTGGTGCACTCTCCACGCCAGCAATGAGTGCCCGTGAGGTGACGCCTGGTAAGCGCCCGCACGGTGCAAATATATCATCTTTACCGATATCTGTGTACAAAGCAGATTGGCACACCCAGCAATGGGTAATAAGCCGTGATGATATATTTATTTATAAAGATTATTAAATTTTCTACGATATGCATTAATACTTTTTCTACTTATTTTGTGGATAAATTTATAAAATTATATATAATTTAAATCCTAGACCTACGCTTTAAACGATTCACAAAAAAGTTTAAGCTAATCCTCATTTTTGGATTAGTGAATTTTATTCTATCCCGGTATTTAAAATTTAATCTTCATTTTATTACCAAAAAAGATAGTTACTTGGATTGGATTAGAATATATTTAAACAATAGACTAATGGACTCTAATAATTGTAGTCATAATTGATCTTTTGATGTGACATTGACACACCCAAAAAAATTCATATATTATTTGTCCCGTAAAATATTATATTATATAAATTCTGAACCCTTCTTAGTACTTAGTAGACGTATAACCTCAAATTGCTGCCAGCTAACATTGAATTTTCTTCAACATAAATGATAAAAACACCAAGGCATATTTTTGACGTTGCATTTTTAAAAATCTAATAGAATTTTAAAATTACCTGAATATAGGAGTAAAATAAAAATCTGATGGGCCAACACAATACCTTCCGCTATTTAATTTTTATTAATTTAAATATACATACTTACAAATTTAGTTGTGCTGGATACTGTATTAAGATCCATTCCACATAACTATGATTCTATTTACTATTTCCTTTTTAAAACGTTACTACTATTAATTTGAAATGATTAGTTTTTTGACAGTGACATTTATCTGTCAGCTACATACATTTGACACTGGGATCTGATTTGTGTAACCAAGGAGTTGCGCTTGTTTAAAGCGTAGACCCTGGGATTTAAATTATAGATAATTTTATAAATTTATCCATAAAATATATAATAAAAGTGTTTATGCAAATTTGTAGAAAATTTAATAATCTTTTTAATTTTTATAATAACACAAATCTTGAAAAAATAACATTAGAAGGTATTTTTCGAAAATAAGATGAACTATATTGAGCTTCGCGTAAAGTACCTTTTCCGATTATCTGATTTACACCAAAATCTAATGGCTTCTTCCCATATTAGTATAAGGTCGAAATACAAGGTTTCAAAATTTTCTGAATGATAGTATTTCAGTTAGAGCGTAAACAGGAACCACATATAAACACATATATCATCGTGAAAATGTTAAAATTGGAGTCTAGTGACCTTAAAACGTGGTCATTTACCAAAAACTCGATATGCGATTTTTAGCATCATCCCTATACCTCCCTTACAAAGGATAGCAGGAGGTAAAATCCAATTTTCGAATAGGTAAATATTAATAATCGAAAATTAAAAATAAATAAAAAATATTGCTGTACATTTTCCTGTGATAGCGATAGATAACTTTCTACAAATTTAGTGTATTTATATTTAAGTTCTTATTACTTTAGATAAAATGTCGATCATTTATTTTTTATTTAATTATTCAAGTCCATTATATTAATTTACATCAATCTATAATTGTTATCAATAGTGTCTTTATTTCCCACAGTTTATACCATATATATTACAGTTGTAACAGATTCTAAATTACTCCAATTATCCTATATACTATGCTATTACATTTATGAATATTGATACATAATGTGAAAATTGTCAATAAAATTTAATATATGAAATAGGTTCCCATCGTAAATGTTACAAATTCCGGTTAGTAATAAATTAAAATCGAACAAAAAACGCGGACAATTTTCTATCAATTTAGCTCATTAATCAGAGAACAGGTACCAGGAAATCAATTAATACATTATCTTAATTGTTACGAATGCGTTTTATGGAGAAACCTGATCTAGAAATAGAGTTTTTGATCGTTTTTCTCTCAGTAAATAAATAGAAAGTTATTTTTGAAATGAACCTGTTTCTTCTCTGAGTTAGTGTGAGTATAGGTAGCAAAGAAAATCAAATAATCCAGTAATAAGGAACGTAGAAATAGAACCCGCATATAAAATAATAATTAGCTATGCAGTTAGTTTTATAACTTAAGAAAATACAAGAACATCATAGCATTTTCTTATTGGTGGGTGTGCCAATCTGTTTTTTGCTAATTTCGTGATTACGATAATTTTTACAAAAGACAATAAATACTCATAGAATTTAAATTACTACCGGGATTTGGTAAAAGGCAGTAACTGACACTTTTTGTAAAATTGACATTTTACCTCCCGCTATCCTTAGTAATGGAGATATAGGGATCGTGCTAAAAATTGCATATCGAGATTTAGGTAAATGACTACGTTTTAAGCTCCCTAGTATCCGATTTTAATATTCACACGATGATGTCTGTGTGTATGTGTGGATCCTCCGCTCTAACTCAAATATGGTATGACTAGCGAATGAAAATTGACGTTTAAATTATTTTATAGATGTGGTTTTTTTGAAACCCCAGAGAAGAATAGAATTGTACGAAATATTCAGGTATGAAATTTTTGCATGAACCCATGTAAATACTGGACTAGGAAAGCACAGATATACATTACCATGCTAAAATAAGATTCAAGAAGAAAAGCTTTGATTTATTTAGATAACATTTTTAACAATATCTCATGTCAAATTGACATTTAATTAATTATTTTTAAAATGGCATGCGTCTCTTTGTTCATAGCCTACTCCGAGTCAGAATTTTTTTTGAACACACTGGCTCGCACGGTTTTAACTAAAAGGCTGTTTTGAGAAATGTCAAATTCAAATTTCAATATTTAATTTCGCCCTTATGTTTAAAAACCATCTTTTAAAAAATATTTCTTTGAATACAAACCATGTTCTGCTTTAAAATCATATTTTGATAAATTTGATATTATTTATTATTAATATTAAATAATGAAATTTGACATTTCTTAAAACAACGTTTTAGTTAAAACCGTGCTCGTGGTACGAGCCACTGTATCATGAAACCTGTAATAGCTATTAACATACCTAGGAATGTTATGCACATCATAACTGCCGCAGATGTAAGTTTGAATTCGGGCTCGTAGAGACATCTAAAGCTTGTTATGATTAATAACATGAGTAATTTGTTCAATAGTTTATCGGTTTCAGAAAATTAAAACATTATTGATAAATACCATTTTTTTAAATTTTCTCATTAATGCTACTTTCAGATTGCTATGGTGAACAGAACAATTATTTTGACATATGTGAATATGACAAATATTCAAATTATGTGCTTTATTCCTCATGTTTATTACTTTAGAATAAAGTAGACCGTATTTAAAACGATAGGCTAACCTTATCTGTATGTATTAATGAAAAGCATTATATTTTCATTTTATTTTCATTTTGTAGACCGTTGTTGACAAGTCAGTTTGGTAATAATAGCTGTATTCTTTTTGGACAAAATCTCAGCTCATCTCAGATCACTTCAGATAAACTCACGATATTGTTGTTCATTTTGACACAACTGATCTGAGTTGTTCTGAGTAAACTCACTTCCCCCGTTTCCGATGTTACACTACCAGTTACAAAACTCAAAATGATTTGAAACACTTAGTTTGCTTTTATAGGTTATATAATACAACAAATTTTATATTCACATATACAGATATACTTACAGTAATATATTTTCAACATTTCCACTTTTCGTTTATGAACAGAATCATAGATCAGAAAAATGTCAATAAATTTGACAGCTGTTGCAGCAAAAACTATCGGTAAAGAAGGATATGATAACATGAAGTAAACGATACACTAACGTAATCTGTATGTATTAATGAAGAGCATTATACTTTCATTTTATTTTATTTTCATAATAATATTACCATACAGATACGGTTATTACTTATAGTAACCTACTTTTGTATATGTAAACAATGGAATAATAATTTTAGAATAAAGTAAACGATACACTAACGTTACCTGTATGTATTAATGAAGAGCATTATACTTTCATTTTATTTTATTTTATTTTCATTTTGTAGACCGTTGTTGACAAGTCAGTATGGTAATAATATTACCATACAGATGCAGTTATTACTTAGTTACCAGCCTACTTTTGTACATGTAAACAATGGATTAATATTCTGAAACCGGTAAAGGTTATAACTCATTGATATATGACATACCTAATACATAAATAAAAAGTAAGCGGAATTAACAATTTCGTATAAAGAAAGTTTACAGTGTTCGGAAACTACTATCCTACAATACAAGTTTATTTAGCAAAATCTTCTTTTTCCGATTTTCCTATTCTTATTTTGAAAGCAAACAGCACTTATTTATTCATAGTACACACTGAGTTCGCTGCTATTTTTTGTATCTACTACATTCTCAAAAAGCTATATAGTTCTCTAAAAATAAAAAACAAATTTAAAGAATGGAATCTCATTGTTCGTTTTCTCTATCGTCTTGTGCAACCTACTTGATTCCCGATCGCATTGCAACGAGACCAACGGACAAAGCGGACCATTCCAGAAGTCGTAAACCTTGAGCGTACTTCGTACTCTAACCCCGAAAGGCGTATTGTCATCGGTTAAAAAACGGCCAGGCGGAAGGGTTGAGATGACCTTGCTGGGAAGCCAGGGCTAACCCTTTGTCTCTTTATGGGGGTGGTTACAGGTACGACAATAAGGGCTGTATATCTTGTGACATAATTTGTGGCACTTTTTTGCTGTAAGGGTTATAAACAGATAAATTTTATGGGGCCTATTGCCTAACAAGATACTGGGAAGTGCGAGCTAACGGGACATAACTAAAAATTAAGGGTGAAGTAGTTTTTCACATTTCTTGCAGAAAAATCTTCAAAATGATATTACCCAATTCTTGTTAAGTTACAAGTCTACAGTAAAATTATTGAAAGATGTCCGATCAAGGTCATCTATATCATGAACGAATTAACAAATTGGCATTCATTTATCTGTCTCACAAAAAGCATCTGCGATAAGGATGGATGTAACACGCTTGTCTTTCAAAAATTTATATTGTTTCGACCAAGTTAGGACATTCCATTTTAAAATGATGCTCGTTGTTGACAATACTTTCGCTGTAATGTAAGTTTATTTATTAATTCAGATATATTACCTTGATCCATAGCCGTACGAATAACATTATTTTCTGGAAGTCACTGACACTGTCCTGTCAGTATCTTATTTTTCACATATTTGCTTTTACATTTGCCAATAAACTTACCAGTTGACTTAGTTTTGAATTTTGAATGCTTAATACTTTAACATATATTTTTATAATAATAAAATAACAGTAGTATCTTATGTACCCTCATAAGATCTAAGTGAACGACACTACTGAATTTGACAGAACAAAATCTTATGCTGAATTTATACAGCGTAAGCCGTAACGTAACGTAACGTAACGTAAAGAATAAATCAATGCATACTTATGTGATGATTTATACAGACGTAAGCCGTAACGTGACGTACCGTGCCGTAACGTGTCAAAAACCCAAAGATCGCGAACTTTTATCTTTCTACGTTACGGCACGTTACGGTACGTTGCGATATTATGAAAATTATTGCTTACCTGCGCTATAGTCTGTTTTTGTGTGGCTAATTATGTCAAAGTTGGAATTAATAAATTAAATGGATATAAATATAAAAAATACTACATTACGAATAGTCAGTGCGTTCAATGAAGTAAGCAAATCTAGCAAATGCTAGGTAAGCAAACGAGACTTGTTGCCTAGTGCGCTGAACGATTTGCTAGCTATATGACGAACTGTCATCCACAACTGTCATCGAGAAACGTATATAGATGTCAAATATAACATTGTGTAATTGTGTACCTGTTGTATTTCTTTTCTTGGTCTGCGAACATATGGAAAATGAATTTATATATTTATTTTCAGATAGTGGGATTAATTTCGAAGAAGCTATATTGACCATAACAAAATATTTCAAATTTAATGTTATAAACATCCATCACAAAACTCTCAAAGCCTTTTTTACATGTGGTTGATAAACACACACCATATAACGAAATAGAAACAGTTCAAGTTAACTTCATGTATGTAAAATTTGTATTTCCCGCCATTATATTTGACACCTAAGCAAGACAAGCGAGAAAATTGTGGCTTGGATTGCTTGCGAGCAAATCAAGCAAATGCTAGGCTAGCAAAGTCGTTCAACAAATTTTACTTCCGGTTGCTTGTTTTGCTGGGCTTATTGAACGTACCTAGTCTGTCTTGTGTGACTTTGACTGACATAAGTGACATGTGTCATGTGTCAAAGTTTGGATTAATATATTAAATGGAAATATATATGATATATAGTGCATTGCGAATAAACTAACGAATCTAATAAATACAAATCTGATGTACACTACATTTGTATCGACAGAGCATTAGTATACTTTTTACGAAAATGTACCGTAAAAGTTCTGTATAAAATAGCCTAGATAAATCACGCGTTACGATACGTTACAGTACGCCACGGCACGGTACGTTACATTACGGCTTACGCTGTATAAATCCAGTATTAATTCATACAATTCGTAGATGTTCTTGATCGGACATTTTTCAATAATTTTACTGTACGTTACAATTATTGATCAAAAGAAAATCGGATAGGTCGTGGAAAACAAAAATTGCGATATCATTTTAAACAGTTATTTATCAGTTATTTGAAATTAACATACGAAAGTTAAGTTAATTAGATTATTAATAACCCTTATTAATACAATTGTTGGTTAAATAATTAGGTATTAATGTTGAAAATTATTTTTAAACGTTGGAAGATTTAAAAATGTTATTTTATTACTTTGAAATCTGAATTCAGTCAAAACTTATGCGTTATAAATAATATTTATATGTAACTTAATGCAACATCCAATGTCAACAGTTCGTAATTTTGGATATTAGTAATTCAACAAATTTATATTCTTTATTGCAGATATTATACAGATACATTTCTATACAATTAAAATGAAACTTCTGGTAACATCTAGTGATCATTTCTAAACTAATATTTCTATATTACATTTATTTTATATTAAAAACTTGTTTGAAATTCCAGGTGAATCTCGTTTTTACCTCCCGACACCTTTGTAAGGGAGGTATAGGGATCGTGCTAAAAATCGCATATCGAGATTTTGATAAATGACTATGTTTTAAGGTCCCTGGCATCCGATTTTAATATTCACACGATGATGTTTGTGTGTATGTGTGGATCCTCCGCTCTAACTCAAATATGGCATGACTAGCGAATAAAAATTGACGTTGAAATTATTTTATAGATGTGGTTTCTTTTGAAACCTTAGAAAAGAATAGAATTGTACAAAATATTCAGGTATTTTAACATTTTCACGACTATTTCTGTGTGTGTATGTGTGTGTGATTGTTGTTTACGCTCTAACTCAAATACTCTGCTTCAGAAAATTTTAAAACCTTGTATTTCTACCTAATTCTAATATGGAAAGAAGCCACTAGGTTTTGGTGTAAATCAGATAACTGAAAATGGCACTTTGTTTGAAGCTCAAAATAATTCTTCTCCGAAAAATACTTTTTGTGCACCCGGACGCGAAATAAGTATTTCGCAGCCGCAATACAGGCCGCGAAATTAAATTTCGCGACCGTTATGGTAGCGGCCGCGAAATTAGGTAAATAACCACTTTGACATATGAGAATTGCATGGTTTTGTTTATGAAATGTTAATCCCATAGCCACCTTGAAAGCTAACTTTCTATTTACATTGAAACTGTTTAAAATTAATAAAATTTGTAATTACATATTTTTTTACGGTTGCGCAAAAAATATTGTGTACACCTTGTCCGCGAAATCCTTTAGCGCCCTCGAGATTGTCTTGCCTCGGCCGCAAGCGGTCTCGGCGACAATGTTTCTCTCGGTACGCTAAAGAGTGATTTCGCGGCCTTGCTGTACAAATAACTATTAAATGCTATTTTTTCGAGATTTATATTATTATAAAAATTAAAGATTATTAAATTTTCTATAGGTTTGCATTAATACTTTTTCTATATATTTTATGAATAAATTTATAAAATTATCTATAAATATAATATATAAAATCACAAAGCCTACGCTTTAAACAAACACAACTCCTTGAGAAGATAGTTCATTTTAAGGAGAAAATATAATAAAAAAAGTATACAGTATATTGCCGTTCGCCAATTTCTAATTTATTTCCATTTCTAAAACAAGATTAAAGAAGAAAAGCTTTGATTTATTTAGATAACATTTTTGACAATATCTCTTGTCAAATTGACATTTAATTAAAAACTTTTAAATTAAGACACACGTTTTTTTGTTCATAGCCTATCTGAGTTAGGATTTTTTTTGAACGCGCTGTATGTAACTGACAGATAAATGTCACTGTCAACTCAGAGTTGTTATAGGACCTCTGGCATGATTATTAGGACCTCTGGCATGATTGTTAGGAGCTCTGGCATGGTTGACATGTTGAGTAACTTTTCCTTGTTGTACTACTGATGATGAGAACTTAGTTCTCGAAATACGTATTAAGTTTCTATTAAAATTAATTTTAAGGTTAAGGGGTAATTATAATAGTTTTAGTTAAAACATTATTTGTAATCACAGCTGTTGTGGAAGACTTTGCACAGGAATAATATTATTTAAATAATCTTTGTTTAAGCAACTTTACCAAATTTATTTAAACAATTGCTACTGCTACTACCCTTTTTAAAATTTTCTTCTTTTTTCAATTAGCCCTAATCACATTTGCTAATCCTCACAATAAAAAATTCTAAAAAATGCTTCAAGCTGTAACTTTTTACAGCCCTTATAAAAAGCCAGCCCCGGTTGACCAAGGCCCTTAGCCCTTGGTAAAGGGGTAGGTAATAAACTGAAGGGAACGGGGCGAATGGATGCATTTCTGGCCTCCGAGGTCGTCAGGGTAATTTAGTTTATTACGCTGTTTGCGGATATTTGCACAATTGCCAAAGAAGCGAAAAAATACAAGTAGAGTTAGTTTGTGCATTGGGGTTGAAGAAGAAGGTCTAGTTTAGTTTGGTGATAGTGCAACAAGATTTTTAAACGGTAAGTCTAATTTTCAATTATTTCTTAAATGTATTGCATTTATATATTATGGATTATGTGGATTAACAAAAAAAACTGATGTGGCCAGCGCAATATTTTCTGCTACTTAATTTTTATAAATTTAAATACGTAGGGGAGACCGGTGTCAATTCTAACAGGTGTCAAATGTAACAAGAGTAAGTAACATGGCCAAAAAGAGTCATAGCTCTTTGGTATTTAGTGCAAGTACATATACGCGCAAATACGGCGTCTGTTTCTGACGAATGTCTGTAAATTGACGAAAAAATAAATACAGGTAGTGACACACATTGTTTCTAAAACACTATAAGTGCTCTGCTCGGAAATATTTCAAGTTAAGGATCAATTTGTAAGTTATAGCTGCTTTTATTTTGCATTAAAAACATTTCGAATAAATACAAAAAAGCAAAAATCTTTATAAATTAAGCGGTGTCAGTTGTAACACATGCTACGGTGTCGATTGTAACGTGTTTAATAATTAAGTACAGTATTGATCATGGTAAGAACTACAAGAAAAAAGCACTGCTTTCGAAAACATAAAAGAAGAAGAGCAATGAAAACAAAAACAGTTCCGAAAGTAACAGTCGCAGATTACTCTTCAGATAACTCCGATGAGGAAACTCTCTGATATGTATTGACCCATATTTTTTTACCACAGGAGATTGGTTGTAGTGTCGAAAATGTAAAATCTGGACACCGGGCATGTTTAAATTGTACGAAGAAAGACCTATTTTATATTTACCTAAACTGCAATTCCGTTAGCGATTAAAGGCATTGGTCAAAATGGCCCATATAACCAGCAGAATATATATTTTGTTTGCTTTTATTTGAGTCATCAAATCAGGATATTACTTCTGATTAACTATAATTTTAAAATGATTTATATTTTAATTTTTACATTTCAACGCCTGACTATAAAATTATCATAATACACTGGTAGAATTCCTCACTGTAATATTTGAAACATTCAAACAATTTAAAAAAGAAATGTTCCAGCTTCGTCAAGTACATTGTCAACTCATACAAATATTTAGTGAAATATCTCAAGCGAGTTATGCCGTAGTTCTTGAGGCAGTATATTATCAAGTGCAGTATAAAGGCACTTTAAATTTTTACTACACTTTATCAAGTTCCTGCATACATAAACAAAATGAAGTAGGTGGACTCAGATTCCATGGCCAGCCGCTATTAACTTCACAATCGATGCATTTAGTAAAAATAACGCTGGGTTTATATATACATCTTAATTATGGAGTGATTTAATGGCTCCATAAAGCATTTTATCGGTTTTATGAATAATAACAACGATTCTCTTTATTCGTGTAACTTCGGGTCAAGTTTTTAACGATTCGGGTCGTAATTGGCAATCCTTTCCATCTTTCTTAATTTAATTAGTTGCGAAACTGTTTAGTTATACCAAAAGGAAACTAAAAACTTCATATCTGTTTATAATTAATATTATATTTAGCGAGATAATAAATAGACCACACATTGAGATATTTTGAAATATAACAACGAGAGCAATAATAATTATTTGTGATTAACTTTAATTGCATATAAAACCAATTTAGATTAGAATTTCTAATATTGAACCCATTAAAGTGATATTAAATAATAACGTTTTGTAAATATCATTATATTTTCATGGGACACCGAGTTTGTAAACACATAACAAAGAAAGATTTAAGAATTAATAAATAAATATGTACATGTTCTTCATCATGTATAAAACTTTAATTGTTTTCTATGTATTATACATATCTTTGAATTAAAATATTTATATATTATCATCCTCATAAATGTCATTGCTCTTTTTCATTTATTATATCTCCTATAAAAATTTGCAAAAAATTTGTGAAATTACTTTACTCTTCATTAAAATAGCTGTATTCTTTTTGGACAAAATCTCAGCTCATCTCAAATCACTTCAGATAAACTCAGGAAATTGTTGTTTTTTTGACACAACTGATCTGAATTGTTCTGAGCAAACTCACTTCCCCACTTTCCGATGCTACACTTCCTGTTTACCAAACTCAAAATGATTTGAAACACTCAGTTCGCATTTTAAGGTATAATAAAACAAATTTTATATTCACAATACAAGTAATATATTTTCAACATTATCCATTTTTCGTTTATAAACAGTATCATAGATCAGAAAATAATAAATTTGACTGTTGTTACAGCAAATACTATCGATAAAGAAGGAAATAATAAAATTTAATTAAACTTCTTCTTTTTGCACACATCACAACTCACTTGTATACTGAGCTGAGTTTCAATTGGGTCAAAAAGAATACAGCTAATATGTCGTTGTCGTTACCATAAATAACTATTATTATTATTATACCGGGTGTAACACAAAACCCGGCCCATAGGCGTTTAACATAGGAAACTGATTTTCCTGTCGAAAAAATGGCCTATTAATTTTAGAGATTAATGCTTCAAAAAAATTTTGCAGAGATTTGAAATCCGCATCCAATTCAATAATAGTATTATATTTTGCAAATTTTATAACCGAATAAATAGAATTTAAAATTTTATAAAAGTTACTTTTTACCTTCAGTCATATCTAGGTAAGGAAGGTATTGTTTTTGGTCAAAAAATTCTATGGTGAGTTTTAAATGAATATGCACGTTTTAGACTCTCTAAAATACGATTTTACTATTTTTGTGATGATGCCTATGTGTATGTGTGTGTGTTTGTGTGTGACGATTTTTTCTCCGTCGATAACTCCAACATTACAATTCTAAAAATTATAATTCTTTCGTATTCCTCTTCGTTAAATCCATATGAAGAGCTGATTAGATATTTGTTATAAATGGTCGACCAGAAGTACCCTCATTTAAAAATTTTAACAGTTTTTCTTGAAAAAACGCTGTTAAATATCATATTCTCTATACGATTCCCTAGAATACGATTTCTGATTTGATAATAACACTGGAAATAGCTAATATAATTTTTAAAAAATTTTGATAGACAGATGTCAATGTCAAGTGCGATTGACACAGTAATCAATTTTAAGAAACTTTCTGTATGGAATTTGTACAAAATACATAAAACTGAGGGAAGGTAATTTACTGGAAATGTGGAAATATAGTCTCTTGCGCAAGAAACTGTCTGTATGGAATTTGTATAAAATACATAGAACTGAAGGAAGGTAATGTGCTGGCCACATCAGATTTTTATATTGTGTTGTATTATATTACCATGGCTAACACTATGTACAAAGAAGTGTTTTTTGAATTGGCTCAGTTAGAAAACGTGTAAAAAAAATGTGATTGCTGATTTGTTTTGTATGTAGAATTTAATTATGTACGACATTTATTTGAATCATTTCCCCTAAAATTAATAGGCCGCAAATAATAATTGTTTTCCCTTGATGGGCGTATGGTCGTAAAATAATCATGTTTAAAGTTTAGAAAAAAACTCACCAAATCGTAATTTTATTAGGAATATAACTGCATTTACCTGTAACAAACAAAAATGCATTACAAATTTAATTTAAATAAAAAATAATACTTTAAAATTTACAACGTACTATAGCAAGTTATTTTCGGCGAACATAAAAACAAATTTTTAGTAAATTGGATATCTCCCTCACACAATTCCTGTCGATTTTCATATAAGCACAAATGCGAAAAAGTGAAAGATAATATATGCGATTTTTAGCACGATCCCTATACCTCCCTTACCAAGGGTAGCGGGAGGTAAAAACGCCTCTAGAAGTTTTGTGAGTGATATTGAATTATTTTATATATTTCATTTAAAATTATCATTTGATTTCAGGAAATTAAGTTTTTAACTTGTTCTCAAGGTTATAATTTTTTTAAATGTGTTACAGAATACGGATACGTCGATAACGATTATCGTTAAGTAGACATAACGAATTTCATAATAGCGATTTCGTTATGATAACGATTCGTTAAGCGAATATTTTACAGAATAGGCCTATTAATCAATTTTGTTTTAACGATTTAAGCGTTTTGGTTTGAAGGTACTTTTCTATTTGCAAGTTATCGTTCCGATTTAGCATTACACCACTAGATATATAAATATTAGCCAACAAATTTTATCCTATTCTTGAATCGTAAAGTGCAAAACATTTTCTAAAAAGTTTCAATTTTAATAGCAACATTAATAACTTGTTGTTCATCGTCTGAGTTAAATATTACTTGACGTGATGCAACAATCGTAAAAACATATTGACATGAATGTAATGAGAAATGTATGTGAAGGAATACTGGATTCTATTTGAAATCGAGGCCGGCAGCCATGGCTGGTCGGGCGCGGCTTTGTGCGATGCGAAGACGACACGTCTCTCGCCGCCATTATGCGCACATGTTCCACCCTAATCTCAGCATGGAACCACTGGCAGGCAGACATATTCAAATTAATAAGAGGACTATTAAATTGATACAAAAACTAGATAGACTAATTTTACTGCACGAGGAATACAACTATTGTCATTTCTAAATATTGTAATAATAATAATAATAATAATAATAATAATAATAATAATAATAATAATAATAACATATTCTCATATTCACTACTGCTCTAAAGCCTATGGCACACTTGTCGATGAGCATCAAGGAGCATCGATGAGCTCATCAATGAAACAACAGTACGCACCCGTCATCGATGGTTTTCAATTT
Source organism: Harpalus rubripes (assembly GCA_963082715.1). NCBI lineage: Eukaryota > Metazoa > Arthropoda > Insecta > Coleoptera > Carabidae > Harpalus > Harpalus rubripes. The sequence goes on along the minus strand of OY720449.1, from coordinate 82,386,020 downwards.
CATCGATGACAAATACAGCGATTTTTTCTGCGACGTAAAAAAGTTATGTTGGTAATAATACCAGCGAAATGTTACTATGTTTTTAAATAGATATTTCCCGTTTATTGTTTTTAGGGGGAAAATGAACTGATCTTACCTCGTACTGAACTGAACTAAACTACTCCTAAAAAGAACAGTATATTTTTTAAAATAAGAAGTAGAAGATAAAACATATACAGTGGACCCCCGGTACTCCGACAAACGTTTTGCAGGGCAGTGTCGGACTATCGAATTTGTCGGATTATAGAGTACTGCCTAAGACCCCCTATAGTCCGGTATTTTTTACAAACGAGTACCTTGTAATCCGACAAATTACAGATCCAGTGATAAGATTCTATATGTTATACTATGAAGTACAAATCATACTTCATTATATATGACAAATTTAGTAAAGTAAACAACACAATAGAGAGCTTACGTTTTATTATGAAATTAACGTCATTAATGCTATAGAACTTACAAACAATAATAACTTTACATTAGGAAATATGTAATTGTGTACAAACAAATGTACATACTAAAATAATCAAAAATTATAAATAAAAATAACCTGCTCAATCATGCTTTATCTACATTAGCAAAGACTGTCAAAAAAATATTCAATAATAATAGTCATGTCGGATTACAGGGGGTGCCGGATTAGACAGGGGCCGGATTACCGGGGGTCCACTGTATAGCATTATATTTATAATATAATAATACGCTGAATTTGCTTGTGGTTATAGTCTGTTGTATATGTGATTTGATTTTGACATTAAATTCTTTTACCTTTGAGTATTTAAATATGGATGCATTTCTTATAGTAATTAAACATGATATAACGTTTCAAACTAATTAATTTCTTCTATTCATGTCATTTTAATATCAAATACTTACAAAAAAGACAAAATACATAGCAGTCAGTCATATTGACGTGACATTGACATTCGGGATCAGTTCAAGATTTATATGATCCTGTTTCAAAACTGGTGCTTCGCGGGGGCGGGGACGAAAGAAATGGGTAGTACAAGATCATTTATCCCCTTTTAAAAAGAACGATTTAGGGTAGATGTGTGCTACTCGGAGTTGATCTTCTTGATAAAAAGAAAGTGGCTTTTTCAAAACACTGTTTTTTATTTAACACCTGACACTTTATTATCTATTTTGACGTTAACGTAAAATGAGACTTAAAAGATACATCTGAAATTAGATACGTTCGTTTCATCGATGCTCTTCGATGAAAATAGCGGCGCCGCATTTTTCATCGATGACGGGTGCGTACTGTTGTTTCATCGATGAGCTCATCGATGCTCCTTGATGCTCATCGACAAGTGTGCCATAGGCTTAAAGTTTTTCTTTAAAATCAGTGGCGTCGATAGACCATTTCTGAGAGGGCTTGCGCCCTCCCTGTTTAATTTTGCGCCCCCTTTCCGTGTTTTTATTTAAATAATTTATTAAAAATCAATCTGATTTTTTTACTATTTTATTATGCACTTATTTATCTGCAATAAGCAGCGAGACGATTATGTACCTACGACTTTAGCCGAAGAGGAAAGGTTACCGCTGCTCTAAAATATGAAGCGAAAATTCAAATAAATTATTCCTGGATTAGAACTATTAACGCATTAAAAAATTCAACACACGACAAGCATCCTTCCGATACTAACCTGCATTTTAAAATAAAAATTATTGAAATCTATTAATACTGGACTTTTCTCGTTTTGCCATTAAAATCAAAGTCAAATATTAATAGATTTCAATAATATTCTTTTTTAATTCAGGTTAATATCGGAAGTATGCGTGTCGTGTGTTGAGTTTTTTTAAATGTTAATAGTTCGAAACAATTAATTGAATTTTCGCTTCATATTTTAGTACAAGCGTAACCTTTCCTCTTAAGAAAGGTACTATAAGAAATCAAAATGATGCACCATTCAGGCTATAAAAGAGACGAAATTATTTAAGGCTATCCCATTGCAAGGACATAATGAAACAAAAAATTCAACAAATAAGGCCAATTTTATAGACTCTAGTTATTAAAAAAATTGATCCTTTTCTCCAGAATTACAATGTACCTTAAAATGCACATTATTGTTCACTACGTCACAAAATCATGTTATAAAGAGTAGTGCAGAATGTATAATACGCAAGATAACTCCGGAAATTAATAATTGTGATTATTTTGCAATAATAGTAGATGATCCTCGGGACATTACTGCAGAAGAATAAATAAATATTTGTGTTCGCTTCATTACATCTGCAAATCTTCCAAAAGAAATATTTTTGTTTTAAACATGAAAAAATTTAAATGCAGAATCAGACTGTCAAAAACTATTTCGTTCTAAAGGTGCGCCCTCTGTTGCGCCCTCCCTGTTAAAAGTACCTAGTGACGCCCATGTTTAAAATACAAGTTGTCCCAGAACGAATTTACGCTATCGTTATTTTAAAAACTACTCAATATTATTTTGCGAAATTTGGTATCTATGGGTTTTCATACATACCCGTTTCAGATAAGATATTTTCAAAACAGTAGCACTTCCGGTTTAACCGGAAGTAGACACTAATTTTCTTATTTTAATTGGAATGCTATATTTTTTATTTTACCATTGAATTTAGCGGGCAATTTTACATATGAAACAATAAAAGCATTTTACTCATGATCAACCACTTCCGGCGTAATTCAACTATTTAGATTTTTTTTTTCTAAAAACCACCACTTCTTTATCACTCTTTATTTCGAGAATTGAATCGACTTTCTATAATCTGTAAAAACAGTTTTATATTGAAACTTTTGTTTACACTAGTACCCATAAATTAATATCGACAATTTTTGAAAAATGTTTTTTCCAAGTCAACATAAAGTTGTAGTTCAAAAAGTTCAAAAATCTCAAGTTTTTTTTCAATGGAACACCACATTTTTTATTAATTAAATGAATTCTTCATTAAAAAAGAGACAGTTTGTATAGAATGTCCTCTGCTGAAAGTTGATAGATTTTAAGTGTTCCATTTAAAAAAACTACAATTTTACGTGGACATAGAAATTACATTTTTCAAAAATTGTGATTATTATTTTAAACTAGTGCGCCTGACACCGAAAGGTATAAAGGTTCTGGATATTAAGTAAGTTAGTATTTTAAAGTAGTGAAATCAAAAGCTTTTTTTTATAAAACTGTTTTTACAGATTATAGAAATTCGATTCCATTCTCGAAATATAAAGTAATAAAAATCTGGTGTGGCCAACACAATACCTCCCGCCATTTACAGCCCGAGTCACAAAAAAGTTTAAGTTAATCCTTCTTTTCGGATTAGCGAATTTCACTCTAATTTTGACAGTTTATTTCTCAAAATATAGTCTAATCTAATCCAAATAACTACCTTTTTTTAAACCCCTCAACACGATTAAATCCCTATTACAGAGTGGCTTCACATTTACACACATCCATGCCTTAGTTTGATTCGGACCCAGAGCCCCGAGGGCACTCATGACATGAGGCGTTACTCTAACCATTGGGCCACCGGAGCTATAATAAAATAAAGATTAAATTTTAAATACCGGGATAAAATAGAATTCACTAATCCAAAAATGAGGATTAGCATAAACATTTTTATGAATCGTTAATCTTGAGATTCTAGTAAAGTGCCATTTCCGGTTATCCGATTCTCACCAAATTCTAATGGACTCTTTCTATTACAGAAAAAGATCGTAAAACAAGGTTTCAAAATTTTCTAAATGATAGTATTTAAGTTAGAGTGGAGGATCCACACACACATACACATAGACATCATCGTGAAAATGTTAAAATTGGATTCTAGGGACCTTAAAACGTGGTCATTTACTAAAATCTCGATATGCGATTTTTAGCACGATCTCTATACCTCCCTTACCAATGGTAGCGGGAGGTAAAAAATGGATTAAGGTTGTTTTTACCAAAAGCTTCATTTGTCCCGGCTAAACGTTATAGCAATATTCTTTTTTACCTTCCGTCATACCTTTAGATAAGGAAGGTACTATTTTTGGTCAAAAAATTCGATGGTGAGTTTTTAATACGATTTTACTATTGTTGCGATGATGTCTGTATGTCTGTGTGTATGTGTGTGTGACGATTTTTTTCCAACGACAACTCCATCATATTTTAATTCGTTTTACATGCTCATGTAAACTTATTAATACATGACGTCATAGTTTCTAGTGATATTATATTTATGACGTAAACCCATTGATTGGCTGCATGCCCTATATTTTAGTTGCTTGTTATTGCTTTATTACAATAATTAACAGGTGTAGGTATCCATTTTTAGGATGGTACTATATGAACAACAAAAAAGTTTTAGGGTAGAAATTGTGTGTTTCTATTGAGTATTCTCCTTTTCATTATTTTATATTAAACCCCCTGTGAATATTGAAGGCTTGAGAATTCTTGCTATGTTTGAAGTTGTAGGTAGCATATGTTCTACTTCACAGTTTCTTAGCCACGCCACTCGCTGTGTGCATGTAGACGTCTGTATTGTTTGAAAACTAGAGGAGGCAAACGGCTGGTGTACTGCTCAGCCCTATTCTCTAAATCCAATTAGTGAAATTTACGCGGCGCGGCGGTGCTTAGGAAAATTGCACCGCTCGGGAACAGAGACTGCTGATACAGAGCATAGCCAACTTTGCAAACTCATACCCCCAATGGATAAACTACTGCAGTTTTGTACACTGGGCAACTTTACCAATTAATAGGTAACGAGGGGCTGATCATTGTTTTGCACCTAACTAATTTCAACTTGGGACGACAATTAGCACAAGACCAAAATTTTAAACAGAAAGAAACAGGAAAATGCCAAAATGAAATTGTTTTTTTGCATACATTTTAGACATCTGACGAAATTTGAAGCATATAAGTTTAAAAAGATGCCAATTTAATTAGTTGTATAATCTGTCCTGACTGCAAACTGAAACTATATTTTTCTACATCAAGAAACGCATATGCAAAAAAAAAACTATTACGCTAGTACTTTTTGATATTTTTTACGGCCTTAATTAATCAAACGAGATTCAAAAATAGCAGCAAAAGCAAATACACGAATTAAGGGAATTATCAGAGTGCCATGAAAAATAAGACAATAATTTATGTTTGTTGTTTCTGACATATCTGACAGATATGACATTTCTTTTGATTTTATTATTTGAAAAAACGCAGTTAAATATCATTTTTTGACATTTTATGTTATTATAAATATTAAATAATATTCTATTCTCTATACGATTTGATTACACTTTTTCCTTCATATTCAAGTGCAATGTACATAGTATGTTCGTATTATAATAGGCTACTTGCGTGGTACTGAAAATCTGATATCTATTACTAAATACCTAAAGTTGAAAACGTATGTAAAAATATAAATTTTATTTTAAAAAAATTATATGTTTTTTAATAAATTAAGAATGAAGATTTTCTTTGACGTCATTATTTTGAACTGGAGAAAGGGATGTATATTTAAGAATGTAACTTGTAGATAGCGAGCGAGTGCGAGTTTTAATTTAATTTTGACATTAGTTTATTTTACTGTCTGTCTCTCTTCTTTATTATTTACAATTTGCGTGGTTTCTGTTACTTTTATTACGTATTTCGATTTGTTAAGCAGGATTTGGAGGATTTTAACTTAGCTTATACTCGTACAAGATTAAAATGACAAACGAAAATATTAACCTTCAAACTATTATTCAAACGTCAAACAGATGATCTGTCATGTTTAAATTACCCGCACATGCCGTTGCTATTGGACGTACCGATGTTACTGCTTTACGGCCATTCATTGCTTCGGCGTAATTCTACGTCATACATGGCGGTAATTTAAATATTAAAATTTCATTAATTTTTTTCTGGCCAATTAATGAAAATTTTGCCCAAAGAAAAAATATGGGTAGCAAGTTTTTACCGTCTATTCAAAAATATTAAATAAAAAATCTGGTGTGGTCAACACAATATCTCCCGCCATTTACAGCCCGAGTCACAAAAAAGATTAAAGTTAATCCTTATTTTTGGACTAGCGAATTTTACTCTAATTTTGACAGTTTATTTCTTAAAATATAGTCTTATCTAATCTATGTAACTGCCTTTTTTTAAACCCCTCAATAGGATTAAATCCCAATTACAGAGTGGGTTCACTTTCACACACATCTATGCCTTAGTGAGATTCGAACCCAGAGCCCCGAGGGCACTCATGATATGAGGCGTTGCTCTATCCATTGAGCTACCGGAACTATAATAAAATGAAGATGAAATTTTAAATACCGGGATATAATATAATTCACTAATCCAAAAATGAGGATTAGCTTAAACTTTTTTGTGAATCGGGCTGTTAGAGTTTGTGGAGAGCATAATGTCAAATGATTGTAATAATTATTCCTCAATTATTTTTTTCCTGTTGAGTATTCTCCTGGGTTTAAACATACATGAAGAGTGACCTTAAAATGGCAGCCACAACCAGGTATATGTTTCTCTGCCGTAGATTTTACTGCATGTTTTTTACGATAATCGTGGTATTCCGTGCACCGTAAAAATTACAGTTGAAGTAGAGAGCGGTGTAAGTTAGTAGGACGGAGCACGCCAACCGACGGAAGGCTACGTAGGTCCAAGCCCCAGTCGGAATGTGGATGAATAGGGCTTGTAATTGTTATGGAGTAATTGGGATAACTGCCTGCTTATTTACCGCGATTTCTACACGACAACTAAGTATCGTGTTATAGGCTATACAAGTTGAACTGTAAAGAAGCAAAATGTTTCAGAATTTTACAAAGAATGGCTACTTTTAACTCGAATGCTGTTAAAAATAAAACACGCTTTGTTTTAATACTGACGCATTTGAAAAATAGGTATTTATGTACCCAGACATTAAAGGCCATATTTTTACCACGAACGCCTCGGCAAAATAAAGCACATAAATGGTATAATAATTATTTATCTATCAAGTACCTAAGTTAATAAGGGCAGCTCGGTATTTGATTTTCTTCAAAATATAGGCCTGCCATCCGATCCAAATAAATTAAATTTACTGTTTTCTAAGAAAATAGCTGTATTCCAAAATTCAGGGCATATTATCTCTTAATACAAATGAGTGTGTGTGTGTGTGTGTGTGTGTGTGTGTGTGTGTGCGTGCTTGCGTGCGTGCGTGCGTGCGTGTGTGTGTGTGTGTGTGTGTGTGTGTGTGTGTATGTGTGTGTGTGTGTAACAAAACTTTCGTCTGCGATAACTCTAATACTACAATTCAAAAATTATAATTCTTTCGTATTTTTCTTCGTTTCTATATGGAGAGCTGATTAGATTTTGGTTACAATTGGTCAACCGGAAGTATACCTTCATTTGAAGTTTTTAACAGTTTTTCTTGAAAATACTATATTAAATATTATTTTTTCACATTTAATGTTATTATAAATATTAAAAAATATTTTATTTTCTATACGATTTGACTGCATTTTATACTTATATCAAATGGATGTAGAGTTAAAAAAATTTGATGTGGCCAGCACATTACCATCCGTCAGTTCTATGTATTTTGTACAAATTCCACACAGAAAGTTTTTTTTTTGCAAATGATTCCATATTTCCAGTACATTATCTTCAGTCAGTTCTATGTATTTTCTACAAATTCCATACAAAAAATTTCTTGCAAGATTCTATATATTTCCAGTAAAATTATAACTCAAACATATATAAATTGCACTTTGACACTGACATTTGTCAATCAGAATTTTCTTCATGTAGTAGATGTTTCCATGTTTATAGCACAGCTGGCTGCTTTGTGAAATTTAATTTCTATATTCAGAAAATTCTGATTGAAAGATGTCAGTGTCAAGTGCAATTGACATAAGTGTGTTTGTCTTATAATTTTACTGGAAATATAGGATCTTTTGCTAGAAACTTTCTGTATGGAATTTGTATAAAATACATACAACAAGCCGGAAGGAATTTAGGTACATGAAATAAAATATCTTGCAAGGAACTTTCTGTATGAAATTTGTACAAAATACATAGAACTGACCGAAGGTAATGTGATGGCCACATCAAATTTTTTTTTTGAATGAATTTATTTTTTGGGACCCCTTTTTATTATACACTTTACTGTTAAAAGTAAAGTGTACGAATAATTTTGTGAGCCACTAAGTTTTGAATATTTTTTTTAAATAGATAATCGTTGAAGACCAACTGGTTCTCAAATTTTTAATGACAGTCTTGTTTGAAGCTCATATATATTTTATAAATTGTACAATAATAAGATATTTCAATGACAATATCATAGTATTTTAATGACTACTGATAACTAAGAAATTAGTAATTCTCCTTATTATAAAATGTGTTTACTTTATATTTATTAGTGTAACATCCATTTGCTGTAATTTTTAATCTCCATCTTGGCTTACAACACAACAAAGTATGTAACGATTAAGAGCGCAATGATAAAAGCCAATGTCGTTAATTAGTGGATATTATTACAAAATATGTGTTGAGCTTTCATGAGGCAGCTTTACGCGCCGTTATTTGCATATTTTTATTGTGAAGCCGAGCGGTAAAGAAGATTACAGACTCGATTAATAATATTTTTAATGCCAACCTCACCGAGATTTGCGTACTGAGATAATAGCATGATTTAGATGATTAACATTTTTAAAATTTTGTAATTAAATACGTTCTTATTAGCATTCATACACTGAAATATTTCACACTATTTTAATTACGGCTATAAATGCTTTGTTTTGTAATTCGCATAAACTCTAAGGAAATATTTATTGACCGTAAAATACAAATAATAATATTTCTGCAATTCTTAATGCATATTTAAATAGAGGAAATACATATTTATCTTCTCATTATATAATTATTACATATGCGAGTAATATACCTATAAATAAAATCTGATGTGGCCAACACATAACCTCTCGCCAGATATTTTACCTGGTTGTACGCATAAAACGAAAAATATTTTTAATACAATTACATATATTCATGTCTCACTACAAAATAATTCTCACATATATTTGCAAAATCTATGGGAAATTTTAAAATAAATTGTGTACAATACTTACATTTTCTTTATATTCAATATCCTGAAATTTTCTTTTTCTACTTTCCTTTTCTTTTTCTTTATATTCGTCATTTTTTCGCAAATTCCTTTTACATTCTTTTTTACGTATATCTTTGGCGTTGTTGACTTTTTTTTATTTTCATAATCTTCATAATAATATACAAATATTTTTGACAGAGGCATACAAATATTTTTGACAGTGACATTTATATGTCAATTAGAAACATTTGAATTTCTTGCCTTGTAGTAGTTTGATCTGAGATTTTTTACATCAAATTATTTTATATGCCTTTCTTTATCTCTAAATCTATAGAAGATATAATAATTAATTTATATTTATCGAATAAAGAATTTAACGTTCTTTAATATAAGTATTTACATAAATTTTCGATAAATAATATTTAGACGATTTTTTTTCTTGTAACTACTACTTCCGGTTGTCCAATTGTTACCAAAACTGACTGGACTCTTCCCATTATTGTTAGATTGAGGAATCCGTAGTTAAAAATGTCTTAAGTCTCATAGTATTTGAGATATAGTGAATCCAACATCCACACACACATCCCCACACACACACACACACACACATACGGACATCATCGTAAAAATGTTATAATCGGATACTAGGGACCTTAAAACGTGCTTATTCATTAAAATCTGGATATGCGATTTTTAGCATGAATACAATACCTCTCTTAGCGAGAGGTAATAACATCATGGTTTTTTACTTATTCATGTTTGGGTGTGCCGTTTTTACCTCTCGCTTAGAGAGGTATTGTATTCATGCTAAAAAACGCATTTCCAGATTTTAATGAATAAGCACGTTTTAAGGTCCCTAAAATCCGATTATAACATTTTTACGATGATGTCCGTATGTGTGTGTGGATGTGTGTGTGGATGTTGGATTCACTATATCTCAAATACTATAAGACTTAAGACATTTTTAACTACGGATTCCTCAATCTAGCAATAATGGGATGAGTCCAGTCAGTTTTGGTAACAATTAGACAACCGGAAGTAGTAGTTACAAGAAAAAAATCATCTAAATATTATTTATCGAAAATTTATGTAAATACTTATATTGAAGAACGTTAAATTCTTTATTCGATAAATGTAAATTCATTATTATATCTTCTATAGATTTAGAGATAAAGAAAGGCATATAAAATAGTTTGGTGTAAAAAATCTCAGATCAAACTACTACAAGGCAAGAAATTCAAATGTTTCTAATTGACATATAAATGTCACTGTCAAAAATATTTGTATGCCTCTGTCAAAAATATTTGTATATTATTATGAAGATTATGAAAATAAAAAAAATTCAACAACGCAAAAGATATACGTAAAAAAGAATATAAAAGGAATTTGCGAAAAAATGACGAATATAAAGAAAAAGAAAAGGAAAGTAGAAAAAGAAAATTTCAGAATATTGAATATAAAGAAAATGTAAGTATTGTACACAATTTATTTTAAAATATCCCATAGATTTTGCAAATATATGTGAGAATTATTTTGTAGTGAGACATGAATATATGTATTTGTATTAAAAATATTTTTCGTTTTATGCGTACAACCAGGTAAAATATCTGGCGAGAGGTTATATGTTGGCCACATCAGATTTTTACTTATTCATGTTTGGGTGTGCCGTTTTTACCTCTCGCTTAGAGAGGTATTGTATTCATGCTAAAAATCGCATATCCAGATTTTAATGAATAAGCACGTTTTAAGGTCCCTAGAATCCGATTATAACATTTTTACGATGATGTCCGTATGTGTGTGTGGATGTGTGTGTGGATGTTGGATTCACTATATCTCAAATACTATAAGACTTAAGACATTTTTAACTACGGATTCCTCAATCTAACAATAATGGGAAGAGTCGAGTCAGTTTTGGTAACAATTGGACAACCGGAAGTAGTAGTTACAAGAAAAAAATCATCTAAATATTATTTATCGAAAATTTATGTAAATACTTATATTAAAGAACGTTAAATTCTTTATTCGATAAATATAAATTCATTATTATATCTTCTATACATTTAGAGATAAAGAAAGGCATATAAAATAGTTTGGTGTAAAAAATCTCAGATCAAACTACTACAAGGCAAGAAATTCAAATGTTTGTAATTGTCACATAAATGTCACTGTCAAAAATATTTGTATGCCTCTGTCAAAAATATTTGTACATTATTATGAAGATTATGAAAATAAAAAAAAGTCAACAACGCAAAAGAATATATGTAAAAAAGAATATAAAAGGAATTTGCGAAAAAATCACGAATATAAAGAAAAAGAAAAGGAAAGTAGAAAAAGAAAATTTCAGGATATTGAATATAAAGAAAATGTATGTATTGTACATAATTTATTTTAAAATATCCCATAGATTTTGCAAATATATGTGAGAATTATTTTGTAGTGAGACATGAATATATGTATTTGTATTTTAAAATATTTTTCGTTTTATGCGTACAACCAGGTAAAATATCTGGCGAGAGGTTATGTGTTGGCCACATCAGTTTTTTAGAATTGAACTTCGTATAGCAGGGATGGCGAACCTTTACGTATCAACGTGCCATTTTTTTAAAGAAATGTTTAATGAGGTCATAGACGTGCCATCAAATAATTTTGACTTTGTGATTATTGGGAAAATAATAATAATAATAATAATAATAATAATAATAATAAATACTATCAACTCAAAACTTTTTATTTACTACAAAAAAATAGGAACATTTTGCAATGTTTCAATTATACGCGTAATTTAAATTAAAGTAAAATTAGTGTGAGTTCTGTTGTTGCAGATTAGATGACAAATAACATATGTTAGGGTTGCAAGATGTTACTTTTAGCAGAATGCATGCTGAACTGGAGTCATCTGTCAAACGGTTTCTAACCGAGTCTTTAATGTTATTCATCTCTGAAAATAATGACTCGCAGGCATAGGTTGATGAAAATATTAATAAAATAGCATGAGCCAGGTTCTTCAAACAATTAAATGTGTCTGGTAACGCATTCCATGTTTCCAAAATTTTGTTATTAGCATTTTCACTTATATTACTTGTTAATCTTTCTGTTTCAATTAATTCTAACTCTTCCCTTGTGCTTCACACTTTTTTCGTAGTGCATCATAATTAATTTTGTGATCAGTGACGTGCCTAAAATATTATGACGCGGGCCATTAATGGCACGCGTGTCATTGGTTCGCCATCCCTGTCTTATAGTATGCTTCACGTCAGAATTGCGCAATTGTTTCGTTATAGGTTGTTTCAGGCGTCACCTACCGGTACAAATATTACTAACAACTTAAACTTATAAGAAATCCGCCTAAAATAAACATCTGCAAATCGGCTTAGTTCTTATTTTTACTATAGACTTGATCTTAGCGATACGAAATATCGATACAGTATCGATACGATAAAGAAAACTGCTGGGATCGATACTATTTTCAAGTATCTATGTCCTATCGATATCCAATACCAGTAAAAAATAATATAAATTTTATTCAAATACAAATTAAAATTTAATAAAAATAAATAAACATCACATTTATTAACATATTTTATATAAATTTTGCACAATAAATTTATGTATCGATATTATCGATATTCTCATTTTTGTATCGATACCGTATCGATACGCACCAAGTATCGATAAGACCATCTCTAATTTTTACCTATCGTTAAGAGAGGTATTGAATTCATGCTAAAAATCGCATATCCAGAAGGTCCTTTGAATCCGATTATAACATTTTTACAATGATGTCCGTGTGTGTGGATATGTGTGTGGTATATGGATGTTGGATCCAAGATTTCTCAAATACTATAAGACTAAAGACATTTTTAACAACAACGGAGTCCTCAATCTAACAATAATGGGAAGAGTTGATTAAGTTTTGGTAACAAGTGGACAACCGGAAGTAGTAGTTACAAGAAAAAAATCATCTAAATAGTATTTATCGAAAATTTATGTAAATACTTATATTAAAGAACGTTAAATTCTTTATTCGATAAATATAAATTCATTATTATATCTTTTATAGATTTAGAGATAAAGAAATGCATATAAAATAATTTGATGTAAAAAATCTCAGATCAAACTACTTCAAGGCAAGAAATTCAAATGTTTGTAATTGACACATAAATGTCACCGTCAAAAATATTTGTATGCCACTGTCAAAAATATTTGTACATCATTATGAAGATTATGAAAACAAAAAAAGTCAACAACGCCAAAGAATATACATAAAAAAGAATATAAGAGGAATTTGCGAAAAAATTACGAATATAAAGAAAAGGAAAGTAGAAAAAGAAAATTTCAGGATATTGAATATAAAGAAAATGTATGTATTGTACATAATTTATATTAAAATATCCCGTAGATTTTGCAAATATATGTGACAATTATTTTGTAGTGAGACATGAATATATGTATTTGTATTTAAAAATATTTTTCGTTTTATGCGTACAACCAGGTAAAATATCTGGCGAGAGGTTATGTGCGGGCCACATCAGATTTTTTATTATTGTAATCACTATTCCATTATTGTAAATAAGCATTTCTTTGTTGTAATCAATTTTTTTTATTTAAGTATTTTTTTGTAATAAAAAAATTATTTCAAAACCAAATCAATATTATTTTAATCTAAAGTCGCGGGGCCCATAAAAGGCTCGGGGCCCATCGGTAATTGCCTAGTCTGCCTAATGGGTAATCCGGGACTGGTTAAAATATACGTCGCCTTATGATCATAACCCGTATGGCAAAAAAGAAACTATTTCCATTACGTGTATTGCGCAATACCATTATTATACTTCCGTGAAAACATTTACTACTTCAACAGTAATACAATAAAATTTAATTTGCAAAATTATTTTTAGCAGATTTATATTATAATTTTAGAAGTAAATATCGTCTACTAACAGCTCTATTTGTAAAATATTTTATTTTAAATGATTTGTATGCGTTATACTCAAAAATATAGTTCAAAACCGTATTGATATATTTATTTATATCCTCAAAATAATAAATTCAATTGACAAACCGATTAATCCAGTTGACTACATAAAATAAATTTATCGCACAACCAAAACGGTTATAAAAATGCAATAAAACAATTTAAATACTATAAAATTGTTTGTCGGCCTCATAAAAACGTATACTTTTATGTGTATATCCTCTGTTTACAAATCATCCACTTTACAGTATACTATGCTGCTGTATTTATTGTTTTATCTATTACATTTTACATAATATCCGACTATGAACGACATATAGTGTTACATCATTTTATCTTATTTATTAGGCTACAAAAAATAACTGAAAAAATGGTCATATCATTTATAGTACGTGTATATGGACATTTTTATGGGCAGTGAGTAACGAAATTTGATAGCGTTTATTTATAAATTTGAAAGAAGTTTTCAGTATAAAAAAATATGATGTGGCCAGCACATTACCATACATAACGTTGGGGACAATTACCAGCCGTCACATCACGGGCTCTATCCTTAAAGCTTAATTACTCATTTTAGGTAATATTAGAAATTTGTTGTTGTCAAATTTGAAGAGACACAGGAAAATAGGATGAAAAAAATAATTGGACCTACTTATAGGCTAAGGGTGGATGAATGAAATAATTAAATTAATTTTAACCAGTAATGTAACTCGTCGAGAGCAACAATATTTCTTAATATTTTTTTTTTCTAAATCTTCTAGTTTTTGAGTTAAAATTCTTTAAAGATTTGTTTAAAATTTTGTTACCCGCCAATGGCAAGATCTCTGCTGCCCTCAGCTGCCAGAATCAAAGTTCGACGTACACAGCACAAAAATTGTCGGGTGGTGGTTGCATACTTGTAAACACAGTAATTAATAAACGATCAACGGAAAACATACTTATTATTAATAAATTCGTAATAGTACAATTTTTAAAATAAAGAAATTTAAAATTTGGATTACAAAATTATAAAATTGTGTATTAACACAGGTTTCTGAACTTGGGTGAATAGAGTAAGAGCGTTAAAGATTTGTTTCAAATTTAGTTATCCGCCTATGGAGAACATCTTTGCTGTTCTGCTATTTGAATTCAAGTCGAATCACACAGCACAAAAATAGTTGGCTGGTGATTGCATTCTTGCAGACACATTAATTAATAAACGATCAACGGAAAACATTATTATTATTAATAAATTCTCGATAGTACAATTTTTAAAATAAAGAAATTTAAATTTTAGATAACAAAATTATAAAACTGTGTATTAAAAAAGGCTTCTAAACATACGTGAATAGAGGAAAAAATATTGTCTATTTAAACGAGGTGGGATTATATGAGGACCAATGACTCGTCAATTAATGATAATTTTTGTTAAAAACTGTGTTTCCTTCTAACAGAATGAGGATTTTTGTCTCCAGTTTAGTGTATTGGGCATAAAATTGAAGTGCTGGAAACATTGAAATTTTTGTACATGATATGGATGTAACTGTTGCTCTTTCAAAATATTCAAAATTGTCATATGTGACACCTCTCGTACTGTGATAATCTCGAATATATTGTATGTTGCAAAACATTTACAAATGTGCGAATATTAGGAAGATGTTTTTTATGTAAATTCGTTGACCTTGAGAACTTCATCATAGGTAATTAAATGGAAACATTGAAATTTTTACACATGGTACGGATGTAACTGTTGCACTTTTAAAATATTCCAAATTGTCATATGTGGCACCTCATACTGTGAAAATATCGAAGATATTGTAAGTTGTACAACATTTACAAATGTGGGAAGAAGATGATTTTCGTGTAAAATCGTTGGCCTAGAGAACTTCACCATAGGTAAGTAATTACAATGTCTGTGTATTCGCTATTCGTAAACATAAGCATTTTGCCAGAATTTTACTTTATAAACAAGTTTATTACTAAGACTAATGTCAAAATTTTATTGCAACAACTAAACAAATTTTTTTATAGCTACTGCTACTGAATTAAATTATTAGAAAAATACGTGGAACGACTCGTCAATTTATGCTAAAATAATATGCGATTTCGAGAAAATGTTATTAAGAAATATTGTTGCTCTCGACGAGTTATATTACTGGTTAAATTTAATGTACTTATTTCATTTACACCCTGTATATAAAGGAGGCAAAAGCGGCAACAGTCTTGAGGCCTTAGAAATTCCTATACAAGAACTAAAATGGATGAAAGTCAAAGCGTCAGGGCATAAAAAGATTTATTTTTTATTCGTACAGCAACATGCGCAAGACGATAACTTGGTGACATGCTTTCTGTTCAGTGTGAGATTTATTAAGTTAAGAGCGGTATCTCTGGGTATCTGATGATAATATCTACTTATGAGTAGCATTAATAAAACTACCAAACGACGCAAAAAGATTGGACGAGTAACTGATGCAGCGAAAAAGATCAGACTGCAAAGCCATAGAACTGGCGAACATTGTTCCTGTAGTGTAAACATTTGAAATGTTCTATCAACGTTTTAAAACCGATTGGAATACAAATTCAAAAACTTTCGAAATTCTGTAATGAAGAACATCAAGATAACCCTACATCAGTAGGGACTCCATATCTAATTTTTTTTTAAATACTTTTGATTACTCAAATATTCTTAAATATGAATAAAAAATTAGGTTTTGTAGCTAAATTGTTTTTTCGCACTCCCGAGAGTAAAGAGCGATTCTAATCACTCATTTCAGGGACTAAAGTTCAAATTCAGTCCCAGAGGGATTAAATACGAAAAAAAATCCCTGGGGGACTAAAGTAAAAATAAACAAGATGTTTCCATAACATCATATAGTATTTGCACTTCATTTTGAGCAGGCGTTGAGTTTAAATTTGAACAAATTTTTGACATTTGTATTGTCAAATTGTAAGATTAATTTCTTTTACATCACTTAATATGGTTCCATTTGATACGGGAGTGCGAAAAATAGCGTATATACCACAGGACTAAAGTGCATTCAATCCCTCCACCCACCAGATTGAATATGCACTTTAGTCCCTGAGTACATAATATACTATTTTTTTTATTAAAACTAGCATAACGTTGACGTTGATTTTCAAAAATATGTAAGTTCATGGAAATTCATCATTTTTGCCCATAGTAAATTCGGTAGTCAGACTGGTAAATTTCTATTAGTTCCGACATAATTGGAACTTCGATCCATACGTGGGTCTAATTAAGAAATGACCAATCTCAATTTTGGACTAAGATTGCATACATTATGTCACTTAAAAAACAATCCATGGGGTATTAAACTTTTAAATTCGCGTACTTAAAAAAACACGATTTGTTTCATTCGTATTTATTCTCATTTGTTAACCAAAACTAAAATCTAATATGTCCATACAAAACCAAAAATATCTTTCTCCATTGCAGGCCTAACAAAGCGACAAATTTTATTCTGCCTCCATTGTACGGTACGACTCAAAGATAAGGCTTCGCTCTCTGTCTGCTTGCTCCGCCGCTACGGCAGTGACATCTAGCGGCAGCATGCAGAGCTAGATTTGAGTTGTACTCGCAAGGGTGAAGGACAAGATGTGAACTTACTCGTACACATGCATGGCTCGTGCGGATGCTTTTATAGTGATAGTGGTTTTTATCTAACCGCAAAATGGAAGATGGCTTGTTAATGGGACAGATTGTGTTTTTTCATTGTTGGTATACATGATGTTGATGGTTTATGGCAATGTTTTATATGCAGTTTTTTTTTATTGTGCTGTAATAATATTAAAATGAAAGTGGTAACCTAGATATGGCACTTTTGGTTTTAACAATTCAAAATCTGACCTCTACGAAATGTTTACTATAACTTAGATTATTATTTTGGTTTATAGTACATGTCAGTGGCTATCTGATGAGATTCCGTAACTCAATAGTTAATTTTTAGCAACTGGTTAAAAATTTAACAAATTAAGTACTTATGTTGACATATAACAAACAATTGGATACAATTTTGAACCAGTCACTAATAATTAACCATTGAATTACACAATTAATAAAACCAGCAAACGACGCAAAAAGTTTGGACGAGTGACTGATGTAGCGAAAAAGCTCCGACTGCAAAGTCGTGAAACTGGTGAAGATTTTTCCTGTGAACATTTGAAATGTTCTATTAACCAACATTTCAGAACCAATTCGAAAATAAGTTGTCATTGAATTTAAAAAATATGGGAGTTCATGGACTTTCATAATTTCTACCTACAGTCTATTCCACGAGATCTTAAATTAAACCAGGACTTCGACCCGGAGCTGAATCGAAAACCGTAAACCGGCAAAAATAACGGAGAAATTCTGTTAGGTTCCACATAAGTTGAAAATTGACCCATCTGAGGGTATAATAATTTTAAGAAATGACCAATGTGAGTTTTGAAATAAGAAAATGTTATAATCGGATTTTAGTGACTTTAAAAGTGCTTATGCACTAAAATCTGGATATGCGATTTTTAGCATGAATTCAATACCTCTCTTAGCGAGAGGTAAAAATTAGCTATTTGCCCTTATTTTTTATCACCCTGTATGTATATTACTGGGCGTCACGTTACTAATTTTCAAAGCTGTCGTAGGAACAGCACCACTTGAGTCATTTTTGTTTTATTTTAAAATTGGAATAATTTCAATTTCGAACCTGGTCCTTCAAAACCACAAGTCATTTAATACACTCACCCCCGCGACACCACAATAATAGCGAAATATTAATTCCATTGTTTTTATTATAATCCTGATTATATTATAGTAAAATGCTAATATAGTGGTTGTAAAAAGATGGTAACTAATCCTTTATCAAACTACCTCGCAAACTACCAAAATCCTGCTGAAGAAGCCATTAAAAATAATCAGGCCTGCATGAAATGAAGCAATAAAAGAAATCTACCTGGCATCCTTCCTACTCTCCTGATCCTCCCGCTAATAAATTGAGTGGGGGTGTAATTTATCACGGAGCCTGAATCGTTTATAGCCCACTGGCACGTTTTGCTAAGTATCATAAACCGCCTTCGCGGCGCACGCCTCTGATCCTGGCCGACGTAATCCGACGACATACGACCCCGACGCTCATTTGTTTATATCTATCTTAATGGCTGAGGTGAAGTACATGGGATAAATTTATAATGCGCCATGGAATATGTTATGTGCAGTTAGCTGGGGAGATTAACACTGACTCATTTTTGGAATGGCATGAAACAAGCATCAAAAAGAGGGATTACACTTTACACCAGAATAAATGGAGATAAAATATTATATTACACCACTCTACACACATATATTTTCGTACTTTATTTATTTCTGTTGAATATGTTTGAAGAAATTTTAGCAATTTTTGTAGATTTATTGATTTTACTAATATTTGTTCCCGTAGACTGCAGTTCCAAGTCAGAATTGCCATATGTTAAGTTACGTCACAATACGAATTTACGAATTGAAAATTTGAACTGGCAAAACGTCAAAATATGACAAATCACATGTAGTGATACACGCGAGGCGAGACGATGCGAGAAATATAAAATATCGATCTCGTCTCGTTTTCGGATCTGTAATCTCGATCTCGTTCTCGCACATGTTTTTGGGTCTCGTCTCGTTCTCGCATGAGAATCTCGCGAGAGTCTCGCTATAAAAATAAGCGCTTGCGTATTACGTATTTACCTATTGCACCAATCGTCTTCCGTGTATTTGCAGTCATATAAGTATAAATATAATAAAGAGACGAAACACTAAATTCTGGTCACCAAATTATTTCAATTCAAACATTATGTTTATTCATTAATGTGATAAGTTGGTAAATAATTTAATTTACCTGTAAAATATGCAGTTTATCACTAAATTTTGATCTTTAAACTATTTCAATACGAACATCTGTTATTACATTCTGTCATCGGTAAAACGAATTAAAACATTAAACAATTCTTTTTTGTAGCTTTGTAAACCGCTACATTGGTAACCCGCCCGCAACCAATCACTCCGCCTCTCTCCGTTTTGGCTTCCATTGACGCTTAATATAACGTCCTTTACTTTTCAGGGGCGACAAGAAAATTTTAACCGTGGTTTTAACTGGCGTGAATTAATAGAATTAGGGACTGAAATATTGGAGAAAACTAGTTCTATTGAATGCAAAACTGAGTTTGTCTTTATTTTGCATTTCCTCGCTCTGGGACTCTAGATAGACTCAATAATATAGTGAATTCATATAGTTTTCACATTCACGTATTCTATGCACGAATTAGCGTTGACTTCAATCTTTGTACGGTGCATTTTTCATTGCTTTTATGAGTCAAAGCTTTAAAGTTACAAATACTTTTTATTGCGAAATTCTCCCGAGAATCTCGTGAGACTTCTCGCTTCTCGCAGTTGTTATATCGATCTCGCCTCGAATTTTGAACTGCAATCTCGCTCTCGTTCTCGTCTCGCATAATGCAACGAGACGAGACGAGATGCGAGAGTACTCTCGCCTCGTCGTGCATCACTAATCACATGATAAATTCTGATTGGTCAGATCCATAATTTCAAAATCAATCATAAACCAGCCCTTAGACATTGTGACTGATACCTATACCTACTGATAAGCAAATATTCAAATTATTTGACGCCCGTACGGTACTAATATGTCATCATCATTACCGATATCTGCGTACAAAGCAGATTGGCACACTCAGCAATGGGTAATATGCCGTGATGATATATTTATTTTTACTAATTGGAAGGTTTATTGGATAGAAAGCTTCAATTTTTTTTTTAAAAGTTGTTTATTATTGTAACAACTAAAAGACGACGTTACGGTACATGGTTATGCGGCCATTTTCAAGTCTGAATACAAAGAAATATATAAATGTTATGAAATTTGTAATTAGAATTATAAACTTACCAGAAAAAGTGAAATTTACTTCAGTCAATTTTTATATATAAATTTTAAATTTTAAATTACAACCCATGATTGAGTTTGATTTTTGACAACCGCCTGCGCAGGTCGGTGAGTCAACGTCGACTGAATATAAATTTTTACAATTCTGTACACGAAAGTAACAAATGAACAACTCATGACATCTAATGTGAAAATAAGAAACTGAATGACAACAGCATTATGAACTTTGACCTTAAATAAGTCAACACGAAATACAAAAATTATTTAACTAAATTTTGGGGCTATCGAAAAGTTTGATATTTGGATATAAAGATTTGAATTGATTGTAATCCGGTTTAATGTTGATAGTTTTATCATCTAAATTGATATAATAACTTTCTAAGAAAAATCTTTTTTTTATATTGGGTTCGTAATGAAGAATCTTATAGTTTTTTATATCTAATTCATGTTCATGGGAAATGCAATGATCCACAATGGCACTATGTGTATTGTTATCATTTTTTAAATGGTATTCATGTTGTTTGAGTCTTTTATCAATATATTGTCGTGTTTCACCTAAGTAGAGTGACAATCTTTACATTTTATTTGATAAACAATATTACTTTGAAGGTCTTTAGTATTTTTGTCTTTTAAACTAGAAAACAATGAAGAGGTATTACAGGAAGATTTAAAAGCTAAATTTAAATTTAATTCATCTGTAATGGCTTTAAGTGGTTGGTGAAGGTGTTTGTAGTAAGGTAAAGATATGTATTTCTTTGATATTTGGTTACCTGCCGGAATACCGGATACATTTAAAGAATTTGAGTTAATTTTTTTAATTCTATCGGAAATAGTTTGTTCTATGTGCCGAAACGTCGTCTTTTAGTTGTTACAATAATAAACAATTTTTAAAAAACATTTGAAGCTTTCTATCCAATAAACCTTCCAATTAGCAAAATTCACAGCTTCAAAAAATTTACAACATATTTATTTTTATTTTATTTTTATTTGACGAAATAAATATTAAAGAAAAATGTTTCCTCTTTCGATAGACAAGACAATAATCGTAATTATGACTCTCGATTCGTCTCGATTGTCGTCCTCTAAATCTTTTGTCTCATCTCGTTAGTCACTCCTCAAACAACCTCCGCTAACAATCGCTCCACCTTAATCATCCGTGTTCCAATCTCCAATCATCCATTTCCATTCTCATCTGATCGAGATACGTGCTCCGCGTTGATCCCTTTCGGGCTCAGGGTGCCAACTGCCGACTCAGTCAACCCTCAACCCTCGGCCAGATGGCGACTGATTTGTGCTTGCTCCTGCCCCGAGTAATTAACTTTACCACCCTTGTAATAAGGGTGGAGATGACTTATGGCTGCAAATGGATCCATGACGTATGATAGAAAATGGAAGATGAGAAAATGGTTAGCGCAATAGCGAGAAGATGAGAATGGATAGGATATGTAAGTGCAATGTAATAGAAATATATGGAGGATTAGGGAATACCTATTTACTATACATAGTTTGATTTCATGGGAATTTGAAATAATTTTATTTATGAACGCCAGACGTCTTTTTGAAATCCTAGAGCTTTCGCTAGAAATTACTGGGTATTGGATATTATCGCGGCTTACAAATATGCATTTTCGCTTTTATTCGAAGATTTGATAATGATCTTACAAGCTTTCAAAACTGGTGTGGAGACTAGTATGGTATGACTAGCGAATGAAAGTTGACGTTTAAATTATTTTACAGATGTGGTTTCTTTTGAAACCCTAGAGAAGAACAAAATTTTACGAAATATTCAGGTATGAAATTTTTGCATGAACCCATTTAAATACTGGCTAGAAAAGCACAGAATAGTAGTTTGTACAACAAGAGTGGATATGGACATTCCACTCGAGTTGTACAGCATACTTTTTCTACGACTAACGAAAAGAAGGAAAATGTGAACTATAGAAATTTGAAATTTTATTGAACATTATTAATTAATATCATTCTATGTACTTGTTTTCCTAGGCTTTCTTAATGACATTTGTTATTAAAATAATATTTTATTTTATAAGTATACAATACTTTTACATACTACTTACGATTTTTTATTGCCAAATCTATACCTTGTTCCACTTAAGCCATTCAGTATTGCGGAGCATAGGGAATAGTTTCGGCTACTTCAGATTTGCGCTGTTGCCAGTGCCATCTACTGAATGGCTTAAATGGAACAGAGCATAAAGGATAACCTTGATTTGGCAATGCGATATTTCATACCGTTCTGATTTCCATTTTGTATACGTTCTTTTTCAATACTTACAATTAATTCATAACATAATTCAGTTAATTGTTATTAAATTATTCATATCTTTTTTTATACCGAAAATATTTCCATCTAAATGACAACATTGGAATGTCAAATATGACATTTGTATCGTTCTTCTTCTTAATCTTGTAGTAAATGAATAGACAGTTGCCTGGGTTACAGGACTTCGAGATTTGTGATTCGTGGATTTCATATCCATCCTAGAATGGATATGAAATTATATCCGTTCAGTTAACTAGTATTGCCTACATATCCATTCTGCAGATTGTGAAGAAATGATAACTTTTTCAAGTGGGAGTAGAAAAATACATTACTATGTTTGGCTGAAAATAGATGGCCTACTAGGGAAACTGAATATTAAAACAGGGGTGCGTTTAAAGTATTTGAAACATTTTTCGTTTATGTTGATTATAACAAAATATTTTGATCTTTAAACTATTTAGTTTGGCAATTCTATGAAATAGGATTATTTTTAATTTCCTCTAACAGTAATTTCGACTCGAGAGTTGCTTACACCTGGGACGAACGAACTAGAATTTGCGGTATTAAATTTTTTAAATACATCCCTGAATCCTGTAACTAAGGTCATTTTAAATGCCTCCTGGTATTGAGTACAATTCTAATCTTCTGTAACGGAATACATAAGGGTCAGCATTCTTTCAAATCAAATATAGGGAAATGTTTTCAAAAGAAACCACATCTATTAAATAATCTAAACGTCAATTTTCATTCGCTAGTCATACCATATCTACTTGTTATTTGCTTACATTTATGGTGCTATTCTGTAACTTTGCTCTGTAAGACTGTAACTCTATAGACTATGTAAGCTATAGAGCTCTGTAAGACGACAGCTTACAGAGTAGTAAAATGACCTATTCTTTAACTCCCTATATAACAAGTCTCGCTACAGAATTATTCTTATAGAATGCCTAACTTCATTCCTGTCTAGCTGTCAAATACTACAGCATATTTGACAGTAATTTTATAAGTATTCTAAAAAATATGAAATAGAAACGATTGTTATATAAATAATACACTATAAAATGGTAGGTATGTTCGTTCAAAGATACATATTCCATAATATATTTCTGTAGTTGAATAAGCAATAGATTCCATCACGATTTTTTCATTATTAATAATTTCTATAAATACATCAGATTTACACATATGTAATATATAGGTTTATGATTAAATGAAATATATAATTATTGAATCAAAATACGTTGTTTTGATTTTTGCAGGTAATCAATTTCTGTCATTGTTAATAATTTATTTTATCTCCTGTGTTTTAATTTTTGTAATCTTTTCTACTCACTAGTGTGATCTATTAATATTAATTATGCAGTCATCATATAATGACTGTTTCAATTATTCTATGAAACTGTGAACAGTTCTCTACCATTAATTTGTACTCGTACTCGTACAAGTAGGTCGGGTTTTTTTCAAATTATCTTGACTGGCGGAAACTGCCCTTGCCTTAGCTTTGAATCAATAATTATGACAAATTCTTACGTAAAGCTATTTAAAATTAACTTTATATTAAAGAAAAAAAGTCACTTTAATAAAGTTTTACAATGAGTATGTTTAAAAACATTTCTTAATTAGTAATTAATTCAATATCTGGTACACTGATCTGAATGGATTTTGATAAGTCTGAAAAAATCTTCTCTACTTTCATGCTAAAATATTTTTTAAATATAAATTTCTATAAGAATTTGTAGGATGTTCTATGTTTTTCATTTAATAATAGATATAATAAAAATTGTTAACTTTTGCTTTTAATTTCCATATTTGTTTAATTTTTTTATATAAAATATATATTTGACGTTTAAAATATTTTTTGGCCTCCTAAAGTGTAAACATAACAATCACACATCGTTGGCGTCCATGGTAGTTGCGATTTTACACATGCCATGACTTTACCGCATCGAATAAAGTAATACACACCCATATTTTTAAGTTTTAATAGGCCACTAATAAAGAAATCTACTTTGTAATAATAAAGAGTGCCTACAAAAACGCTAGCTACCGCAATTTTCGTAAAATAATAGTAAATAAATAAATAAATAAAACTGAATTTATTTTTTTAATCCGCCAGCGCCATCTTTTGGCATAAGTCTCAGTCGGCAATGTCAATATGTCAAAATTGTCAAATGATAAAATAAGTGGAATGATTGATGAGAATTATTTATTTTATTTCAAATGTTTGAAATTAATTTTAATGAAGAATGTCGAAAAGGGTAGGTAACATTAGAATCCATTCATGTAGTCTGTAGGAACTACGTATGTAGGAACTAATCTACCTAACCTTAATTTCCTTCCAGCATAGCAGCATAGACAATAGACATCCCTAATAAATAAAATAATCAAAGTGCAAATTCTTGGTCTTGTCCCAACCCAACCTCTCAATTGTTGACTTTTTTTCGTCACATCACCGTATGAAAACTTGATAATATCTCTTGTAACGGGCATTTGATTTTTCAGGGAGTAATTCCGATGAAACATTTTTTGCTTGTTCACGTAACTCTGGCGGAGTAGATGTTATAGATTCGTCACTGTCTGACATTTTTCTCTTTGCTAGATATGATTACAAATGTAACAAGAAATACAATTTTTTGATTATTTTGACGTTTCGTTGGTTTTCAAAGCGCCTTGATGCTGAGCCTACAATAAATTGTTTGATAGCAGCTCGCTTGATGACAACAATGGTTTAAAGTTAACAAGCAAAATTTATACAAAATACATATTTTAGTAGATACTCGTATCTCGGCCAAAAAATTTAATACATAATGTGTGCGTTAGGTATTTGTACAACGCTCGGTTTTATTGTAGCACTCCGCTGCGCGTCGTGCTTCAATATAAAACCTCGCGTTGTAAAATAACACCTACCGCACGTATAATGTAAATAACTATTTTGACGTTTCAATATGTTCTGTAAATACTTCACAGTCAAGATTTTGGCGCTGTAAGATTTATAGAAACTCTGTAGCGTTTACAGTACTGTAACTTGGTTACAAAATAGCAGTTTGCTTACATCCTGTAACGTTGGTTACTTACAGTGTCTATAGAGCTTATAGAACGGTACAGAATAGCACCATTAGTAGTATGTGTCAAACAACGTGAAGTAAATGGCATATACTACTTGGTAAATATTTAAAACTACCGCTCTAAATATACCCTTAATACGAGGAATACGTTATAATACTCTTCTAACACTGTTTTAAAAATTAGTACTCAAACAAATTCTATTCTGCTGTCTTTCTAAATACGTCGAGATTTTTGTCGTCTCCTTCATTTTGTGTTTATGTATCTAGTGGTAGGAAAGTTTTGTGCGTCCATAATGGCAGCAAATGGCGACCATGTTAATTATGGCATTCTGTTGGCTGTGGCGCGCCAGACTCGCTTCGCTTTGTTTCGGTTGCTTTTGTTTTACATCAGAACTCGCTTTGTTCAATAACACCACATTGTTACAAACTTACTACACCGCGCTGTAGTAAACATTGGCGTACGAAACGAAGCTATCGGGTCGTATCGTTTCCTTTCAAGTGGTTTACAATATAAACTACTGTTATCCCCATAGTAAACTAGCGGTGTTCATGCCACAGACAATTATTACCAATAACAAAAATGTAGAAGCACTCTGGATCCAATATCCATCGCAAATTACCATTGTTTTAAAGTAATGAAATAAATATATCGTCCATTGCAAGGAGAGTCAATATCCTTCAGACAGACATCGGTATTATTATGGAGGCCATATTGAACTGCACCTGACAGGCACTTAGGCCCGATCCTACCATCTCTAGTTAAAGTGACAGTTTATTAACCATGAGTTAAGAATTAATCTGAAGGTTAGAAGCGATGCAAACAACAGTTTTAACTTTCAGTTACTTCTAACTAAAAGTAGCGTGGTAAGAACAATTTTGCAACATAACCATTCGTTGTTATCAGTTGTTGCAGTGCCGGCCCGAGACTTATGAGCGCCCCAGGCGAAAATTGTAAATTGCGCCCCTTATTTATTACAATTTTGTTTAGATTATATAGGTACAAAAATTAGAAGACGCGATTTGTGTCCATAACTCGCAAACAATCACAGAATCGTAATCTGAATGAAACTTTTTTGAAAATATTTTGGATGTTTAAAATACAGCGAATTTTTTTTCTTTTGGGTTCTACAGAGTCACTTTATTTTTGTCTAATACCATATACAGGATTAGTCACGGGAGAGTTACTTTCAAAGTCCGTTTGTGTGCAACCCGAAATACAATTTACAACAGCGTCTAGCTTCCTCTCTTAAAAAAATAGAATTGGCAATTGTAGATAAAATTTCGCCTCTAATAGCGCAAATCGGTACTACGGAAAGCAATCATACAAACGCCATATTGAATAAGTGACAGCTGAGTGAGTAGTGTAGTAATTAATAATTAAATATTTAAACTTATCGCCTTCATATAAATAAATTTTTAAACTCTGAATACACAGTCAACGAAACTCAGTGAATAATGTGAACTGACATATGTCAAACCCATCGTATAGCGGCCATCTTGTTTCGATAATCAGCGCCTCTATCGTTAATTTCGATTGCGAATATTTAATTCACGATTGCTTTGCCTGTCAAGTGATGGTTCTGTCATTTTCACATTAAACAATTAATATGGTCTGTTGTCATTAGTATTTTGGGTTGCAAACAAACGGAGTGACTAACCCTGTATATAAGGAAAGAAAAAATATTTCTCAGTGTAGGTCTCGGTAAAAATACTTTTCGTTATTTTGCAATACGGAAAATCTAATTTAACTCGTCGGTTCATCCTAGGTAAAAAATATAGGAATCTTGTTTTGTATAAAATTTCGGTACGGATCACCGTTTTCAAGAAAGATGTCAAAAACCAGAATATGTAGCCTTTTTCCAAATTGGCGAGGGGCTGTTGCATCAGTGTATTTTTCTGTACAGGATTCCGTATAAAAGCTTTTGTTGCATTTTTTTTATGTTGGAGGTATTTTTCAGTTGATTTCCTGAACAACAATTACTTCTTCAGTATTTGATGTTTTTAATTGATATAATCGCCAACGATTTTGACCTTTCTTCTTTCTTAGTATAACGTAAAAAATTTAAATAGGATTTAATTAATATAAGTTTCCTGCAACTGGAATTGTCAGCATTATGATTAAAGCTACACACTGGACGAGTCAATACTCTTATAATTTGATTTTTAAATTATT
Organism: Harpalus rubripes; assembly: GCA_963082715.1. Classification (NCBI taxonomy): domain Eukaryota; kingdom Metazoa; phylum Arthropoda; class Insecta; order Coleoptera; family Carabidae; genus Harpalus; species Harpalus rubripes. The sequence goes on along the minus strand of OY720449.1, from coordinate 82,357,558 downwards.
TTACCAAAAAACAGTCTCAAAAAATGTCGCAAGGGATGCATATTTAAGAATGTAATCTGTAGATGCCGAGCGAGTGTGAGTTTTAATTTGATTTTGACATTAGTTCATTTTTCTGTCACTGTCTCTCTTCTTTATTATTTACAATTTGCAAGGTTTCTGTTACTTTTATTACGTATTTTGATTTGTTAAGCAGGATTTTAACTTAGCTTATACTCGTACAAGATTACAATGACAAACGAAAATATTAACCTCCAAACTATTATTCAAACGTCAAACAGATGATCTGTCATGTTTAAATTACCCGCACATGCCGTTGTTATTGGACGTACCGATGTTATTGCTTTACGGCCATTCATTGGTTCGGCGTAATTTTACGTCATACATGGCTGTAATTTAAATTTTAAAATTTCATTATTTTTTTTTTGGGCCAATTAATGAAAATTTTGCCAATAGATAAAATATGGATAGCAAGTTTTTATCGTCTTTTCAAAAATATTAAATAAAAAAATCTGATGTGGTCAGTACATAACCTCACGCCAGATTTTACCTTGTACGCATTAAACGAAAAATATTTTTAAATATATTCATGTCTCACTATAAAATAATTCTCACATATATTTGCAAAATCTATGGGATATTTTAATATAAATTATGTACAATACATACATTTTTTTTTGTATTCAATATCCTGAAATTTTCTTTTTCTATTTTCCTTTTCTTTTTCTTTATATTCGTCATTTTTTCGCAAATTCCTTTTATATTCTTTTTTACGTATATTCTTTTGCGTTGTTGACTTTTTTTTTAGTTTCATAATCTTCATAATGATGTACAAATATTTTTGACAGTAACATACAAATATTTTTGACAGTGACATTTATGTGTCAATTTTAATTTCTTGCCTTGAAGTAGTTTGATCTGAGATTTATTACATCAAATTATTTTATATGCATTTATTTATCTCTATATCTATAGAAGATATAATAATGAATTTATATTTATCGAATAAAGAATTTAACGTTCTTTAATATAAGTATTTACATAAATTTTCGATAAATAATATTTAGATGATTTTTTTCTTGTAACTACTACTTCTGGTTGTCCAATTGTTACCAAAACTTGATCAACTCTTCCCATTATTATTAGATTGAGGAATCCGTAGTTAAAAATGTCTTAAGTCTTATAGAATTTGAGAAATCGTGGTATCGTATCCATACATCCACACACACATACGGACATCATCGTAAAAATGTTATAATCAGATTCTAGGGACCTTAAAACGTGCTTATTCACTAAAATCTGGATATGCGATTTATAGCATGAATTCAATACCTCTCTTAGCGAAAGGTAAAAATGGTACGCAAGTATCCCATTGTGCAAAATGTTCACACTACCGACTTAATTTCATTTATCGATCAATACCTGTAAGTACTCCCTATAAAAGGCCCATTGACATATTTATTGCTTTTCTACAATGCCCCCAAAAATTTCCCCTCTTCTGCTTCCCTGTCCTGCAGCTGTCCTTGACTAATAAGAACCGTGAGGCATTCCGGTGCGTTGTACTGCACATGCACAAACACACTCACACACGAACAGAGAGGCAGAGACGTGGTCCTGAGACCTTTGTACCCGGGTTTGTTATTAAAGTATGTAATTTATATCAGGCTGTTATTAAGAAGCTTAGTTATTGCATTGGTCGCCGGGTCCATGAGATATGGGCACTGCCCCTGAGAATGGAACACGGGCCGGGACACGTATTGGAATTTGGAATGCAAGTTATTGGGGATAAATCAAAAAATGCAAATGGGGGAAAGAATTCGCGGAAAGAAAAAATTATTATATTTACCCATTACTGGGTGCCAGTCAGCTTTTTCGGTAATGGGGATGTATCTACTGGGTGATCGGTACAAGTCCGAAAGATACAAAAAAAAAATGTTAATAGATCATAGTAATAATTTTGTGTCACTTCCAATTTTAGCGCAAATGGGTACAACTTTAAATCTATCATAGGGAATCGGTATTTTTATATTTTTTCAGAATGTATACAGGGTGTTCATTTTAAATGGGGCACCATTTCTATTTCGAGAACTATAAGAGTTACAAAGACGGTTAAATGGGCAAACAATTTCTATTTCACAAGACAAATTTATGGAAAAGAAAAATTATTTTTTTGGCCCAGTGGTTCTCAAATACGGGACCTAACTTTTAAATTTTAAATGAGGTCATGTATTTTTTATTTGCTCATTCGTTAGAGAATTTAATTCTGAGTTCAGTGATATAATATTTTTATTCCCTTACATAATGATTTTTTTGACAAAAATGCATGTAGAGTTTCATATTAATTTGATTTAAATATGGCTATAATAAGAGTGTCATGAATGGAAAAACGAATATTTTGTTTACGTTGACATTTATGATCACTTACAAGAACAAAATATTCACTTCTTTAGGTCAGAGCACTCTAATTCTATGTAATAAAAATAACATGTAGTCATTTTTTCCATTCGTGGCACTCTTATTATAGCCATATTTTAATCAAGTTAGTATAAAACTTTACATGCACTTTTCTCAAAAAAATCGTTATGTAATATGATATCACTGAATTTTGAATTAAATTCTCTAACAAATGAGCAAATAAAAAAAATATGTTCTCATTTAAAATTAAAACCACTGGTCCAAGAAAATAATTTTTCTTTTATTTTATTTTGTTTTGTGAAATAGAAATTGTTTGCCCATTTAACCATCTTTGTAGCTCTTATAGTTCTCAAGATAGCAATGGTGGCCCATTTAAAATGAACACCCTGTATAAAATTACCTTCACAACGACACCAAAATATCATAATTTTACTTCAACCATTTCAAAATAACTACCATTTATTTTTCAAATAATTATGTATTTATTAATAAAATTCCATATAAAATAAAACAACATCAAGCTATGAAAACAATTTTATTACCTGAAAACAAAAGAAAAGTGAGGATAAGGATATTTACATGCGTTTATTTACATGTTTAATATTATTAATTTTTAATGTAAATATTAATTAAACTACTATATTTTGTATAATATTTTACATCTTTGTAATTCAGGGTTATTCTGTAATTGGGACATTATGTCCTGTTGAATAACCAAAATAAAATAAATAAATAAACATGCAAAATTTTCTATATTTATAGAAAAATAAATTACGTACTGAAAAGATTTCACAAATCTATTTTGTAATAGGCCTTTTCAATTTAACAACTATCTCTTTCTATCTCTGAACATAGTAAGTAAAATGGCGTCTGCAACTGTTAACTGGGCTGTCAAACAAAACGACAAAATATTGCAGTCGCTAAATTACCTGTTTTCTCTGAACATTTGCATCGTTTGACATTTTAGTTTTTATAAAAACTTTTGAAACTTATTTTGAAAAGTTTTTTAAAGTTGTCAAAGACTCCCCTCACATTTTACATCTAAATTTTGAAAAAACAATTGCCATGCACCTAATAAGTAACATGGCGCGTATTTTCTATCTCTTTAAGTTGAAAAAGTATAATTAAAACTTATGTAAATTATTCATCACATACAAATTTTTAAGGATACTGATAATCTTTGATGATATCTATACGTAGTTAAAAATATTCTGTATTTATACCTTCTCACATTTCATGTAAAAAGTTAACCATCGTTACATTAAAAACATGAACAAATGATGGCAGCGCGCGATCACGATTCCATCTAACGGCCACTTATTAAACAAATGAAAATCGCGTGATTTGCATGCCAGCCCCGGGCCTCTAGATCCGTACTGGGGAAATTCTACTCACAGTTGCGTGAGAGAAGAGAATCAGTCATTTTTACAAAAGAGTAAGTTATGGATATGAACATGTACCTACGGATAATTACGCTTAAATTATGTGACTACAATTCTACTCTAATATATTTTATTGGATTTACTTGCTATAGGAATAAGTTACTGCAAATAAAGTTACTATGTAAATGCTATGTTATGCCCAATATGTGTATACAAGCGAGGGAATCCTATACAGGAATATGGAAGAGAAAAGAAAGCAGTAATTTATGAATTATTAATTTTTAAATTTGAATATCATATTGCTGTTTATTTTTACATGTACATTTTGCTTTTGCAGTTACATATGCAAGCGGTTTGTATCACAGAATTTATTTCTACACTTATACTCTACTTCGAATTCCGACTAAGTTATTTAATAACCAGTATACATAAACATGTCCGAGATGTAAAGAATATTTTCTGTATTTTTCCCATAGCACGATTTGATAATCTTTTCCTTTTACTACTCTTATCGTATGAATAAAATTCCAACAATGGTCGTCTGATTGCAATAATGAATTATATAAAAATGTGGCTGTTAAATTAATATTTGAACAAGATATAATACAAGAAGCAGAAAATTGTCTTAAAATTGTATACTACTTGCAGTTGTATGAAATAAAAGTCTATTTTTGATATAAGCCGTCTATTTATTATAGATTTTGTACATGTAATGTTAATGTTAAAGGTATGAAATTCACATGGTTCGTATTTTTCGTGTATTTTCTTTTTCGAGCTTGTGCAACTGATTCCACTTAGAGCCTAGTATATTTTCAATGAAGAATCTTCTTCATTTATTGCGAATATAAAAGAAAGATGCTAACATCAACCACTGATATCGTGATATATAGAAACTTTCATCTTTCCAATCATTCAAGTTTTCCAACTTTTTAATCTGAATTTCCATTTATTGTGCACCTTGTAACATTTAACTAATATTATAAATTATTAAATTAAATATGATAAAATGGTTTGCAGAAATCACACATATTATGAGAAAATTTTATTTTCTGCCACAATACCTTCGCTGGTATTTTGACTTTTTGAATTAGTCACATCACATATATAGCATTTTAAATATTTTCTTTATTCATTTCAATATACTAACGCTCAAAATGTGCACATCGCCTATAATACCGACATAGGTTATGAATTGACAAATTCATAAAGATTGTTATAAATGTCTTTATGATAACAATCTTTATATCTGTAACCAGTGGCGGATTTAGAGGGGGGGGGCAGTCGGGCACGTGCCCCCCCCTGTTATTTTTAAAAATTGAATTATTACATAATATCATTCACGTATTGCATACGTCAAAGATAAATAAAAGAGTCAACATACTAATAAAATACAAATAGTTCTACTTATTTTTCAAATTATTTATAATTTTGAACAATAAACATTAAATAAAGATATACAGGAAGGATGCGTATGGCAAGATGCCCCCCCCCCTAACTGTTTTATTATATGTAATAGAACAGATGGTTCATATACAAGTTTTATTATTTAAATTATACTATTTGACTGCAGTTGTAGATATTTTTTATAAAATTGTTTGCAAGATAGGACTATCAACTTTTATTTTTTAAATAGCAAAAATTTTTTTTTTGTCTTAAGTTGTTCTTATTACTTAATTTGACGTTTTAGCTTGTTCAATATAACATTGTTCCATTTTGTATATTTTCACATAGCTACTTAGAATATTTATTAAAGATTGTTTCTCAAATTTCACAAACTGATTTACTTGTTATTTCTCTCGAATTGTTTCAAATACATTAATAAAAAGTAATAGATTATTAAAAAGACAAAAAATGGCGATTTATATTTTAGTAAAATAATTATAGGTTTCTATTTAAAAAATAAAAGTTCTAACTTTGCATAAAATGTCTACATCTGCCATCAAATAGTATAATAAAACTTTTTTATGAACATTTTTTTTTATTACTTCTAATACAAAATTAATATGATGGGGGAAGGGGTCATCCTATATATTTAAAATTTGTTTTTCCGAATTTAGTGCCCCCCCTTTTATAATTTTCCAAATCCGCCACTGTCTGTAACAACCTTTATGACTGTGTTTCTCTGAATAGGCCACCTAATTTTATTCCATGAGAAAAATTGTTAGGTTAGTATCGTTGGACACATAAGTTTTGACAATTGTTCAACAATGGTATATGTGGTATCTATGGTTACCACTAAAATCGGTTAGAGTTAGTCTGTTTAAATTAACGAAATAATTTTGACTGAGAGATTCTTGTGATTCTATTGGATGCTACGCGCTGTAGTCAATCACGGATCACACAAACATAATTCAAATATTATGTCAATTATGATTTGCGTTATTTGTTGTTGTATTATCGTTTATTAAGTTTTACCTAGCTATTTCCCTGTATTTATTCTATTATGGTTTTGGGAAATTGGCGCTTTTTTAAACATCGACAATGGTTTGATGTAAAACAGACTATGCTCACCACAACTAATTAACTGTCAAAATTCTTTCGTTATTTCAAACAGAGTATAGTAATAAAACTCGTGCAGTAATAGGAGTCATTAATGAATGATTTTTACATTGACAGAATCTACTTATAAACTTAAAAATTAGGGTGATCTTACTTAATTCAAAAATCTAATTTTATTCCTTAACATACATTTAGACATTATTGTGCAGCATTGCAGAATTGGTAAATGGTATCTACGGTTACCCACTAAGATCGTTTATTAATAACATCATGCATTAATAGGGGTCGTTATTGAATGATTTTCTATACGTATACACTGGTTTAATGTAAAACAAACTGCTCACCACATCTAATTAACTGTCAAAATTCATTCGTTATTTCAAACAGAGTATAGTAACATAACTCATGCAGTAATAGGAGTCATTAATGAATGATTTTTACATAGACAGAATCTATTTATAAACTTAAAAATTATGGTGATCTTACTTAATTGAAAAATCTAATTTTATTCCTTAACATACATTTAGATATTATTGTGCAGCATTGCAGAATTGGTAAATGGTATCTACGGTTACCCACTAAGATCGTTTATTAATAACATCATGCATTAATAGGGGTCCTTATTGAATGATTTTCTATACGTTAACATAACCTATAAATAAACGGTCAACGAAAAAATAAATTTAATAATATTGACAAATGCAACTCGATATTGTTAACAGAAATGATTTTAATGTCATAAGAATATGAAAACTGATTCGAATTTGTTCCATTAATTGAATTTACCTTGGCAGTGGACATTTATAAAACTGACCCAATAACTTTTAAATTAATTGTATAAATATTCTGACATATACAATATTTTACTTTTAATTGCAAAGAACATTATTTCAAGTATAATTCTACCGTTTTAAAACTGCTCCCTTAAGTATAATACAATTCCATATTCCACTAAAGCATCTCCATTTAAAACAATTAAAAACCACCCTTTTATTCCAACCCCTTGCTCCTGCTCTGTCCTAATTCGTATCCCGCCCGCGTAGTTATCACCCTGCGTTTCCGGACTTTCCCAGAAGCAGCCGCCCACGCGAATAACTGTAATTGTTACTTGCAACATCGCAATTCGTAATATTCATTGACATAATACAAATAGAGAAAGAAGAAGGAAGAAATGCAATGGTGACGGTGAAGAATACGTCCCAAAGGAAAGATGGAAATATGGAATAGAAATGGGTGAAAATGGAGTTTTCGTAGGGTGTTAGAAATTCTTAGGAACATTATGGAATAATTTTATTTAAATGTAATTTTTAATGAATTATATGAATCAACATTAATTTGCGAATACAAGGCAAAAGCAGATACAATTTTCTGTTTTTACCTTCCGTCACCTTTAGATAAGGAAGGTATTGTCTTTGGTCAAAAAATTCGGCGACGAGTTTTTAATCAATAAGCACGTTTTAGGGTCCCTAGAATACGATACTATTTTTGGTTAAAACGCAGACTCGTGGCGAAAATTGGTTTTAAGAAATATCAAAAAATAATCATTCCAATTTCTGCTTTCACTAACTGTGAGCATTTAAAAAAAATCTGGTGTGGCCAACACAATATCTCCCGCCATTTACAGTCCGACTCACAAAAAAAATTAAATTAATCCGTATTTTTGGATTTGCGAATTTTACTCTAATTTTGACAGAGTATTTCTTAAAATATAGTCTAATCTAATCCAAGTAACTACCTTTTTTTAAAACCCCTCAACAGGATTAAATCCCAATTACAGAGTGAGTTCACATTCACACACATCCATGCCTTAGTGGGATTCGAACCCAGAGCCCCGAGGGCACTCATGACATAAGCCGTTGCTCTAACCATTTTAAACACCGGGATAGAATAGAATTCACTAATCCAAAAATGAGGATTAGCTTAAACATTTTTGTGTATCGTTCATTTTTATTAATCTAAATACATGCCTACACATTTACTTATGCTGGAAACTGTATTGAATTCCTTTTCTATTGTTCTATTTATTTTTTTCTTTTTAAAACGTTACTAATATTATTTTGAAATGATTAGTTCTTTGATAGTGACATTTATCTGTCAGTTACATACATTTGAATAACTGTGTTTTGTTTGTTTAAAACGTAGGCTCTGGGATTTAAATTATAGATTATTTTATAGATTTATCCATAAAATATATAGAAAAAATATTAATGCAAATCTATAGAAAATTTAATAATCTTTAATTTTTATAATAACATTAATCTCGAAAAAATAAAAGTATGTTCGAAGAAATAGTATATTATATACTCAGGGACTAAAGTGCATATTCAATCCTGTGGGTGAAGTTTATTTTCTGAGCCGAAGGTGAGGGAAATAATCACCTGAGGGTTTGAATGCACTTTAGTCCTGTGGTACGCTATTTTTCGCACTCCCGTTTCAAATGGAACCATATTAGTGTAAAAGAAATTAATCTTACAATTTGACAATATAAATGTCAAAATTTTGTTCAAATTTAAACTCCACGCCTGCTCAAAATGTAGTGCAGATACAAATAAATAAATCATAGTAACTATATGATGTTATGGAAACATGTTTATTTTTACTTTAGTTCCCCAGGGATTTTTTTTTCATATTTAATCCCTCTGGGACTGAATTAGAACTTTAATCCCTGAAATGAGTAATTAATATCGCTCTTTAGTTTCGGGAGTGCGAAAAACTATTTTGAGCTTCTAGTAAGGTGCCATTTCCGGTTATCCGATTTTCACCAAATTCTAATGGGCTGTTTCCATTACAGAAAAAGTTCGAAATACAAGGTTTCAAAATTTTCTGAATGATAGTATTTGAGTTAGAGTGGAGGATCCACTCACATACACACAGACATCATTGTGAAAATGTTAAAATTGGATTCTAGGGACCTTAAAACGTGGTCATTTACCAAAATCTCGATATGCGATTTTTAGTACGATCACTATACCTCCCTTACCAAGGGCAGCGGGAGGTAAAAAAATGTAAATCTGATAATCCGACAATCTTTAAAGTTCATCTCCTGAAATATATAACAAAGTGACATATCTTGTTTGTAAGCACAGAATTATTAGAATGAATCTATATGTATAATTTTATGAATACGACCCACCCTATGTGTTTAGTTTCTCTGTAATGCATGCACAGTTTGTTGTAGAATGCATGGTATGGCTATCTGAATATAATATGCAAGAATGGTCCTCGTCTCATACACATGCATATAGGAAACAAATATAAATCAACTATCTGTATGAGCGTATGCGATAAGATTTCAAAATGAAATGAAAGCTCGTCCGGAAAAAATGAAATAATTCAATTTATATTCCACGAGGTTTTCTAAAATACATAACAGTTTAGATACAAGAAGTCTTTAGATTAGGTAAGTCGAAGTCGGGGTGGTACGCTTCGCTTCGGCGTCAGTTGCGAACCGGAGACCGAGAACAGAGCGCGTCGCAGACTCAGATAAGATACAGAAACTGAATAGAAATGGGAATTCTTAATAAAGAGAGAAAATGGGAGCTGGCAGGCAGCACCAGCGCCGCCACCGGCTGATATGCAAAACACTGGTGCCGGATGCAAAAAATGACGCGAATTTCACCGGATTATTATTCCCGTCAAATGAAGCCCAACGTCTGCTGGGATTAATTATACAGGCTACGTTACATTACATTACCGAAGCCAACATGAAAAACGAAAAACTTTTTACCAAACTACTACCAAAATTTTAAACATTACGAAATAGTTATTTTTTTATACAAGTGCGATTTCGCGATGATATGATGCCCACACTATAATAACAAAATATATTCGCCACACTTTGAAGGAAGCGAAATTTTCCTTTTTGCAAATCGAAGACGACAGTAGCTTTAAGTTTTTATAAGAATATCACTATGAAATTTTTAATATTTAATAAATTTTAATTGGATCCAAACTGCCTCGCCAGAACACTAATTTCCAGAAAAAGTAACACTAAAACTGGTTTATACCAGGTGTCTATTTTTTATTTCCCGAACATAGGAAATTCAATGTTAAAATATTGATTTGGCGATATTTCTTTACCTTCCGTCAGTTATATGAGGTATTTACGAAAATTCTACCGGTGAACTGTTACCGGTAAACAGCTGTTTATCAGGTTATAGCTACCGGAATCGATATTTTAAGAACGCAAGTGGTACACTGAGTAGATCCATAACCTATAAAAAAAATTTGAAACAGGTTAGAACAAACAAACAAACTTTTAACGCGCGTGCTTCGCTTTGGATCACTACCTTTTTTTGAGATTAGATTCTTCATGAATCCGATACATGGTTCTGGTAGATATTGTATAATTTTCGAACACGTTAACTTTTTACCACTCGTGTTTTCGAACACAGTCAGTAGACGCGGTATCTACCGGCAGAATTTTCGTAAATGCGTAGGTATGTATTTTCTACAAAATCCATACAGAAAGTTTCTTGCAAAAGATTCTAAATTTCTTGTATGTACATTTATTCCATTTTCCATTATTTTAATTATTTACTATTGTTAGCATTTAAATTTACCTTATTACAAATCATAATTCATATGACACTGACATTTAAATATATTACCGGTTTCAGGATATTATTCCATTGTTTTCATGTACAAAAATAGGCTGGTAACTAAGTAATAACTGTATCTGTATGGTAATATTATTACCATACTGACTTATCAACAACGGTCCACAAAATGAAAATAAAATTAAATGAAAATATAATGCTCTTCATTGATACATACAGATAACGATAGCGTATCGTTCTAAATACGGTCTACTTTACTCTAAACTAATAAACATGAGGAATAAAGCACATAATTTGAATATTTGTAATATTGACATATGTCAAAATAATTGTTCTGTTAACCATAGCATTCTGAAAGTAGCATTTATAAGAAAATTTCAAAAGATAATATTAATCAATATTGTCTTCATTTTCTGAAACCGATGAACTATTGAACAAACCACGGATGTTATGAATCATAACAAGCCTTAGATGTCTTAAAATCCTCGCTCTACGAGCTCGGATTTCAAACCGACATCTGCGGCAGTTAAGATATGCATAACATTCCTAGGTATGTTAATAGCTATTACAAATGTATTTCAATTTCTAAAACTGAAACATTACAAAGCATACTTATTGAAAAAATAACAATTTTTTCCTAGTATTTATTTGTCAAACACTGTCATACTGGCACTTCATATGTAGACGCGAACATTACCGCCGATTATTTTTATACCACCGAGTCATGAGTCACTGTAAAAATTATCACCGCCAGCTGCCGCGGCGTTTTACCGCAAGTTACTAGAAAAACGGAATGAACAGAAGAATCTAGTGACTGTACGGTGAACCGCGAATCGAAAAGAACAGCAAATTTCACCGCCGCGGTTTGCGGTAGACGCAGGGTAGCGGAACGAACAAAACTAATGAATGAAAACATAAAAATGATTTAAGAAGTTTTTAAAAAAGTATTGGATAAAACATTGCATTACACTCGTATGGAATGTATATTGGTCACTAAAGAAAACTTTTTATTTCGTGACTAATATGATACATTCCACACTCATATAATAAATAACTATTCTGCGGAATAAAATTCAGCTAATAAGTACTTGATATCATTGTAATACATTGCAATAATTTACGTTTGTCCCCTCTCCCCGTCTGTATCTTCCTCGACGTCATTCTGTCGAAGTGAAGAGACGCAGCACGCAGTTTATAGTCCCCAGCTCGTTATCGTCCTATCTTAGCTATTAATTACAATCATTATTAGCCGTGTTAATCGCGGCAAGCATTTCTTAATTGCTAACTTTCTTATGCATTGGTTATTACGAATGCCAAGTGTGCATTGTGCATTCAATAGCATTAATTGATGGAGCATACTATGACTGTTCATTAAAAGTAGTAAGAATAAGACACCAATAAGAGACAGAAGCAAAGGAAATGAAAAATAATCAATAAGGATATTTATTTACACATTGTTCGGAGTGTGAATGATTGTTAATTTAATTGGAATTTAATAGTTGATTGTGGATTTACCGTACATAGTGTAAAACCAATAGATTTGCAATAAAATCTGCATAGGCTAACAATTTGTACAAATGCAATGCCTAATAAGGAAAACTTTAAAAGTGACACCCTGTTTAACAAAGACAAATAACAATAAATTATTAGATATTTCAATGCACTGATTGACCTATAGGTACGATCAATTTCACCGATTCCTAAAATTTAAGGAATTCTTATGTACCCAATGTATGACAAATGGGCAATACCTTACAAAATTTTGTTTTCACGAACGACTAATAAGTATTGTCTATCTTGATTCAGGAAGTACTTAGTCAGATATCTGTTTTCCAATGCTCAAATCACTAATGGCGTATCAACGTAACTTAAATTATAAGCGTTCCCTAAATTGACTACATTGCTTCGAAATGAAATATCAAATGAATTTGCATTTTATACCTCCCGTTATAATAGGCTACTTGCGTGGTACTGAAAATCTGATATCTATCACTAAATACCTAAAGTAAAGTTGATAACGTATGTAAAAATATAAATTAAGAAAGCAGATTTTCTTTGACGTCATTATTTTGAACTGGAGAAAGGTTCATTTTTCTGTCACTGTCTCTCTTCTTTATTATTTACAATTTGCGTGGTTCCTGTTACTTTTATTACGTATTTCGATTTGTTAAGCAGAATTTTGAAGGATTTTAACTTAGCTTATATTCGTACAAGATTAAAATGACAAACGAAAATATTACCTACAAACTATTAATCAAACGCCAAACAGATGATCTGTCATGTTTAAATTACCCGCACATGCCGTTGCTATTGGACATATCGATGTAATTGCTTTGCGGCTATTCATTGGTTCGGAGTAATTTCACGTCATATACGGCGGTAATTTAAATATTAAAATTTCATTAATTTTTTTCTAGCCAATTAATGAAAGTTTTGCCAAAAGAAAAAATATGGGTAGCAAGTATTTATCGTCTCTTCAAAAATATTAAATAAAAAAATGGCACGCAAGTAGCCCATTGGTAAGGGAGGTATAGGGATCGTGCTAAAAATCGCACACCGAGATTTTGGTAAATAACCTCGTTTTAAGGCCCTTAAAATCCAATTTTACATTTCGCGATGATGTCCGTGTGTAAGTGTATATGTATCCTCCACTCTAACTCAAATACCTACTATCATTCAAAAAATTATGGAAACTTGTATTTTTACCTTATTCTAATATGGAAAGAAGTCATTAGATTTTGGCGTAAATCAGATAACCGGAAATGGCACTTTACTTCAAGCTCAAAATAGTTTTTCTTCGAAAAGTACCTTTATCCAAAACCAACTCATAATATACTTGTTCTTGTTACTATGGTTATTTGAAATAACTAATGTACAACCTTAGTCACTCCGTGAGAGAATATTTTAGAAGTCACGGAGGAATTATTACTGATTTTTGTGTTTTTTTTTTTAATATAAATAAAAAGCAATTTTACAAAATTATTTTATTATGAAACTTATTCATTTAAATTAATATTAACATTTATGCTAAATTGGGTTATTTATCTTTACACAATGACAGCTGTCATGTACTGTTGATGAAACGAAAACGAGAAACGAATTAATGGTTACTTGCTTCGGAATTATATTCAAAGATGCTGCTTGTGCTTCTAAGTGAATACGTATTAAAGGAAAGTCAACATTTTCACCAAATTTAATGTATTTTTCTTTCAAATTATTTCCAATGACAGACAATAATTATTACAGCAAATTTTTTTCAATAACAATATAACAAAACCATAATAACCATTCAATGGCTACTTTGTAATTTAAAATACTACATAAATTGACTTGTCAGAGTCAAACGATGAATGAAAAGATAAAAATGATTTAAGAAGATTTTAAAAAAGTGTTGGATAAAACGTTGCATTACACTCGCGCGGAATGTATACTAAAGAAAATTAGCCCGTAGACTAAAATGGTACATTCCACACTCATATAATAAATAGGTAACTATTAAATGTGTTTATAAATAATGCTTGAATTTCACTATTCCTCGTATAAAGTTCTGATATGTAAATTTGTTGGTTGTTTGATTTCGTAGAGTTTAAATATGACTTTAAAAAGTGCTCCACCTTTTACAAAACGGAATTACGAATCGATCAATTAAATAGGATTAATTCGTATCACATATACTCCATTTAGAACTTACAAGAACTAATAATAATAATAATTTAAAATAAATTAATCATATGTAAATTCTACCTAATATAAAATAGAGTATATTTCAAATCGATCAATAAATAGAATTAATTCTCATCACATACACCATTTAAAACTTACAAGAACTAATAATTATAATAGGTTAAGAATCTAAAGAATATTAATGGAAGTATTAAAATTTCATTATCAATCCGATTAAAATCTTGTCTGGCATTAGTTATTTAATATCCCATCTCGGTTGTTCCGCTTCCCGCGGAAAATCTGGGCGAATACGCCGGGCGAAAAATCGGATTACTTTCTTTAAAACTTCCAAAGTACAGTTTCTCGTTCGTGCTGAACACATTTTTGAAGTTTTACGGCAAAGTGTGCTGTGGAAGGCCAGGCAAGTCTAATTAAACTATAGGTGAGGCAAGAGATCGAGGATCGAGGATCACACCCTCACGGTTTAGACTGTGAAGTTTTATACGCGGTAGGATAGAAACAGTCACAGTCTAACAGGTCGCCATTACATATTCACTACATAAATTGTAAGCTAAAAGAACGGAGTAAGAATTCTGTCTTTGTCTAACAACAAGGGAGGTGTATAATCTGTCTCTCTTAACCTCACCAATATTTTCTTTTCGGGTTGAAATATGAAGATGGCATAGCCGCCTTTTCTTATTTTATACATTTCTTCATTACTACGCGAGGTTTACACATATTTATGTGCGATGTTGCACAGGTGGGCAAGAGTTATACGGTTGTTTGTTCTTCCAATTTAGCAAATCTAACACTAACGCCGAGCTTACATTTAAGCTAAGGTGTCTTATTTATAGATCCGTCTTAACAGGAAAAGATAATCATGGAATTATTTGCATACATTATTATTAACAAAGGACGTAAATCACAACAACACTACAAATCTCTTGGAATTTTCTTCATTATTTATTCGTAAAAATGTATAAGTCAGACGGATAACGCATTGCTATTAGATGTTTATTTCATGTGACCTTTGTGGAGAGTGTCCAATAAATATTTAAAGTGCGTAACAATTTTATGGCTCTTTATGAACCATTCTAATGATTTATTGTTTCAAAAGCAATGAATACTTCTTTAATTTTGAATAATTTCTACGTCAAAAATATCAATGTATTATTATATTTTAAAATGTTTAAATTTGTCTACCTTAATAAGTTTTCAACGAAACTGTTGAAGTATTTTTTTCCAAAATAAACCATAAACGCTTGACAGAAAAATAATGCTAGTTAACTGCACACTAATTATTCATAATCAATTGTTTATACTAACGGTCATTACGTCTTTGCTCTTTAAATTACCTTTACTTGAGCACCAAAAAATTAAAAAAAATTGGGTTCCAAAAATCCAGATTTTTTTTCTGTACAAATATTATTTAAGGAGATAGTATTAGTGATGCATTATGCGAGACGAGAACGAGAACGAGAGCGAGATTGCAGTTTAAAATTCGAGGCGAGATCGATATAACAACTGCGAGAAGCGATAAAAAGTATTTTTAACTTTATAGCTTTGATTCATAAATTCAATGAAAAATACACCGTACAAGGAGTAGAGTCAACGCTAATTCATGCATAGAACACGTAAATGTGAAAATTATATGAATTCACAATATTTTTTGAGTCTATTTAAAGTCGATTAGTATCGGTCTCTGAGCGAGAAAATGCAAAAATAAAGCCAAAATCGGTATTGCATCCAATAGAACTAGTTTTCTCTAATATTTCAGCCCCTAATTCACCCCAGTTAAAACCACGGTTAATCAAACTCTTGTCGCCACTGAAAAGTAAAGGATGTTATATTAAGTGTCGATGGGAGCTCACAGGGAGAGAAGTGGAGTGATTGGTTGCCAGCGGGTTACCGGTGTAGCGGTTTTTTATAACTTAATCTTACTTGGCATATATTTAATGAAAAAGTGTAGATACTTTTAGTTACAAAAATAATTTTTTAATGTTTAATTCGTTTTACTGATTGAAATAGTTTAGAGATCACAATTTGATGATAAATTGGATATTTTAGAGGTAAATTAATAAATTAATATTTATATTTCTCGTCTCGTCTCGCCTCGCGTGCATCACTAGATAGTATTTGAACATTTCAAAATTCATATTGATATGGTATGACTAGCGAATGAAAGTTGACGTTTAAATTATTGTTATAGATGTGGTTTCTTTTGAAACCCTAGAAAAGAATAGAATTGTACGAAATATTCAGGTATGAAATTTTTGCCTGAACCAAATTAAATACTGGACTAGGAAAGTACAGAGATACATTACTATGTCTGCCTGAAAATAAATGACCGACTAAGGTAACTGAATACCAAAAAGGGGTGCGTTTAAAGTATTTTAAACATTTTTCGTTTATGTCGATTATAACAAAATATTTTGATCTTTAAACTATTTAGTTTGGCAATTCTATGAAATAGGATTATTTTTAATATCCTCTAATAGTAATTCCGACTCGAGGGTTGCTGACACCTGAGACGAACGAACTAGAATTTGCGGTATTAAATTTTTTAAATAAATTCCTGAATCCTGATGCAAAGGTAAACTGTCCTTATCGTCCTTAATACTTAATTTGGCAATTATATGAAATAGGATTATTTTTAATCTCTTCTAACAGTAATTCCGATTTGAGGATTGCTTATACCTGAGACGAACGAACTAGAATTTACGGTATTAAATGTTTTAAATACATCCCTGAATCCTGTTGCTAAAGTCATTTTAAATGCCTCCTGGTATTGAGTACAATTCTAATCTTCTGTAACGGAATACATAAGGGTCAGTTTCCTTTCAAATTAAATATAGGGAAATGTTTTCAAAAGAAACCACATATATTAAATAATCTAAACGACAACTTTCATTCGCTAGTCATACTAGATTCACGTTTGTGGAATTTAAAAATTGGAAATTATGTTGAAGTTTCAATTTTAACATCGGTTGGAATAGTACTTACTTAGGTGTCCAAATTACAACTGTTCTCTAACCAATTTAATATTTATTTAATACAGAAGTGTTAAAGTGTATTTTATTTAATAAAATATCATAATTAAGAGTGCAACAATTCTTTGAGCATCAAGTGTTTTTTTCTGTGCCCGGTTCATACTATAAGTAGAGTCTTCATCTTTTTCGTTTGGTTCTATTTTTTGTTAAACTCTAATTACAGCACCTACTATCCCGTTTGTAAGGTTTCCTTCTACAAAAAAGCCTTGGACATACGATGTCGATACAAACGTATTATCATACAAAACGGTAACAGCGCTTCATAGATTCCCGATATTGCAAGGGAGAGGAATTTCAGAAACATGCCGTTTACTTTCACGACCGAATTTGCATAATAAAATTTTTCCAAACTGCAGTGAAATGGTGTAACGCAAGCAAATTTATGCACTTGGGATGGGAAACGAAAGGACCAAACTTTCCGGACACTATATACACAAATAGTTCATAATTTTAAACTTTTAGACGCAAAAAGTCCACTATGGAATTAGCTAATTAAAACATGACCACGAACAAGTCCAAAAAGCCAATATCTTCTAGAAAACAACATAAACAAATTTAAAACACAATAAAAGAAGAGAAATAGTATATTATATACTCAGGGACCAAAGTGCATATTCAATCCCGTGGGTGAAGTTTATTTCCCGAGCCGAAGGTGAGGGAAATAATCACCTGAGGGATTGAATGCACTTTAGTCCTGTGGTATATACGCTATTTTTCGCACTCCCGTATCAAATGGAACCATATTAAGTAGTGTAAAAGAAATTAATCTTACAATTTGACAATACAAATTTCAAAAATTTTGTTCAAATTTAAACTCAACGCCTGCTCAAAATGTAGTGCAGGTACTATATGATGTTATGGAAACATCTTGTTTATTTTTACTTTAGTCCCCCACGGATTTTTTTCATATTTAATACCTCTGGTACTGAATTTGAACTTTAGTCCCTGAAATGAGTGATTAGTCTCGGGAGTGTGAAAAAAGTTATTTTTTCCTTCCGTCATACCTTTATGTAAGGAAGGTATTGTTTTTGGTCAAAAAATTCGATGGTGAGTTTTTAATGAATAAGCACGTTTTAGAGTCCTTAGAACTTGATTTTACTATTTCTGCGATGATGTCTGTATGGCTATGTGTATGTGTGTGAGTGTGTGACGATTTTTTCTCCGTCGATAACTCCCAATACTACAATTCTAAAAATTATAATTCTTTCATATTCCTCTTCATTACATCCATATGAACAGCTGATTAGATTTTAGTTATAATTGGTCGACCGAAAGTACCCTCATTTGAAGATTTTTACAGTTTTTCTTGAAAAAACAATGTTAAATATCATTTTCTCACATATAATATTATTATAAATATTAAAGAATATTTTATTCTCTATACGATTTGATTACATTTTATACTTCATATTCAATGGATATTGAGTTAAAAAATTATAAAGAAATTAAATTTCATACAGTAGCCAGCTATACAATAACACTGGAAACAACTTATGTAATTTAAAAAATTCTGATAGACAGATGTCAATGTCAAGTGCGATTGACATAGTATTTGTTTTATAATTTTACTGCAAATATCAATCAATTCTAAAAAACTTTCTGTATGGAATTTGTACAAAATACAGAGAATTGAGGGAAGGTAATGTACTGGAAATATAGAATCTTTCGCAAGAAACTGTCTGGATGGAATTTGTATAAAATACATAGAACTGACGGAAGGTAATGTACTGGCCACATCAGATTTTTTCTTTATATTAGCTGTTTCCAGTGTTATTGCATAGCTGGCTGCTTTATATTTAATTTCTTTATAAATTTTTAACTCAATATTCATTTAAAAATTCTGTAATATTTATAATAACATTAAATGTGAAAAAAATAATATTTAACAACGTTTTTTCAAGAAAAACTGTTAAAATCTTCAAATAAGAGTATTTCCGGTCGACCAATTACAACCAAAATCTAATCAGCTCTTCATATGAATGTAACGAAGAGGAATACGAAAGAATTATAATTTTTAGAATTGTAGTGTTGAAGTTATTTTCGGAGAAAAACTCGTCACACACATACAGACATCATCGCAAAAATAGTAAAATCGTATTCTAGGCAAAAATTAATAATAGATGGAGTCTAAGGTTAAATTTAGCTAAAACTATTATGATTATCCCTTAACCCTAACATGTCAACCATGCCAGAGGTCCTAACAACATAGGGATGGGAGTCACAGGTGAATGATTACCTATAAACTAAGATAATTTTGGTCCAATAATAATGAGTCATTAAAATTTTATTGGACGATTTAAAATTTTAATGACTCATTACTATTGGACCAAAATTATCTTAGTTTATAGGTAATCATTCACCTGTGACTCCCATCCCTATATAATCCCAGTTCTCTTCCTTGTTTTTCAGAGTTGTTAGGACCTCTGGCATGGTTGACATGTTGAGTAATCTTGACTACTCTGTTTAACTTTCACTTATTGTACTACTGATGATGAGAACTTAGTTCTCGAAATACGTATTTAGTTTTTGTTAAAATTAATTTTAAGGTTAAAGGGTGATCATAATAGTTTCGTATTCTAGGGACTCTAAAACGTACATATTTATTAAAAACTCACCATGGAATTTTTTTATCAAAAACAATACCTTCCTTACCTAAAAATATGACGGAAGGTAAAAAATTAATTATAAATATTTAGTACCATTAGAGTAGAGTACTCTATAAGAACCCTTCAGTGTCCGATCTATAATGGATAAATTCCAATGTACATCACCTTCAGCATCTCCGGAATGTATGTGATAGTGCTATGCAGGTAACCGTACCATAAAGGCCATTCAATCAAGGCGGCTTGCGAGGTGCGAAGTCAGGACAGCGCCATCTCGATCCCATCACGTTCAAGTGGAGTCCCAAGTCCTGAAACTCCTGAGCCGAGCGCACAACCCTGGGCCATGTGAGACCAATCGTCATATCTATATCGGTCGATATCCGCCGATATCCGCATTTGCGCGATTCCCACCGACAAACAGCAGGCAGGAGGGGCCTTAATTAAAACGGCGATCAATTCGGAAGAAATGGATGAGGGCTTTAATGAATCGGATGATTTTATTCGCATTTGAGAGGTACACATTTTTTAAAACGGTTTCGTTATGATGTAAATTTTTATATGAGTTTATTTCGTCATCAATCAGAAATACATATTTTTTATTTTTATACCTATAACATTTTTCTGGGCTTGGTAAGTTCTATGAATCTTTTGAACACTGATCTATGAAAACTCATCTCAGACGACATTTTAAGAACACACGAAACACGATTCTTTCTATGAATGTAAAAACAAAAACTCCTGTTGCGAAAGTTAAGTCAGTTAAAAACTTTAATTAACTAATGGGCTATTTGCGTGCCATTTTTTTATTTAATATTTATGAAGAGACAATAAAAACTTGCTACCCATATTTTTACTTTTGGTAAAATTTTCATTAATTGGCCACAAAAAAATTAATGAAATTTTAATATTAAAATTACCGCCATGCATGGCGTAGAATTACGCCGAACCAATGAATGGCCGTAAAACAATAACATCGGTACGTCCAATAGCAACGACATGTCCGAGTAATTTAAATATGACAGATCATCTGTTTGACGTTTGAATAATAGTTTGGAGGTTAATTTTTTCGTTTGTCATTTTAATCTTGTACGAGTATAAGCTAAGTTAAAATCCTTCAAAATCCTGCTTAACAAATCGAAATACGTAATAAAAGTAACAGAAACCACGCAGATTGTAAATAATAAAGAAGAGAGACAGTGACAGAAAAATGAACTAATATCAAAATCAAATTAAATCTCGCACTCGCTCGCCATCTATAGGTTACATTCTTAAATTAGCATTCCTTTCTCCAGTGCAAAATAATGACGTCAAAGAAAATCTTCTTTCTTAATTTTTTAAAAAAACAAATATTTTTTTAAAATAAAATTTATAGTTTTACAGGTGTTTTCAAATTTACATTAGGTATTTAGTGATAGATATCAAATTTTCAGTACTACGCAAGTAGCCTATTATTTAAAGTATCGTTGTGCGTGAAAATATGGAATTAACCAGAGAGCATATTCTTCAGTTTTCGGTGAAAAATATGTAAAAGTATAGTATGACTAGCAAATGCGGTTTCTTTTGAAAACATTTCCCTATATTTGATTTAAAAGAAAACTAAATCTTATGCATTCCGTTACAGAAGATTAGAATTGTACTCAATATCAGGAGGCATTTAAAACGACCTTAGCAACAGGATTCAGGGATGTATTTAAAAAAATTTACCGCAAATTCTAGTTCGTTCGTCTCAGGTGTAAGCAACCCTCGAGTCGGAATTACTGTTAAAGGAAATTAAAAATAATCCTATTTCATAGAATTGCCAAACTAAATACTATAAAGATGAAAATATTTTGTTATAATCAACATAAACGAAAAATGTTTAAAATATTTTAAACCCACCCCTGTTTCGATATTAAGATACCCTAGTAGGCCATCTATTTTCAGCCAAACATAGTAATGTATTTCTGTGCTTTCTTAGTCCAGTATTTAAATGGGTCCATGCAAAAATTTCATACCTAAATATTTCGTGCAATGAGCCTGTCACATTTTTCAAAAAGTATTTTAAATGAAAGTTTTTGCAATAATAATAATTTTTTTAATAATTTGTTGTTATTTTCGTAAATAATTAAATACGAATATTGGCGCCAAAAATAGTCATGAAAAACAATCCCCACTCCTGTGTCGTAGAAGCAGATACATTACGTCATTCACAGCCAATAGAAAAACAGTTTTTCTATCACCTACATTTATTTTTATTTAGATAAATAAACGTAGGCGTAGTTTGTCACTTGTTAATAACAAACTTTTAATTTGAAATTTGACGCTGACATTTTCCATTATAAATGAGTAATAATGGCTAATACAGAATACACTCAAGCTAACTCGGATAGTTCACCGAAAATCGAAAGCTGGATGATGGCTGAATTTATATCAGAAAATGACTGTTTTACTGTTGCCGAAAGAAGGTGTGTTAAAGAGTTAACGTAAAATAAAATGTAAAAATCCAACCATCAGATCTTCGACCTACTGCTTCCAACCACAATTTTCTTTTCTTCGCATCTTTTGGCATATTTATAAATTCAATAGTAGGTTTGTTCCTAGCACATTTTTGCAAGAAGACAATTCGATACTGCAAATGACTAATTTTATATTGAATTTTGTATTATCTAACATGAACAAAATTCAAAAATTTGACACTTGTTTGACAACATTGACAATATATTTATCATAACATTTGTAACAAAACATAAGGAATTGACACTAGGGACAAATTGGTTACAAATTTAAAAAATTAATTGTAAAATATCTTATGGATATTTGTTGATATTTTCAAATTTGAGGCTATTTAAATGATATCTTTTTAAATTTAATACTTAGAAGGCATATAAAAATTCTTGCAACAACCCTATTCTATTCTTCTCTAGGGTTTCAAAAGAAACCACATCTATAAAATAATTTAAACGTCAACTTTCATTCGCTAGTCATACCATAATAGTACGAGACTTTTGTCTTTGTACTTTACGAGTAGACAAGAAAATAAGAAGGGAATGATGCTGCTATTCAAGATTATTTTGAAAGTTTTCCAAAAGAAGATTAATTGGGATCTTTTAAAAAGTGAAAAGATAGAAAAGTGACGTGTACCTATTATTGTTGAAAGAAACTGCATTAAACAAATTTAATTTTTTTTTTTTTAATATGCATCATGTGTCTCATTTTTAATATTTGTAGTGTGACACTAGTATTATATACCAAATCTTATAAAGCCTTGAAAAGCTTAAAAAGCTCTATAAAATTTTAAAATCAAGCCAAGACAAGCTTTTACTATTCCTAAGCCAAGCCAAGCATGGATTTTAAAAAGCTAAAATTTCCAAATCCAATCCAATATTTTATTTCAAGGCAAGCTACTTGACTATGAATCACTAGTTTATATGACCACTTTTGAAGTGCAGAATCATTTAAAGATAATTGATTCCAATGAAACGTCTTTTTGTTTGAAAGAAATCAACCATACCTGATTATTTTCAAAAAAGTAAATAAACATTATCCCCTTTCTGCAGCTACTAAAATCATTGAGTAAGAAATAGCTGGGAACCGATATGGAATTATCTAGAATCCGTTGCTTGAGCTTCCGAGCACGTCCTGTAGGCGGCAATGGCGGCGTCTCGCACCTGCACGTCCAGGATTTCCTCACTCCAGCATATCGCATCGCATTGCCATCGCCATCACAACCAAAACAACACACACGACAAGTGCAAACGCCAACAACCACATCAAAAATGTATAAGGTAGCCAGCAAACTCAAGGAATCAGCGAGGGCTACACAGAAATTATGAAATAAATACTGGATAGAATAAGAAAAAGGGGAAGTAGGGAGACAACGATAAAGAATCAAAAAGGATATGTCATAAATTAATTTACCTACAGTATACAGAAACTGCAATTTTTAATTTTAATCAATAAATACACAGGTGAAACTTTTTATAAAAGAAGGGTTTATTTTTGTACGCTTCGCCATTCTTTTCTTCGACTTCTTAAAAGGTCACAAGCAATCGTCATTTGGAATGCTATTAAAATATGTAATTATGAATTACGCTAATGTAGCAACAATCTGACTGACGACTGATAACTTTTTTTTATGATCGTGTATAATTTTATTAATAACTAAGGATTCAATCTTCAGTTGATGCTCATTTACCGCAAAAGTAGCTCTATTGTTTCCTTCGATTATGTTCTTAACAGCAGCAACATTCTTTTCGATAACAGGAGGACATCCTCCTCATTTTTGATGTTAAAAAGAATTTCATTTTCATTCGCATTCTTTATATCAGCGGTAGCCAGGGAAGGCATTTTTTTTATTAAAAACTGAATCTAAACTTTCTTTGTACTCACAAACCTTTTTTGTAATTGCAGGGTGATCAAAACCAACTGACAGTCACGTGACATACAATATTCCACAATGACATCAAAACTAGACTTCTGGGAAATAAAATGTTATCTAAATTCATAGACGTGCGAAAATACGCTTATAAAGCTATTCTGTAAGCATCGTTATGACATAACGAATCGTGAAAACGTTATATTGTTATAATAATAACGAAAATTCTGTAAACGTTCGTTATGACATTATGCATTGTTATCAATTGTCATATCGTTATTATAACGATAATCGTTAAAGTGGTATTCTATAAATAATAATTTAATTGTTTTAGAGGATTTTTTTGTTTTGACAATGTAAAAACACTTTCTTCAGATCATTTTATTATTTTTAATTTTTCTTATATTTTTTCCAATTAAAATTTGATATTGCATATTCACATTTTACAATCTCCAAATATTAGAAAATATATTTCTTTGGTGAAACATCGTGTCGTTATAAATAAAAATCTGATGTGGCCAGCACACAACCTCGCGCCAGATATTTTACCTGGTTGTACGCATAAAACGAAAAATATTTTTAAATACAAATATATATATATATATATATATATATATATATATATATATATATATATATATATATATATATATATATATATATTCATGTCTCACTACGAAATAATTCTCACATATATTTGCAAAATCTATGGGATATTTTAATATAAATTATGTACAAATATATACATTTTCTTTGTATTCAATATCCTGAAATTTTCTTTTTCTACTTTCCTTTTCTTTTTCTTTATATTCGTCATTTTTTTCGCAATTCCTTTTATATTCTTTTTTGCGTTGTTGACTTATTTATTCTCATAATCCTTATAATGATGTACAAATATTTTTGACAGTGACATTTATGTGTCAATTACAAACATTTGAATTTCTTGCCTTGAAGTAGTTAGATCTGAGAATTTTTACATCAAATTATTTAATATGCATTTCTTTATCTCTAACGTTCTTTAATACAAGTATTTTCATAAGTTTTCGATAAATAATATTTAGATGATTTTTTTCTTGTAACTACTATTTCCGGTTGTCCAATTGTTGCTAAAACTAATCAACTCTTCCCATTATTGTTAGATTGAGGAATCCGGAGTTAAAAATGTCTTAAATCTTATAGTATTGGAAAAATCATGGATCCAACATCCACACACACATCATCGTAAAAATGTTATAATCGAATTCTAGGGATCTTAAGACGTGCTTATTCACTAAAATCTGGATAAGCGATTTTTAGGATGAATTATACCTCTCTTAGCGAGAGGGGCTGTCCTTAAATTACGTAACGCAAAATTAGGCAATTGTTGATACCCCCACCCACCCTTGTAACGCACCCGTAACGCAAACCTGAACCCCCCCCCATATATAACGTAACGCAGTACTTGACCCCCCCATTTTTTTACTAGATATAAAAGTATATGGCCTCCTTAATATTCAGTTAAAATTTGAAACAGAAACTATTTAAATTAATGTATATACTCGTAAAGATAAAAAATAACAGAACAGAACAGAAACTATTTAAATTAATGTACATAAAGATGAAAAATAATGTACTACTCTTGGCCTACGGCTTGTCACCCCAATTTCTTCACTGGATATAAAAGTACATGGCCTCCTTAATATTCAGTTAAAATTTGAAACAGAAACTATTTAAATTAATGTATATAAAGATGAAAAATAACAGACCAGAACAGAAACTATTTAAATTAATGTATATAAAGATGAAAAATAATGTACTACTCTTGGCCTACGGCTTGTCACCCCAATTTTAATACTGGATATAAAAGTATATGGCCTCCTTAATATTCAGTTAAAATTAAAGCATATGCATTTGCATATGCTTTTAACAAACTATTGAAAAGTTTTGCCTTATCAACACTACTTGAATTCATGATTTAATATGAATTACATTGCACGAATGAAAGACCACTGGCCCGAATTTGAACTGTGCCCGACATCTGTTGATTGTTATTGAAAACAAACGACTGCCTGCATATACGAATTAGCACCGCGAAATTTGAATGTTTCAAAACTATTAAAGCAAGTTTAGCAATTTTTTTATATTTTATCGTTACGTAACGCACACATTAACCCTCCCCCACCCCCTCGTAACACTTCGTTACGCTACTCTTGACCCCCCCCCTTGAAGCGTTACGTAATTTAAGGACAGCCCCTGAGGTAAAAAAAGAAAATTAATAATTTTTTGTAGAAACCGGTTCATTATAAAACCCTGACGGGACGCAAGGACAATCTATGAAATTCGGGACTGTCCCGGCCAAATCAGGACGGATGGTCACCCTATATTTAAATAATAACCAACACAATCGGGAACAGCTGACTTGTCGGTCTGTCATTTGACTTGACGCTAGTTCATTCGACGTTGTGTAGGTTTCGCGTCGATCGGGTTAGTTTTATTGGGCGTTTGCAATTAAATTAAATCATGATTGAAAGGAATCATTTTTAAACGAATCACTCTTTAAAAAATCACAAACGCAACGAAAGCGCCTATAGTTAAATACATGGTCAGGTAACAACGAGTTATGTAACTGGTCCTAAATGTATCCAATTATTTCTTTGTGTATTTAAACAAAGTCTATTAAGATATTTACTCTCCTTTTCTCTCGTAATGAATTCCATAAGAAATTTGATTAAAGCTTTTGATGCAGCCTCCGCCTATAGTACAGTATGCTCGTACGGTGTTGTGTGAAATTGCAGCGTGTATCGCCATCGCCATTGCCGTATCGTAGCGGAAACTTAATATAAAATACAAAGAGCTTGTGCTGCAGGGAATGATCTTCCAGTGTCTGCGATCCCAGGACTATTCCGCGCGCTGCGCCCGATGCTCGTTACCTAATCCCAAACCAATGTTTTATCCTTCGCACTGCTGCCAACGAGCGCAGTCTTACCGCTCCCTAAGGTGGAGAAGCAGCAGCCCAGTCGATACCAAAACCTAGACGTTTTCTCGCAAACTATTGTCTAACAACAATCTCAACACAACTATCATACTTCCACCAACCATACAAGATCATTGTTGTCTTATGTCACTTATGTATGGTATGTTCTACCCATACTTTTAGATAGATGCTTTGGTGAAACAATATAGACAATTTTGTATTTGTATTTATAATAGGCTACTTGCGTGGTAGGGGAGACCGGTCAATTGTTACAAAATTTAGATTTTTACTTTTCACGAATTAACATTACATTTCGAAATTTTGAAATTACCTATATGAAAAACCTACCCACCTTAGTGAATAATATTTTGAATTTTAAACTTTTGAAAATGTGACAAATATAAAAGTATAAGGATTTTTAGTCAGGCATTACAAATTTTACAATTGACACCTAACTGGTGTCAATAGTAACATGGCCATTGTCAATTGTAACAAATTTTAACAGTGATGTAGTACGATAAAATAACAGATAAAAGAAGAAAATATTGAAAAAATAAACATTTATTTATTACCTCAGAAAATACAAAATTCAGATGACTCAACTAAAAGCAAACAAAATATATATTCTGTTGGTGATATGGACCATTTTGATCAATGCCTTTAGTCGCTAACGAAATTGCAATTTAGGTAAACATAAAATAGGTCTTTCTTCGTACAATTTAACTTGCCCGGTGTCCAGATTTTACATTTTCGCCACTGAAACCAATCTCCTGTGCTCAAAAAATATGGACCAATACATATCAGAGAGTTTCCTCATCGGAGCCATCTGAAGAATAATCTGCGACTATTACTTTCGGAAGTGTTTTTCGTTTTTTTTGCTCTTCTTCTTTTATGTTTTCGATAGCAGTGGTTTTTTCTTGTAATTTTTATCATGATCAATACTGTACTTAATTATTAAACACGTTACAATCGACACCGTGGTATGTGTTACAACTGACACCGCTTCACTTATAAAGATATTATTTGGTTTTTTGTATTTATTAGGTAATAATTAGAAATGTTTTTTAATGAAAAATAAAAGCAGATATAACTCACAAACTGATCCTGAATTTGAAATATTTCCGAGCAGAGCACTTATACTGTTTTAGAAACAATGTGTGTCACTACCTGTATTTACTTTTTTGTCGATTTACAGACATTCGTCAGAAACAGACGCCGTATTTGCGCGTATGTACTTACACTAAATACCAAAGAGCTATGACTCTTTCTGATTCACTCTGCAAGCGCGTTTTAATCTACTTCGAAAAGATGGCCCTGTTACCTACCCTTGTTACATTTGACACCTGTTACAATTGACACCGGTCTCCCCTACTGAAAATCTGATATCTATCACTAAATACCTAAAGTTGAAAACGTATGTAAAAATATAAATTTTACTTTTAAAAAATTATTTGTTTTTTAATAAATTAAGAAAGAAGATTTTCTTTGACGTCATTATTTTGAACTGGAGAAAGGGATG
This sequence comes from Harpalus rubripes, assembly GCA_963082715.1. Taxonomy (NCBI): domain Eukaryota; kingdom Metazoa; phylum Arthropoda; class Insecta; order Coleoptera; family Carabidae; genus Harpalus; species Harpalus rubripes. The sequence continues at coordinate 82,328,564 of OY720449.1, read as the reverse complement.
CTTATTTAAGAATGTAACCTGTAGATGGCGAGCGAGTGTGAGTTTTAATTTGATTTTGACATTAGTTCATTTTTCTGTCACTGTCTCTCTTCTTTATTATTTACAATTTGCGTGGTTTCTGTTACTTTTATTACGTATTTCGATTTGTTAAGCAACATTTTAAGGATTTTAACTTAGCTTACCCGTACAACATTAAAATGACAAACGAAAATATTAACCTCCAAACTATTATTCAAACGTTAAACAGATGATCTGTCATGTTCAAATTACCCGCACATGCCGTTGCTACTGGACGTACCGATATTATTGCTTTACGGCCATTCATTGATTTGGCGTAATTCTACGTCATACATGGCGGTAATTTAAATATTAAAATTTCATTAATTTTTTTCTGGCCAATTAATAAAATTTTTCCAAATGAAAAAATATGGGCAGCAAGTTTTTATCGTCTCTTCAAAAATAATACCTAAATAAAAAAATATGATGTGGACACCACACAACTTCCTTGTACGCAAGACTAATATGAAGTATAGACGCAATTATAAAATTGCACGTATTTGACGTAATTTGACATTAACATCTATTTTTTATTTTATTGTTATTTTTTGTCCTAATCCATAACAAGCTTCATTATAAAAATCAAAAAGTATATAAGTTTTAAATTTCCATATCTCGCTTATACAAAGGGCTAATTTAATAATACTTGATGTGCTAGACGCAGAATTTAATTCTCTAATGATTCTTTGATTTTTAAACCGCCCAAATAAATAAAAACGTTACAATATTTTGATATCATTGTGGATCTACTTTTATGTACATTCGGAAAAAAATATAGATTCCCTATGCTAGATTTAAATTTGTACTTATTACTAAAAAACGGGAAGTGATACAAAATACCTACTATGATCATCTCATGAGTCCTTTTGTCTAGTTTAAGTATTGTTGATGTAACTGAAGTACCTAAAAATGAAAATTATTATAATATGTAGTACCAAACTGGTACTTTTACTATTGGTAGCATATTTCCACCGCCCGCCCGCTCTTAAAACATTTATTGGCGCGCCTGCTTGAGGGTTTTAATAACAAAACTGGTTTTTCGTTCCTTCACTAATAAGCAAATATTTCTAATTTTAAATGGCACAAAATTAGCCCTGTGGTGCACTCTCCACGCCAGCAATGAGTGTCCGTGAGGTGACGTCTGGTAAGCACCCGCACGGTGAAAATATTTCATCATTATCGACATCTGTGTACAAAGCAGATTGGCACACCCAGCAATGGGTAATAAGCCGTAATGATATATTTATTTGTTTTCTTTTACTAATAAGCAGGGCCGGATTAAGAAGATTCAGCGGCCCGGGAAAATTCTAGCATGATCAGCCTCATCTTGTTTTTTTTTAAATTTATAATTATATTGCCACAAAGTAATAAATTAGTTTTGGTGTTGGATAATACGAATATTTTGCTTACATAGAAATTGAACATTTATCAAAGATGTTGAAATATAAAAAAATACGCTCCTAAAAATAGTATTTAAAATATAGAACATTCTGTAGCTAAGAAAATAACATTTAGTTTCGTTAAAAAGTTGTAGACAATATTAAATTATTAATAAATGGAGAGTGAGGAGAATTCTAAAGTAAAAAATAATTTGATCAAACCTAATTTGGAAAACGAAGAAAATAAAGCATTGAAAGATAACTTAACCAAAATTCTACCCGCAGATAATGGAAGTATTACAGTAATATTGGATACCAATTTATATGATCAGAAAATATAAGAGCTTTTGAATCAAAGAAATTATAAGAAACTTGTAAAATATTCTATTACGTCTATAGAAAACAAAGTTTACCGTGCTCTTAAGAAATATAAAGAATTATATTCCGTTTAGAACAAAAACAGATCTCACTCCATATTTTAGCAAGCTTCCACACCTGTACGGGGGGCTTCCAAAAATCCATAAGAAAGATTAAAGCATATCAGAAACCCGTCAGAAGTTCTATAAATTCTCCTACTTACAAACTATCACAATTTCTATTACCAATCATTCAGCCACTTCAAGAAAATGATCATATGTGAAGAATTCAAAATATTTTGTAGAACTTTTGAGCTAAATACAATTACGACCAAAAAATCTTCTTATCAGCTTTGATGTTGTAAGTTTATTTACGAGAAATTTTTAGAAATCATCAAAATAAGCCTTGAAAAAGATATCAACTTAAAAGATAGAACCAACTTGCCTCTTGATGGTATTATGGAACTTTTGCAGTGCTGCCTACAGAACTCATACTTCCAAAAAAAAGATAGACATTTTGTACAAGAAGATGGTTTGCTGATGGGTTCTTCTCGCAGTTATAGCCAATTTATACATGGCATTTTTTGAAGAATTAGTACTAGATACAGCCAATATAAGACCTAAACTTTGGCTTAGATTTATTGATGATACACCGGACAATACCTTAACTATAATTCCAATCATTCAAAATCTACAAAGTAGGAAATTATCAAAACCTCATATATATTCGAGCTCGGACTGTATGTGCAACACCGTATGAAATTTTGTCAAGAATTATAAAATATTTAAAACGATATAAATAAGAACGGTTACGCGGTGAAGTTAATTAGATGATGCTACGTACTCAAATTTTAGCGTCGGCGGCCTCAAAAAGCCGCGGCCTCTCGGGAAATTCCCGATTATCCCGACTGGCCAATCCGACCCTGATAATAAGCACGAAGGAACAACCTTAATATATTTATAACAATCAAAGGAAGTGATCATAGTCATAACATTTATAAATTCAAGTTTTAAAATTATCTTTGCATTTTATATAATAATTCCTCCACTCTATCCTAGAGTCTCAATTCTCAAACCACATCATTAGAATACATTCCTTTCGTCCTAGTCTATCGAAACTCCTCCTATAACAATAAAATATTAACGTAGCGTGTAGTGATAACGATAACCATTGCGGAGCAGTGCAACACATACGTTCCCCGTAATGAATACCGCAGTGCTCAAGTCCAGCGTTATTGTCCATCGGCTAAGTGTACCGGGGCATTATTCCAGCGGTTTCACAAATCTTCACAGTCGGTTACCCGAAAACACGTCACGTACTACCTGTGACGTCACAGGCACGCCCGCTGCAGGGATTAGGAGGGGTACTTCACACCCTCTTGCGGCAAAGAGCAGAGGCGTAGCTGAGGTGGAGGCATGTTTGTAAGGAGGGATAAAGACAGAGAAAATATGTAGGGAATTGGGTACAGTGAAATACGTTTTGTAAATTAGTAATTCTGTAATGCAAGAAGTTTCCAGAAAACGTAAAATTGTACGCAATCTTACAGTAAAGCAATAATGAGAAGGGTTAAAAAAGAGATTTATTGGTTAACTTAACCGTACAAAAGTCGCGCTGGTTTCACAGACCGGGTTTTTCAATAAAATTAAAGTTAAGTTTTAACCATAAAAAAAATCTGATGTGGCCAGCACATTACCTTCCGTCAGTTATATGAGGCATTTACGAAAATTCTACCGGTGAACTGTTACCGGTAAACAGCTGTTTATCAGGTTATAGCTACCGGAATCGATATTTTAACAACGCAAATGGTAAACAGGGTAGATCCATAACTTATAAAAAGAAATTGAAAATTTGAAACAGGTTAGAAATTTGACATAGTTAACAAACTTTTAACGCGCGCGCTTCGCTTTGCATCACTACCTTTTTTTTGAGATTAGATTCTTCATGAATCCAGCAGATGGATCTGGTAGATATTATACAATTTTCGAACACGGTAACTTTTTACCACTCGTGTTTTCGAACACAGTCAGATGCGGTATTTACCGGTAGAATTTTCGTAAATGCCTATGTATTTTCTATAAAATCCATACAGAAAGTTCCTTGCAAAAGATTTAAAATTTGTTGTATGTACTATATTTCGAGTAAAATTATAACACAAATATACTACGAATATGTCAATTGGCACTGACATCTTTCAATCAGAATTTTCTTATTATAGTAGTTGTTTCTAGCATAGCTAGCTAATTTATGAAATTTAATTTCTTTTTTTAATTTTATAACTCTATATCCATTTAATATGAAGTATAAAATGCAGTCAAATCGTATAGAGAATACAATGTTCTTTAATATTTATAATAACATTAAATGTGAAAAAACGATATTTAACATCGTTTTTTCAAGAAAAACTGTTAAAATCTTCAAATGAGGGTACTTCTGGTTCACCAATTATAACCAAAATCTAATCAGCTCTTCATATGGATGCAACGAAGAGGAATGCGAAAGAATTATAATTTTTGGAATTGTAGTATTAGAGTTATCGTAGACGAAAATTTTCTTACACACACGCACGTACGCACACACGCACGCACGCGCACTCACACACACACACACACACACACACATACAGACATCATCGTAAAAATAGTCAAATCGTATTCTAGGGACCTTAAATCGTGCTTATTCATTAAAAACTCACCACCGAATTTTTTGACCAAAGACAATACCTTCCTTACCTAAAGGTGACGGAAGATAAAAAGGAAAATAAAATATAGGACAGTAATTAAAATATGCATATATTAGGATACACAAAGATATAAAAAATGTATTAATAAGTTTAAATGTTGATTTTCTTCTCTATTTTCTATACAATTACGACACATGCTTGCGATATGCTGCAGACACATGTATGGTGTGTTTCAAGATATTTGCAAATCTACCTGCTTTTGTAATGACGCGGTACACCGCAAAACAGCATGGTATTTACGATCCTATGCGTCAGGGGAGGATTAGCAAAATTTGAAAAAACGATGTAGCGGTATTTTCTCAAAATCCCGCTAATTAATATATCTGTTTTTATTTATAATTTGTGAAAATTTGGTTTAATGTCATATTCTTTGTTCTGTATTTCTTAAAATTCAAGTGAAATATTAAATTCTACACAAATATTTCGTGTGCTGGATTTCAAATATTTTGTTACAACCCTGTCATGTTATCCATCAAGCCCATTTAAGAAGCCACCCGCTGCGTAAATCGAGGCAGGTACGTTGGCAAATATTTTGACACAAACTATAAGTATTATAATATGACTAGCGAATGAAATAATAATAAACGTGGCTTCTTTTGAAAACATTTCCCTATATTTGATTTGAAAGGAAACTGACCCTTATGCATTCCGTTACAAAAGATTAGAATTGTACTCAATATCAGGCATTTAAAATGACCTTAGCAACAGGATTCAGGGATATACTTAAAAAATTCAATGTAAGCAACCATCGAGTCGGTATTACAGTTCTAAGTAATTAAAAATAATCCTATTTCATAGAATTGCCAAACTAAATTGTTATAATCAATATAAACGAAATATGTTTAAAATATTTTAAATGCACCCCTGTTTTGATATTCAGTGACCCTAGTCGGCCATCTATTTTCAGCCAGACATAGTAATGTATTCCTTCGCTTTCCTAATCCAGTATTTAAATGGGTTCATGCAAAAATTTCATACCTGAATATTTCGTACAATTCTATTCTTCTCAAGAGTTTCAAAAGAAACCACATCTATAAAATAATTTAAACGTCAACTTTCATTCGCTAGTCATACCATAAGCCAGTACTTACGCCGGAGTGTCAGACCGGAATGTACCATATTTAGGATACTACTGAACACAAACAAACGAAAACAAGTCCTGGAAAATTTGATATTATAATTAGGTATGTAGATAAAATAATACAGGGTTCGCGAAAAAGGTTGCTTGGGTTTTGAAGAGGCACTTGTTTTATTTTAAATCCAGATGCAGGCTACGGAAACTTAAATGGTTGACATTTGGACCGTACTGCAATGCCATCTTGACTGCTTCCGGAAGCTTCATAAATTGAAATGTTTAACTGTGATGTGATTACATTCATATTTTTTTATAAGTTGTCAAAATCCTGTGAGTATTCTAACCAAATTCTAGCAAAATTTTCAAGAATTTTAATTTTGTTGGGAGAAGTTCTTTATTTGAATTGTTGAGATATATTCCATAGTGTCTAATATTTTCTTTTACGTATGTGTATGTGTGATTTAAATTTCTACTATTCTATTCGTATTAACGTCATAGGAAGAGCGTTCTTATAATATGTTTTACTCATAATTTGTTTTCTTATAAGGAGTATTAATTATATTAATTTTGTTTCAGATACCATAATATGAAGAAATGACCAGTGGACAATAAAAAACTCTGAGAATTTTTTGATGGAAAATTGAAAGATATTTTAAAATAGCCTCTAATTACCGCTGCATTTATTTAGATGTTTAGAAGGTATGTTATTACTTTTTGCATTCAAAAATATAGCAATTGAATATTAATCCAATATCTGCATAAATTCAGAAATATATGTAGAAAAAAGTAGAATAGAGAACATTTCTTTTTCAGATTATATATGTATTTTTAACTACAATACCTACAGTATCTATTTCTAATTTAATAGGTTTGAAACTAATTCCTGGGAGACTTAAATAGTATATTACTTAACCGAGGTGAAAAGTTTTTCATTAAAGTCGAGGGCGAAGATAGCGAATCAAGACGCGAAATACCGAGGTTATCTATAGCCCGAGACATAATGAGACTTTTCACTGAGGTTTCTATACCATTTTATTATCTCTCTCTCTCTCTCTCTCTCTCTCTCTCTCTCTCTCTCTCTCTTATGCTAACCGATAATAATAATAATAATAATAATAATATAAATAATTACCAAACCTGTTAAATTAAAAATCATGATTCGAAAATATTGCCTGGTTAATTTCATATTTTCACTCTCCACAACTATACTTTAAAAATTGATTAACTGCTTAATATAAAAGGACAGATCAATGACTACGTTTATCTTGATAATTCAAGCGGCTTCAAGTATATTATGACTTGAAAAATCATATTGGTTTATCTCAGCGGATTGAAAATAGGATTGAGTTATTTTCAATCTTTAAATTCGCATCGACTCCAAAAAGATTTGAAGCCGCTTGAATTATCGAGATAAACGAAGTCAATAACTGTTTTAAATGATTTTGTTTTCCGCACGGCCTACTAATTTTCTTAATAATAATTCAAGCCTCGTACAAACTCAAATTTAAAGAAGTTAGTTCCCTTAAACATACTAAAATTTATTTAAATATGTAATCATTTTAATTATACTACAATAATTGATATGATATACCAAGAATTTATAGGATATATGAAAAAAAGAATTTCTAGATCTAAGGAAGAATTCAAGTAGAAATCAATGTAGTTTGGATCGTTTTTCAACGATTATTATTTTACAGAGTTAGTAGTAATGATTTCAAGTACAAAGGTTAAGATAATAGTCAAATACTATTGAAAATTTTTTGTTTAAAAAATTATCCAATTGAATCCCTGTATTTTTGATCACGTGTGCGAAAGTAACCAATCAAAGCAAACTTACACTGATAATTACCCTAGGACAATTATCACTTCTGTCACTAAGTTGCTAAGTAACAAACACTTTTTGACAGATAATTAAAGATTAATTGTTTTAATTTGAAAATGTCATTTTCACGGTATTTCAGTGAAAATAACGGTTCAATTAATAAAATTATTACTATTAAACGATTGAATAATAAAACTGGACGTGTCTTGTCTTCTCGTGTCAATGTCAATCTTATTATCGTTACACAGTTGACGTTGAACTTATTTATAGCTACTACTGACATCTATTTTGTGATTTTATAATTATAAAAATTCTGCTAAATACAAACTATTCGAAAATTTAATAATCAAAATTGCAAAAAATTTTCTCACCGAATACCCCTCGATCATTGATAAATACTTATAATTTTATCACAACTTCCTCAAGCGCGTTACTTTTAGGTAACATCCCTCCGCCTTCGGCGTCGGGCGGTTACCAAGCAACGCGCTTTCGGTAACTGTGATAAAATTATTTCGTAATTATCAATGTCCTCGGGATATTATAGCTGATAATGTATTGATATAATTTTTTTTTCTATATTGTTTATATCAAATATTTACATAAGTAAAAAAAAACAATGTTTAGGATAGCAATATATTTAGGAATTATTTGTTCTCTCTACGTTTTTTGTACGAGTCTGCTTTTTAACTATCTTTATTTCCCTGCTACTTTTGCTTTTCTACCCTTGCTGCTTACGAATGCAAATGCGTTGCGTGGAGGCTGTTTGTCCTAAGCGGAAGTGACGTCGCGGCCCTGGCATGGGCGTCAGCGTCCACCGCGGTTTATAAACAGAGAACGCGGGGAGTTTAATTGGAAAAATGTAATTGGCCGGGAACAACGTCAAACACTCGAGTTACCGACGTCTGGGGATGCGATGCGACAACTACCACCGCATTACCAACAGGGTTACCGGGTATTTCTGCCTTTCCTAAACCACCCACATACGAAGAAAATAAAATTAACACTTTCAGCGTTCATAGACGTGACATTGATTCTAATCAACAAGAACATAACCCATTTCTTAAGTATATTTTTTAAATTTATCAAATAAAGGTCTTATCACACTAGAAGTAGTATCTCTGACTTATCACGCATTATCCATGACTTCGGTTCGCAATCGTCTAGAAAATGAACTGTTTCTGATAAATTTTTAGACCACATAATCCTTCTTTACTGAGCTCAGAAATACAAACTTAATATCATAAAATCCTAAAAAGTTCCATCACTATTTAAAAAAACTTAAAATTTTCTTGGACTATGTGACAAGGCGAGGGTAAGAGCAATAATAGATAATAGTATATTAAAGAACGTGTTTTATAAGACATGTTTTTTTCGCACGCGTCAAAATTTAGAAAACGAGCGTTAGCGAGTTTTCTAATTGACAAGTGCGAAAGAAAGTCTTATAAAATGAGTTCTTTATACTATTTTTTATATTTTGCGCCATTTGCGCATTTTCATGTAAATAATCTTCCCCAAATAAAAAAAAATAATAATTTCGACATTATATTATTAAAATGAATTGTCAATTAACTAAAAATAAATTAGGTAAAAATGGGTTAAAGAAACGTCATCTAGTACCAACCGTCTAAAACAAAAAATTGCGTATTGAAATGATGCGTATCGTAATAACTTCATTATGAACGCAAAATATAAAAATAACTTTTTATAAACTTTTTTAAATTATAGTTTCAATATTCATATTTTAACTATGTTTATCTATTAAGTCAAAATTCAGTTTAAATTTTTATCGTATTATGATAGTCACGATGTTTATTTGTTGATAATTAAGTCTGGAAATTATTATGTATACGTGCGTGACTTTGAATGCCCTAGCCTATGCACCCTATACCCCTAAGATCTTCCTGTCTTGAAGACAGCACTTTGTTTTTAAGGAGTCTAGATTAGTTCGTGGCGTCAGGAAAACGTTTCTTGATTTTAACATGTAGTGTTTTAGTTATGGGGCGCGTACAAAACGCCCGCCCGCTGGGTTACGGAATGTAACATATTAGTAATGGCTTAGTTGTATTAGTTTAAATGTAAATAAAGTTTACTTATTAAATCACAAATATTTGTCCATGTCCGTAAATCGTATTGGAAGTGTTCATCAAGTATACAAATGTCTCACAACTCGCGCCCCAGAGCGAATGAGGAAACACGAGACTGCACTCGGATGTGTAATTTCGAAGAAAAAAAATCTAGCTTAAAAGATATTCGAGAAAAGACGTCTTAAAATTGACCAATCAGAGACCTACACCTTTAATGTGTGTTTGCCGTAATTTTACGTTACTAGGGTTTTATACAAATCAAATCTTCTTTAAAATGTGTGGGCGACTGCAGTTTTCGAAAAATGTCAGTGTCAAATTAAATTTGACAAGGTGAATAAAAAAGGCAAATTTTTACCATGTCGCTGATTACTTAGAAATGATTATAATTTTCGGAGAATGTGGACGTAACGCCACGAGTCTATTCGGATCGTTTTCTAGATAGAAAAGTGATATTGAGAGGCATCGCAAGGACGCATGAAAACCACCATTTGTTGTTTTAATCTCAAAGAACTCAAATGACAATAATATTTTCGTTTAATACATTTTACATAGATGCTACAACACGTTGCACTGTACGATATACATGATGATCTCGGGTGACACCTTCGCTAACCTAAATTTGTTGACAGTGAAAAGTCAACTCTAAAGTGTCAAAATTACAGTAAGTCAAACAAATTTTGTTACTCACTAGTAGTATTTTTAAAACCTAGCAACCAGTTTTATTTTGTAATAATATCATCACACCTCAAGATATCCTTCCGGGATTGGTGGATTAAAAAATCTTGTAACTCCGTTATGCAAGCAGCCGCAAATTAATTTGTTCTATTTGTTGGCAACATATTGTCGTCAGCAAGTGTCAGTTTCGTCTGGGCGCGAGTTGTGAGACACCCTGTATAACCAGTGGGAAAAAAAGTGTATTTGTGTTCTTCCTTCTCACGAAATCGTGGACGCCAACCCTCCGAGGCGTCCACCAGTCAGTTTAGCATCATCATCTTCCGCACCCGCTCGTGTTATAACTAGATATTTATACATACTTTAAAAATTGTATTTTTCGTGTCGTTTTCGACCCGGTTGTATTCTGTATAAGCATCCTCCATTAGCAGCATGTCGTGGCTTCGGGCAATTCGCTCATCGTCTCCAGGCAACGATGCTTTGTTGTTAAACGCCCATAATTAATCGCTTCTCTTCTGTCTCCCGTCTCCTGTCGTGACTCAACAACAAACTGCTGCTCCCTACCGCATACTGACTGATTAAATGAATGTCAATGCTAATGCTCTCCCAGATATTTATTATGCATGTGAACTTCACATTATTGCCATTATGTACGACTTTTCCTATTCGATGCGTTTGTTGGATATAATTTACCCAATCAGACGATTCAGGACGTTTTGAATCGCTTATGATGATCGCGATAGTCAAACACGATCAAAAAATGTTCATACACAACTTGATTGTAATAAATTGCTATCTAAATTGCTTCGAATTAACATATGTCACTGCTAAATAATTTGCAATAAACACAATAAATTTGCTTAAATAGATATATGAAATAATACTAAAGGAAAAGAGAATAGACTTTTTTATTGGTTAAATGGTTCAGTAACAATAACTTTACCTACTTGTATTTTAATGCTATAAAAAATCATCACGATAAACTCCTTTTGTGTTAAGCCTCATTTCCACCGAATGTTTTAATGGTTAATGCATAATAATTTGTGCATAAGGCTTAAGGCATTATAACACTTTACTAGGATACCATTTCCAGTTATTTTGCTTAGTGACTAATTCGACAGAAATGTCACAGATTTTCCCTTACTCTTCTTAAATATAGTAGACTGCCATTAGTGCCAATGCAGCAGTAATTCATCTTTGTTTTAATATGCCATTATACATATTTTTCTGTATCTACGACTATGTTAACAACTATCTTAGTGAATTAGGCCGTATGTCAGTTGACAAGATTAGAAAATAAAGAAAGACAGATGACAGCTATGCATGTCCGTCTCACAATTACGCTTTTAACCTTAGAGTTTGCATACTTTTGTTCTAACGCATTGTTCTTAGCATTAAGCCTTAAGATACATTCACAAATGAAAATTAAGTATAGATTTACGATTTATACTTTAGATTTAAAGACTTTGGCCGCATATTATGTAATGACTCCATTCACACTTCAAAATTTAGGGTCTCTATATCCAAATCATAAAGCTAAACATTGCAAGGTCCAAACTTTAGGTTTATGATTTAGATTGACGTCAGAAACTTCACCAAAGAGAACGAGTCTGAAATGATATAGATAAATACACCAATCTTTATTTAGTATCCACTTGGTGGATTCGGCTTTTGAAACAAATGCGAAAAGAACATGGATACTGTCATAATTTAATTGCTGAAATATAACCAATAATGCCAAACGAATGACAGTTTCACGGCGCACAGGTGCCTTGTTGAGTACTGCTCTACTGATATTTTAATCTTGTCTTTGAAGCATTTACACAGATGTCTGTACATATAAAAACTAATTTTCAGGTAATCTAAACTTACATTTATGAATGACTTCCTTAAACCTAAACTAAAACCGTAAATCTAATTTTCATTTGCGAATGTACCTTTATGCATAGTTGTAAATGGTAGTAAATTTTGCCATATGATAAACATTTTTACGCATTGTGCTTATTTTTTAGTTATAGCTCTTACGCATTAAGACAATCGGTGGAAATGAGGCTTAAGACTAGTAATTTTGATCCACTCCCGTACTAAAAAAGAAAATTATTTGATTTTCAAACTTTACCTCATGTTAATATCTACTTCATTGCACTCATATTTTGCTGTTGCAAAAAAAATTATTTATCACTTCTAAGAGGTAAAATTTGCATAAATCTACTCCCTTTCTCTTGAGCAGATAAATTGCTCATTACGAAATTCTTTTCACGTGCTAGTAATATGATCGCAATCACTTACGTCTTACTTCACTCTGTTAATTTACGCGCTTTGCTTACTTAATTTAAGTGCGATACAATCACTTATGTTAAGTCTAATTAACTCAAAGTCGCTAATTATATTTATTCTATTTGTAACTTGCAATTAAAATCAATAAGCAATGCATATGATACATATAATCATTAAAAATCAATATAGAAAATAGTAAGAGCAATACCTATAAATAAAATGGTATACAAAGTATTTAAATTCAATGATATTCTGTTGTAATAGTATATGCGACAATTTCTTTATTTTATGGAGCACTACAACTATAATTTTAATACGTTTTAATAATTCGTTTCATATCGTATTTCATATTTCATTATTATCTACATTTTACTTTCCTTTATGCAAATATTCAATAAAATACGAGCATATTGATCAGAAAATATTATTGCAAATGGTACATTATTCAAATGTCCATTAATATTGAAGTATAATTATATTATTGGATGTAGCAACAATGTAAAGTAATACTTTATTGATTCTGGCATCTACATTTCATTTTCATGCATTGTTGTCAAAATCCTATTGATTTTTTTTTTTTTGAAAAAAACGGTACTTGTATAATGCTGCTTCATTTTCATATGACTCATTTTCTTGTACTCAAACTTTTCTTTTAATTTGAACGAAACGTGCTAAATAAGCAGTAACAATAGTTTTTTTATTTTTCTATAAATATTATCCGTTTCGAAAAATTTTATGGGGTAGGTAGCAATACCTTCATACAAAAATATTTTAATGCATAAAATTTTAGGTCTTGTGGCCGTGCGCCTGAGTTTCTGGCCCCGAATCTGGGTATCCGGGTGCCAAAATTATTTCATATCTTAATTAGTACAATACTGACCCTTGTAGTGCACCCTCTACACCAGAAATGAGTGCCCGTGAAGTAACGCCGTCATTACCGATATCTATGTACAAAGTGGATTGGTACACCCTGCAGTGGGTAATATGCTACGATGATATATTTATTTATTATAAAATTTTGAATTGAAATTAAAAAATCTGATGTGGCCAGCACATTACCTTCCGTCAGTTCCATATATTTTGCACAAATTCCATACAGAAAGTTTCTTGCACAAGATTCCATATTACAAGTATATTACCTTCTGTCGGTTCTAAGTATTTTGTACAAATTATAAACAGAAAGTTTCATGTACCTGAGAGATTCTATATTTCCAGTAAAATTACACTTGATACTGACATCTATCAGTTAGCATTTTCTTATAGTATGTTCCGTAATGCAACCGGTTCGACCAGATTTACGGTTTTGTGTTCCGTAAGTCCTGAAATTATTTACCGGTTTCTATATGGAACGCGGTTCCCGAAAAAAGTTGGTAAAAAGTCGGACCACGGCAACCACGAAATAATCCTGGTTCATAATAAAATCAAACGATATCCGTCAGTGTCAAATTTTTAAACCGCATTTTTAGTGGTATTACTAATAATTATTATAGATGTAAGTATGAAAACATTATTTATATTTGACATATTGGTGATTGCGTTATTTTTATTGGCATTATTCAACGTTATCATTCATTTAGTTAATTTGTATTTTTATTAGGTTGTGTCAATTTTAAATGTCATATGAATTAATGTCAATCTGTTCCGAAATAGATAAAAATATTCAGGAACCATGGTGTACCATCAATTAAGATACAGGTTTTTTGGTTGACTTACGGAACATAGTATTAATACATTAGCGGTTTCCATGGTTATATCATAGCTACCTGCGTTATGAAATTTAATTAATCCATTGAATATAAAGTATAAAATGTAATCAAATCATATAGCGAATAATATATTCTTTAATATTTATAATAACATTAAATATGAAAAAATGATATTTAACAGCGTTTTTTCAAGAAAAACTGATAAAATCTTCAAATTAGAGTACGAGTACTTCTGGTAGACCAATTTATGCAAAATATAATCAGCTCTTCATATGGATATAAAGAAGAGGAATGCGCAAAAATTATAAAACGTGCTTATTCATTAAAAACTCATTATCGAATTTTTTGACCAAAGACAATACCTTCCTTACCTAAAGGTGGAGGAAGGTAAAAATTATAATTTGCCTCTTTGAAAACCGAGTAAATTTAATTTAAACATTAATTAAAAGTAGATCTAGAATCACAAGAAAAGAACAGTAAAATTCAAAATAACCCAATAATACCCGCCGTTTATGGTTGTTTGCTATCTCTAATAGAAGCTCTAATTTTCAAAAACGTACTCTCTCGTAACGCACTACTTCTGTACTTCTGACATCTATCCACTTACACATCGAACGTCTACACAATTTCATCATTTATTTGGGCAAAGATGTGATAATATCTATATTTATTTTCTCCAGAGTGATCAAAAATGGCTGAAGGTCACGTGGCAACTTTTTTCCAACATAATGTTAAAATTTCAATTTTCAATGTTTCATCAAAATTATTTTCCACAAATGACAGATAATGATAGAAAAATAACATTTGATTAATACCACTGCCGTACATTGATTCATTTAATATTTGTACCGAATACCTTCATAAAAACTCTTTAAGTAAGAACAGCGTGTCAAATTCCTTCCTGAAGCATATTTTCGGTCGGGTGAATGTATAGAAGACGGTTCTTATGATTATTTTTTGGAAACTAGCGAAATTAGAAAGGTACACCCATGGAAATAGTAATGCTGTCATACTTAGTAAGCAGCAAATTTCAAATCGAATGTATATCTCACAATTGTTGTGTACTGACATACAAAAATTTACGGTTTATAAAAATATCATTTGATATATTACGTTCGAATTTGTTAAAAATACGTTATCCTTGACCGAAATCATACGCGTAATATTTATCTCACGCAAATTTATTATTGTACGGTCTTACGTGAGCAATGGTTTCACAAATAATTTCAAATCCCAATAAACAAATGTTGGGAAAAACATGCATTTTTCTGGTAATCACATTAATTTTAAAACTATGCAAGTAAACTAGGATTAAACTGAAATATTAACTGCAAACTGCGTTACAGCGTATGCAAAATTATGGCAGGTAACACGAAATGTGCATGCTATGAAATATATGAGTGTATTAAAGCCGGCTATACAATTAATAAATTTTATACTATGGTGTGTGTAGTAAAGTGAATATAGTAATTGTGGTTCAGTGCTTTAAGCTATGATTTTATAAAATGAAATATTGTATTGTCATCGGAACTATAGCATTCTTCACGTAAAAATGGCATTGAGCAATAATATTTCGTTTGTTTATTGGTAGTTCAAATGGCGCTACAATATGTGTTGACACCTACTAAGAAATTATATTTTTCCGTGTCAAGAAACGCACATGCTAACAATATTGTAACGTGAGAGAGTACCTATGACACTGAGTCGGCAAGCGCGCGAGCCCCCGACCAGCGCGTGTGAGCCGACGCCTATGATAGAAGCGTCTAGTAGGTAGGTGGGGATTATAAAGCAATCAATAACATAGTTGGTGCGCGCGGCGGGCAGGTGACGAAGGCGGACTCTTTTGTAAACAAGAGGGGAGATAAGCGTAATTACCCGCGTAATGTTATATCGGTCTAGACATTGCTAGAAAGTTCTGGCAAATATTATTAGAGCAACTATACAGGGTGTAATCATACTTCGGGAAAAAATTAAAGGGCTTATAGTACTGACCAAAATGAGTACTTCCACTAAAATACAGGCTGTAACAGAAATAAGCAAAAATATTTGTTAGTATTTTTTAGTAACTAATAAATATTTCCAATTCGAGATATGTAACAGAAATAAGTATACATTAAATACAATCAGTGACAGAATTTATCGAGAGCAACAATAAGTCTTAGTAATTTTTTTCATCTCAATTTTTTTACCTCCCGCTACCCTTGGTAAGGGAGGTATAGGGATCGTGCTAAAAATCGCAGATCGAGATTTTGGTAAATGACCACGTTTTAAGGTCCCTAGAATCCAATTTTAACATTTTAACGATGAAGTCTGTGTTTATGTGTGTATGTATGTATGTATGTATGTGTGTATGTGTGTGTATGTATATGTGGATCCTCCACTCTATCTCAAATACTATCATTCAGAAAATTTTGAAACCTTGTATTTCGAACTTTTTCTATAATGGAAAGAGCCCATTAGATTTTGGTGAAAATCGGATAACCGGATATGGCACTTTACTAGAAGCTCAAACTAATTTTTCTTCGAAAAATACCTTTAAATGTTATTTTTTCGAGATTAATGTTATTATAAAAATTAAAGATTATTAAATTTTCTATAGGTTTGCATTAATACTTTTTCTAAATATTTAATGGATAAATTTATAAAATTATCTATAATTTAAATCTCAGAGCCAATGCCTAGAATCCAATTTTAACATTTTCACGATGACGTCTGTGTGTATGTATGTGTGTGTGGTTCCTCCACTCTAACTCAAATACTATCATTCAGAAAATCTTGAAATCTTGTATTTCGAACTTTTTCTATATTGGAAAGAGCCCATTAGATTTTGGTAAAAATTGCATAACCGGAAATGGCACTTTACAAGAAGCTCAAAATAGTTTTTCTTCGAAAAATACTTTTAAATGTTATTTTTTGAGATTAATGTTATTATAAAAATTAATGATTATTAACTTATCCATAGATTTGCATTAATACTTTTTCTATATATTTTATGGGCAAATTTATAAAATTACCTATAATTAAATCCCAGAGCCTCCGCTTTAAACAAACAAACCGCAGTTATTCAAATGTATGTAACTGAATAAATGTCACTATCAAAGAACTAATCATTTCAAAATAATATTAGTACCTAACGTTTTAAAAAGAAAAAAGTAAATATAACAATAGAAAAGGAATTCAATACAGTTTCCAGCATAAGTAAATATGTAGGTATGTATTTAGATTAATAAAAATTAACGATTCTCAAAAATGTTTAAGCTAATCTTCATTTTTGGATTAGTGAATTCTATTCTATCCCGGTATTTAAAATTTAATCTTCTTTTTATTATAGCTCCGGTGGCTCAATGGTGAGAGCAACGCCTCATGTCATGAGCACCCTCGGGGCTCTGGGTTCGAATCCAACAATCCAACTAAAGCATGGATGTGTATGAATGTGAACCCACTCTGTAATTGGGATTTAATCCTGTTCAGGGGTTTAAAAAAAGGTAGTTACTTGGATATAGATTAGACTATATTTTAAGAAATAAACTGTTAAAATTAGAGTAAAATTCGCTAATCCAAAAATAAGGATTAACTTAATCTTTTTTGTGACTCGCTGTAAATGGCGGGAGGTATTGTGTTGGCCACATCAGATTTTTTCAATGAAATTTGCGACAGAACTTTGAGGATTCTTAACAGGTTTACAAAAAAAGTTACTTAGAAATATTGTTGCTCTCGATGTACTTATTTCTGTTACAGCCTGTATATGTAGTTTTTTATTATTTTATTAAATTGCTTTTACATGCATATTTCTAACTTATTAACCACAAAAGTTATTTTATCTTATTTATATATTTATATAAGTGTAGAAATAGATCAATTTATGTAACTATAATTATTAGCGAACTCCATTGTTTGAGAACAAAATGTTTTATTCACAATTGGTTAGTAATATGACGATTTCTGAGTTTTAAAAAGTTGGGAAGTTAGTTATTGTTAACCACATATTCGAAGAGGTTGGAAAGTATAACGTGAAGATAGCTGGGGTTGGAAAGTTGACACTTTCCAACCTCAGCTATACTCGCGCTTTACTTTCCAACCTCGAGGTGGGAAATAGCTGCCCCCCGCTTTGAGAGATCAATGCGTATCAATGATGGGTATTTACATATAAACAAAGCATCTTTACAATTTATATGATAAAAATATTGAATAAACTTGTAAATAATACAAGTAATGAATGAAATCAATATTTAAGGTTAGAAATCAAACTGACAGTTCATGTGACAAATGAACAATCTCAGACCATTCGTTTATTTATGTTATGTTATTATTATTATTTAAATATCAAATATTTTTTTATTTCAGATTGTGTATAAAATAGTATACAAACCTCGGTGAAAAGTTTCATTGTCTCGGGTTATAGTTAACCTCGGCGCTTCGCGCCTTGGTTAACTATCTTCGCCCTCGACAATGAAACACTTTCCACCTCGGTTAAAAAATAACATTAAAGATTTTATAGAAATGCAGATACGTTTCAGTTTAGATGAAGTTTAAAAAAAAATACATAAATAAAATTCAAGATTCAAGTAATAGTTGGTATATGTTCTCAGCGATGTGGCACATCCAGAAATGGGTAATAAGATCTGGTATTTTTTCATTTATATTAATGTTGTTTCTATTAAAATTCCTTTCAGTTTGCAATCTTTCTTTTTGTATAAAAACTCTCCAATAAAATCCTGATCTATGTAAAGTTTTTCTCTCTTTTGGTCATATAAATAGAGAAATTACTGAGATTACCCCAGTGTGAAGGTGGCTTTATGCAAGTCGCGTGCGTGGTTTTTGTATGTGTGAATGTGACTGCACCAACACGAGTTGTGAATTTCCCTTTATCGCAAACCTTGAATAGCTAAGTCTATGTGATTATTCCGATCTGGCTTATCGGAATTCATGGCAATTTATGTAATTTACTTTTTGTTGTAAGTTGCTATCAATGTTTATATACAGAGGTGTAAAGTCAAATGATTGTTATTGAAGAGATAAATAAAGTAAAAGAATACATTAAATACTAAATAATATTAAAATGATTGCAGAAACTAACATGATCACTTTCTGTTATTTTAATTGTACAAATTAAAAGAAATTCATTATTGATTAGATACATATTATTCACATCATTTTTCAGAGTGTGGGTTGTACAAACATTCGTGCAATCTTAAAATAAAGCCTGTTTTACATTACACATATTTTAAAATTTTAAAAAGTTACGTCTTCATGTTTTCTAAGAGCGAGGGTGTAAATTTTATTACAAATGAATGACAAATACAGTCATTATTAATAAAAACCTGAGACATGTTTTGTGTATTTTCAACGCTAAAGTATAAATAAAAAGTTACAGACAAAATATCAAGTTTTTAAATAACATGATAAAAATAAGTTACAAATTCGTAACAGATTTTGCATACTTAGCAAAAATTTAGAGCTTCTTTTCGTTCATTTGTACTTGCAGTTATTATGTATTATACATTACCAAAAACTGATTTTATTTTTGTGGGATTAAGTAATTATATATTTGAAATAGGCTTACTTCTTTGTGCATAATTTGGAAATACGAAACAAGATTAGAAGAAAATATATAATTACTTAATTACATGAAAATAAAATAAGTTTTTGGTAATTTATAATACAGTGACCATGTACTGCATAAATTTTAAAATTTATCGTTTGTTGTACTTGTTTTTGTAATAACATTTAAATCTTATATAAAAATATCGTGAAATATTTTCTTTCTTGTAAAGGGACCGACCCTGTCCTTGCCTGGTTGTATGATGTATTAGGGGTATGTAACCGCAAACTAAAGGTCCCCATTGTTGGTTTATAGATGCAATTGGTAAATCGTTTTACGACAAAGTGTTCTTGTAATATGCATTTTACTATATACTATATACTTGTTACAGGAAATATTTTGTCATATACCTGATGTGACATTTGTTCTGATAATTTTGAACGGCCAGAGATTTGAAAAAAAATTTGTATTTAAATTTAATTTATTTGACAAGTACAATGTCATGGCAAATTGATAATATTTACATTAAATATTAAATATCATATTTTGAAAAATTAATAACTACGTTAATTTCTAATTCAAATATTTTCCATTGCAGTGAGGCCAATTTAAAATATTTTCCGAAGATATAAAACATACCATTTCATTTAAAATATCAACTAGGATTTTATTTCCGGTGAAACCGGAAGTAGAAACAGGATATTTTTAGACCAAAAACTTTTTAATTTAAATCTATTATTAATAATAAAGAAAAGAATATTTGTCCATATTTTTCAAACACCAACAGGGTACAGAATGACTAGCGAATGAAAGTTGACGTTTAGATTATTTAATAGATGTGGTTTCTTTTGAAAACATTTCCCTATATTTGATTTGAAAGGAAACTAACTCTTATGTATTCCGTTACAGAAGATTAGAATTGTATTCCATACCAGGAGGCATTTAAAATGATCTTAGCAACAGGATTCAGGGATGTATTTAAAAAATTTAATACCGCAAATTCTAGTTCGTTCGTCTCAGGTGTAAGCAACCCTCGAATCGGAATTACTGTTAGAGGAAATTAAAAATAATCCTATTTCATAGAATTGCCAAACTAAATAGTTTAAAGATCAAAATATTTTGTTATAATCATCATAAACGAAACATGTTTAAAATATTTTAAACGCACCCTTGTTTTGATATTCAGTTACCCTAGTCGGCCATCTATTTTCAGCCAGACATAGTAATGTAGTTCTGTGCTTTCCTAGTCCAGTACTTAAATGAGTTAATGCAAAAATTTCATACCTGAATACTTCGTACAATTCTATTCTTCTCTAGGATTTCAAAAGAAACCACATCTATAATAGTTATTTATTATATGAGTGACTAATATACATTCGACACGAGTGTAATACAACGTTTTATCCAACACTTCATTTAAAACTTCTTAAATCATTTTTATATTTTCATTCATTCACTGACAAGTCAATTGATGTAGTATTTTAAATTACAAAGTCGCCATTGAGTGTTTTTGTTATATTGTTATTGAAAAAAATTTGCTGTAACAATTATTGTCTATCATTGGGAATTATTTGAAAGAAAAATGCATTAAAATATATTTACTTAGAATCACAAGCAGCATCTTTGAATTTAATTTCGAAGCATGTAACGAAGTAACCAATAACTCGTGTCTCGTTTTCGTTTCATTAGCCGTAGATGACAGCTGTCATTGGGTAAAGATAAGGAATCTATTTTAGCATAAATATTAATATTAATTTAAGTAAATAAGTTTGATAATGTTAAATTACTTCAATAATAAAATAATTTTGTAACATTGCTTTTTTATTTATATTTAAAAAAACACAAAAATCAGTAATAATTCCTCCGTGACTTCCAAAATATTCTCTCACGGAGTGACTAATGTTGTACATTAGTTATTTTAAATAACCATAGTAACAAATATACAGTGGCGGCTTTAGGCGTGAGCCACTTAGGCACTGGCTTAGGGCGCTTGGCTTATTGGGGCGCCCAAAAAATCTAAAAACTAAAGATATAAATACATAAATTTTTGTTTAACAGGTCTTCTTATATGTGTTTTAAATTTTTCAAATATCTCATAATATGACAATCAGCAGATTTTTGACTAATGTCTCTTTATTAGAATTGGACTTTTCGGATTATGACATTTTGATTTACTTTTAACTGTATTATCATCCCTTAAAGTTCATAAGTTAGAAACACCTTGTATATCAACTTTCAAGTTTGTATTTTTCTTTCATGTGCAAAAAATAAGAAATAATTTTTGTAACTGGTGGGGGGCGCTCTAATCTAATTTAGCTCATGTCTTAACCTTGAGCCGACCCTGCAAATATATTATGAGTCGGTGTTCGATAAAATAATTTAAACGTCAACTTTCATTTGCTAGTCATACCATACCTTTATAGCGTTTATCCATTCTATCTATATGTAGCATTTATCGATATTAGCGTTTATTTTTTTCAATGTAGTAAAAGTAAATTAATTTATAGAAGATGTCTATAATGCTACAATCCATTTAATTTATACTCAAAAAAATACATTTATTGAAAGATGATTTTGATCAGTAATAAAATTGCCGAATTCATAATAAATATTGTCGCAATTTTTCATATAAATCAAAAATCAATAAAAATAAAACTTGATCCTACCTTTAGCCGTTGGTTATTCAGGTAACATCCACAACCCTGTAACAAACAACTGCATAAATACATACATCATACTATCCATATCCATATCCCCTATGCATACACAAGCCGAAAATACAAATATAATACGAATTATTCTATGCAGAGTAGCATTAGTGTCCGAGGAATAAACGACTGTGTTTAGACTGTGATCGTTGCCATTCCATCCCGGGCATTTAGCCGCAGTCAGCACAAATGACGCAGCTGCATAAGAATATAGGAGCAGTCTAACGGGACTGTATTATAGTTAGCTTATCCTATCTGCAGCGGCCATATTGGAGGGAAATGGCCTTCGGACATTCGCTTTACGAGGGGTGTCCAAATATTTGATATTTAATGGAGAGAGTCTAGACAGGGTATTTTTTGGGGATAAAAATTAACCGGATATGAGATGCGACGATTTTATTAATTTTCCATTCGGGTTTCGTAGCCGCGTGCCTGAGTGTCTGGTCGCGAATCTGAGGAACCGGGTTCGATCCCGATCGACAGCAAACAGCAAATATATCGAATTTTAAATGGCACAAAAATTTACCACTGTGGTGCACTCTCACGCTAGCAATGAGTGCCCGATGATGTGAACAAAGCAGATTAACACACCCAGCAATGGGTAATATGCCGTGATGATATATTTATTTTCCTATTAATACATTACTCATATGATTTTCATTATTTGCATAAATCTTCTAATAAAGGTTCTACTTTGGAAACTTAGATTACAAACCAATTTCACGTTCACGTAGAAATTACATATTTCAAAAATTGTCGATTGTTAATTTATATTAGTGTAAACAAAAGCTTTCTTTACTAAAACTGCTTTTACAGATTATAAAAATATGATTCTATTCTAGAGATATCGAATGGTAAAGAATCGACCGATCTTACAGAAAAAATTTTAAAAAATTAATAGGCTACTTGCGTGATACTGAAAATCTGACATCTATCTCTAAATACCTAAAGTATAGTTGAAAACGTATGTAAAAATTTAAATTTTATTTAAAAAAAAATTATATGTTTTTTAATAAATTAAGAAAGCAGATTTTCTTTGACGTCATTATTTTTAACTGGAGAAAGGGATGCATATTTAAGAATGTAACCTGTAGATGGCGAGTGAGTGCGAGTTTTAATTTGATTTTGACATTAGTTAATTTTTCTGTCACTGTCTCTCTTATTTATTATTTACAATTTGCGTGGTTTCTGTTACTTTTATTACGTATTTCGATTTGTTAAGCAGGATTTTGAAGGATTTTAACTTAGCTTATACTCGTACAAGATTAAAATGACAAACGAAAATATTAACCTCCAAACTATTATTCAAACGTCAAACAGATGATCTGTCATGTTTAAATTACCTGCACATGCCATTCCTATTGGACATACCAATGTTATTGCTTTACGGCCATTCATTGGTTCGGCGTAATTCTACGTCATACATGGCGGTAATTTAAATATTAAAATTTCATGAAATTTTTTCTGGCCAATTAATGAAAATTTTGCCAAAAGAAAAAATATGGGTAGCAAATTTTTATCGTCTCTTCAAAAATATTAAATAAAAAAATGGCACGCAAGTAGCCCATTATGCCGGAAGTGGTTGATCATGAGTAAAATATTTTTATTGTTTTGTATGTAAAATTTTCGGCTGAATTCAATGGTAAAATGAAAAATATAGCATTCCATTTAAAATAAGAAAGTTACGGTCCACTTCCGGTTAAGCCGGAAGTGCACTGCTTCGAGAATATTTTAATTGAAACGTGCATGTGGGAAAACCCCTAGATACCAAATTTCATAACATAATATTGTGTAGTTTTTAAAATAACGACAGCGTAAGCTCGTGATGGGACATTCTGTATATGGAAAACGCTATTATTCTTAATAATTCTAGCGTGACCCTCGTGATGTTACTGACAACAATTTGCGTTATTTGCAGGACTCAATAGACAAAACTAGGCGACTGCCTAGGGGCAAAACCCTCAGGGGGCGCTGCCGTCAAGCACCAAGTATTTAGACAAAATATTAAAATAAAAATTAACTTAACACACCGCTCAAATGCAAGGAGATTAAAATGAATGCTGGGGAAAATTATAAAACATTCGATAAAATAGTTTAACATCGACATATTCAACTTTGGATATAGCTGTACGAATTACGCAGCTACAAATTTTACTGGCGAACGTTCATTTTCGACGCTAAAAAGAGTTGGCCTAAGGTCTACATTGGGACAAGAGACGCTAAATTCGTTGGCATTATAAAGTATAGAAAATGATATTATTATCATACGTAATATAACAAGTGATATGATTATCATCGATGATATTCTCGAGTAAAATGTGCTGCTTCGGTTTCACGAGCAATATCTTCGATTATTAATCATATCACGAGCTTATATTTAATGAGAGAATATATTGAATTTTTGTGACACATATGTGTGCTGCTAACCTAACTTTTAATATACAGTATTACAACATGGTTAATTTGACATCATTGTTCATATCAACCCAACGATTATCGAACATTTTTATACGCAAAATTAACTGGCATTGTCAAATAAAGAAAACAAATCCCTTAGTAACGAATAACAAATAAGGAGATATTTTTTTTGTTTTTTATCATCGCTGTGATTCTCTGATAGACATGTAACTAGGGAGATTCTGAATGTTCATTGGTGGAAAACATGTCACGTGACTCATGAATTATATTCTCGATCAAATAAGTACGCCAGAAATTATATGAAACTTTTTAAGAATTTATTTGATCTTATAGTTTGATTGGACAATATCGGATTATTATCCAATCAGAACACAAGATCGAACTGCTCCTATCTTCGCACCATTATATAGTTAAAACGGGCAGTTTAACAGGTCTATTCTAAAGGCACCCCGATAAACGTTAAAATTTCAACGGAACCCGTTTAAAAATTATATTTTAACGGATCCGTTAAAATTTCATATTCCAAAGAAATGAATAAACGGATACGTAAAATTTAACTTCAAAACGGACTCCGTTACATACATAAGTGAACATAGATACACATAATGCTCCGTTTGTTTTTTCACATAAGCATTGTTGACAACTATAGAATACCCAATAAACATTTCTATATATATCGTCAACTAAATTAAAAACTGTAAAGGAATGAAACACTATTTTTAATACGGATTTATGTTATACACGTAGTTATTCTATATTACAAGTTTGAAATGTATTTTTATCAATAAATATAGTGGTATTAACAGTATTAATAATTCCTTAAATTGCATGCACTGTTCGTAAGATGCCATGGGAACACAATTGTCAAAAAATAATTTGTTGCAAATATATTATTTTGTCAAAAAATAAATCAATTTAAATATTATTATGGAATAAAATAGATGAGAACGAACTTATCTTAAATTATTTAGAAAAAAATAGGGATTTATTTGCGTTCAACAAAAGTGCGGGGGCATTTATTAATCTTTATTATATTATCCGAGCGAGAAAAATGTAATCTTTGAATTTTGAACATAATATCCATGGAATTAAATAATTTCTCTTTTCAAGGAATTTTGATCTGATTTTTGGGGGCATCTGAGAAAATAGCCTAGGGGCGACTTTATGCTTAATCCGGCCCTGGTTATTTGGTGTGAGAACCCATCAAATACATTGTAAAAATTGCATATACATAAATAAACTCATCAAAAACAGTGCTTTAAATGCGAACAACGATATGAAAGGAAGAATTCAAAAAGTCATTTGCATTAAAATTTTCGTAATATAACAGCAAAAGCAATCCAAGCAGGTGGACACTTATCTACTGCTATCAAAACATTTTTATTATGTGAGATAAAATCATTTTATGCAGTCCGGAGTGAGATGAGTGATATAAAAAGTATAAAATAAACGTAAAGAACCACTTTATTCTCATAAATATAATCCAGCAAAAATTACACAGGTATTACCATTCAACCACTCCTCACTGCAGTCATAATTCTCATGTAAATTTAATTCAAACAGCTTTCATGGAAAATTAAGTCATTGCTAAGTTTTATTTTATTAATAATTTAAAAGTGATACAATTTATCAATTCAATGAAAAATTCTAATTATTGAAAGTGGGTTTCATGCTGCTTTAATTAATATAAAATCCTAGTTTGCTTTGAATATGGAAAATTTAATGTTATTTATAATGTAATAATATACCGACCCACGAATAAAATTTCAATGGGAAAATTATGAGATCTGACTGAAAATAAATAATGTAAGTATTTCACAAGAATAAATTGATATATACTCATGCCTTCTATCCTTATGTAGGATGTAAATGATCCATAAATAAATTTGTATACAATATGTAATGTATCTCATAATTAATAATTAATATGAATTAATAAATATATCTATCATCACGACGACTTCCTGTTCATTGCTGGGTGTGACAATATATTTTATGCAGATTTTTATTGGTGATTCAAGTTACCGATAGCGGCGTTGCTGTCGCACACAAAAATGGCGAACGAAAGACACAAGCGCAATTCAATTTTGAGGCCCCCTTAATCGCCCCCCCCCTAAATCTTTTCAATACCTTTGTAGTCTTGTAGTGAGCATTCTACGCGTGTACGTTTTTACTGTAACACGCACTCTAGATTATTTATAAAAAATAATAATACAAATACATATACGATTTATTTGAAAACAGGGTTTATTAATAAAAAATCTAGTGTGGCCAACACAATACCTCCCGCCATTACCGCCCGAGTCACAAAAAAGATTAAGCTAATCCTTATTTTTGGATTAGAGAATTTTACTCTAATTTTAGCAGTTTATTTCTTAAAATATAGTCTAATCTAATCCAAGTAACTACCTTTTTTGATAATAAAATGAAGATTAAATTTTGAATAGCAGGATAAAATAGAATTCACTAATCCAAAAATGAGAATTAGCTTAAACTTTTTTACTAATCGTTAATTTTTATTAATCTAAATACATACCTACATATTTACATATGCTGGAAACTGTATTCATTTCCTTTCCTATTGTTCTATTTACTTTTATCTTTTAAATACGTTACTGTTATTAATTTGAAATGATAGTGACATTAATATGTCAGTTACATATACATTTGAATAACTGCGCAACCAAGGAGTTTTGTTTGTTTAAAGCGTAGACTCTGGGATTTAAATTATAGATAATTTTATAAATTTCTCCATAAAATGTATAGAAAAAGTATTAATGCAAATCTGTAGAAAATTTAATAATCTTTAATTTTTATAACAACATTAATCTCGAAAAAATAACATTTAAAGGTATTTTTCGAAGAAAAACTATTTTGAGCTTCTAGTAAAGTGCTATTTCCGGTTATCCGGTTTACACCAAAATCTAATGGGCTTTTTCCATAACAGAACAAGGTTTCAAAATTTTCTGAATGATAGTATTAGAGTTAGAGTGGAGGATCCACACAAAAATACACACACACATACATCATCGTGAAAATGTTAAAATTGAATTCTAGGGACCTTAAAACGTGCTCATTTACCAAAATCTCGATATGCGATTTTTAGCACGATCCCTATACCTCCCTTACCAAGGATAGTGGAAGGTAAAAACATATTGGAATTTTAAGCTAGTCTAGGAGACATATAGTTGCAAATCATTAAAAATATTAAATTCTAATAAAATTAGAACGAAAAGCAAAATTTATACATACATACGAGTATATATAAATATATAACAAAAGGATGTAGACTTGTTATATATCATTGAAAAGCTTATAAAATAAGCAAAAAGGCGGGACTGTTATCAACATAGGTTCCCATTTAAAAAATCATAAGTTTGTGTTACATCTCTAGAATTATTGAGTTTTCGAAAAATCTAATTACGCTATTTTATTTCATTTAAAAAACGGTCAAATTTTTGTAAAATAGCTATTTGTGTATTAAGAGCGCAAAATGGGACATTGTCGATTGAAAGGTTGTTGCCGCGCGACGCAGGAGCGAGGCATTCTCCCGAAATCGACAATGTCCATTTGCGCTCGAAACACACACAAGATTTTTTCTACAGTCGCCACAATGAGGTCCTCCACCATAACAAAAATTTATTTTTCGTTTATTTTTACTTATCGGTATTTTCCATTCTTCTTGAGCTATTGCTTCAATCTAATCTAAGCATTTTATACTTTCGTTTTTGTAAATGAATGCCCCATTTTATTTTCACACCAGTGCTGCGTTTTGTTTGGTTATGTAACATACCGACAGAGCAGTTATATGTCAGATTGACTTATTAAGTGGGTAATGTGTAACTACAGTGTCATTAAGTCCTGACTAAACGTTTCCATTAAGAATGTAGCCAAGTAACATATCTCAACATTGTGTAGTTAGAAATTTGAGGAGCGAGCCTTTTTCTACTTTGTCGCTCTAGAGCGGCAAAGTGACATTTTGCGTTGACAAAAGAGAGCGCAAATGGCTACTTTGTATATAGACTGTAAAAAACATTTTTTCACTAACTATCATAATAAATAAGGTATGATATATTTTCAAAATGAGCAAAAAACGAGTTTTTGCCGGTAGTTCAGAAACAAAAGAAGATCGAAAATTCCTGTGGTGACTATTAAAAATTTCTGGAAAAATTGACCTGGAATGTGCAAACGGTTTTGCTTTATCATTAATATTACCAATGAGACAGCCTGTACAGCTTGAGCGCTGTGAAATTTAGACGCACTGAAATTTGGGCCCTATGACATTTCGACGCATTGGGATGCTTCGTTAATATATATATACATAGCGTATGAAGTAATTCTTATAATTAATTAAAATGTATAACAACCTCATATTTTATTATAATTCGTTATATAATTATCCTATATATTCGTTGCGTTGACAACATCAATTCAACATGAAAACAAACTCCTTACATCACCCATAAAATCTCTTTTAAATTATCAGTACAAAAATGTCTGGTATAATTGTAATTGAACAATATACAAGTCAATATTCTGTTGTAAAATACGGTCCGGTCGTACGCTCGCCCTCCGGCAGTAACATGGAGAACTCATTGACTTACGTCAATAAACTCGCCATGTAAAGTCTGGGAAATGCTGTCGTTTGCATTAACTCAGCTATTGGCGGGAAATATTACCATCATTCCTAAATACAAGATCCAAATACCAGATAAATGATTGATAAACGATCAGGATGGAAATAGAAAGTTGCTCAGCAAAAATTTGTATTGATTTTATGACATATTATTACCAATAATAATATAGTATTTATTGTATGTGTATTTATAACTGTTCTTAAAATATCAGGATCTCATGTAACTACGTTTAAGGTCAAAGTAGTAGAAGTATAACTTATTTTAGGCTAAAAGAAAAATATGATAGTACTTAAATGTCCATTTTTACGTAGGTATACCAAAAGCTTGATATAAATACTTGCTTCCAAAAACAGTGAAGCATTATATTTGCAAATATTGCATTCAAAATGGGCACTTATAAAAAGTAGTTAAGTCCTTCTGGCGGACTTAAATATGTATATAATTTACAAGTATGTGGGAAATTTCATGATTGTGGTGTTGATAAAGGATAGGAAGATCTTACAATTTATTTCATATTATGTATCAAGTACACAAAATACACACATTTATTATTTATTATACACACTTTTTCACACATTTTTGTATAGGTACATAAAAAAGGTAATTTGATGACAATGAGACAGTTTTTCCTTATAGGTATAGTTTATATTTTTTTTACATTTTTACCTTCCGTTACCTTTAGGTAAGGAACGTGTTGGCCCGTATTCTGAGCGCACTTTTATAATAAAAGCGCTTTTATGGAGCGCGCTTTTACATTATATTCTTATGAGGAGTTTGCTCCATAAAAGCGCTTTTATTATAAAAGTG
The DNA here is from genome assembly GCA_963082715.1 of Harpalus rubripes. NCBI lineage: Eukaryota > Metazoa > Arthropoda > Insecta > Coleoptera > Carabidae > Harpalus > Harpalus rubripes. The sequence goes on along the minus strand of OY720449.1, from coordinate 82,298,283 downwards.
CGCTCGGAATACGGGCCATTGTCTTTGGTCAAAAAATTCGATGATGAATTTTTAATGAATAAACACGTTTTACAGTCCCTAGAATACGATTTTACTATTTTACGATGTATGTGTGTATGTATGGATGTGTGTATATATATGTATGTGTGTTTGACGAATTTTTTTGGATCGCATGACTCCAACACCACCTTTCCAAAAATTATAATTTTTGCGTATTCCTTTTCTTTGCATCCTTATGAAGAGCTGATTATATTTTGATTAGAATTGGTTGACCGGAAGTACCCTAATTTGTAGATTTTAACAGTTTTTCTTGAAAAAATGCTGTTATAGCTATTAACATACCTAGGAATGTTATGTATATCATAACTGCCGAAGATGTCGGTTTGAGACATCTAAGGCTTGTTATGATTAATAACATCCGTGGTTTGTGCAATAGTTAATCGGTTTCAGAAAGTTATTGATAAATACCATTTTTTGAAATTCTCTCATTAATGCTACTTTCAGATTGCTATGATTAACAGCACAATTATTTTGACATATGTCAATATGACAAATATTCAAATTATGTGCTTTATTCCTCATGTTTATTACTTTAGAATAAAGTAGACCGTATTTAGAACGATAGGCTAACGTTATCTGTATGTATTAATGAAGAGCATTATATTTTCATTACCTATATTTTATTTTCATTTTATAGACCGTTGTTGACAAGTCAGTATGGTAATAATATTACCATACAGATAATTATTACTTAGTTACCAGCCTACTTTTTTACATGTAAACAATGGAATAATATCCTGAAACCGGTAAAATATATATATTTTTTTACATTTAATGTTATTATAAATATTAAAGAATATTTTATTCTCTATACGATTTGATTACATTTTATATTTAGAAAATCTGATTGACAAATGTCAGTGTCAAGTGCAATTGACATAGTATGTTCGTGTTACAATTTTACTGGAAATATATACAATCTCTAACAAGAAATGTTCTGTATAGAATTTGTACAAAATACATAGAACTGACTGAAGGTAATGGAAGTATGGAATTTTTTGCAAGAAACTTTCTGGGTGTACAAAATACAGAGAACTGATCAGGGATCCGACAGCTAAATGAATGTGCCAAAACACTATCATAGTTCCAGGAAGCAAACTGTACAGGCGCGACAGTGCTTAAATTTTAAGAAAATGAATTGTCACCTTTGAGTTCAAAACATTTTGCAATATTTTGTTTTGTAAAGTCACATAAGTCATCACACATATCATTGAACGTACGCTTTAACATTTTTAATTTTTTGGTAATTCAATTTGTAACAGTTTATGGTTTTAGTTATAGTACCAATAGTGATACATTTCGTGAGTTCTCTAGTTTTAAAGTGTATTAACTGTGTTTATTTTTACCTTCCGTCACCCTTAGGTAAGGAAGGTATTGTCTTTGGTCAAAAAATTCGATGATGAGTTTTTAATCAATAAGCACGTTTTAGGGTCCCTAGAATACGAATTTACTATTTTTACGATGATGTCTGTATGTGTGTGTGTGTGGGTGTGTGCGTGGGTGTGTGTGTGTGTAACAAAATTTTCGTCTGCGATAACTCTAATACTACAGTTACAAAAATTATAATTTTTTGTATATTTCTTCGCTACATCCATATGAAGAGCTGATTAGATTTTGGTTACAATTGGTCAACCGGAAATACCATCATTTGAAGATTTTAACAGTTTTTCTTGAAAAAACTATGTTAAATATAATTTTTCACATTTGATGTTATTATAAATATTAAAGAATATTTTATTCTCTATACGATTTGACTGCATTTTATATTTAATATTAAATGGATATAGAGTTAACAAATTATAAAGAAATTTAATTTCATAAAGTAGCCATAGCTATGGAAACAGCTACTAAAACTAAAATTATGATTGAAAGATGTCAGTGTCAAGTGAAATTGACATAGTGTGTTTGTCTTATAATTTTACTGAAAATATAGAATCTTTTGCTTTCTGTATGGAATTCGTATAAAATACATACAATTGCTTTAAGATAGTGTTCAAGAAATAATAATAATAATAATAATAATAATAATAAATCTTTTATTTCTGCAGATACATTACACTGTATATAGAAAACGTCACAAAATAATAATTTTCTATATGAAATTTGCATAAAATACATGCAACTGCCGGAAGGTAATGTACAAGAAATAGAATATTTAATTTAACAAGGAACTTTCCGTATGAAATTTTTACAAAATACATAGAACTGACGCAGGCACCGGACAGCTAAATGAATGTGCCAAAACACCGTCATAGTTCCAGGAAGCAAACTGTAGAGGCGCGACAGTGCTTAAATTTTAAGAAAATGGATTAAGTCACCCTTGAGTTCAAAACATTTTGCAATATTTTGAATTGTAAAGTCACATAAGTCATCACACATGTCATTGAACGTACGCTTTAACATCTTTAATTATTTGGTAATCCAATTTGTAATAGTTTATAGATTTAGTTATAGTGCCAGTAGTGATTTATTTCGTGATTTCTCCAGTTTTAAAGAGTATTAACCGTGTTTAATTTTTGACGTAATACGGAATTGAAATTCAGTAAGCTGATGGACATTCGTTGTGCTGTTTGTTATAAAGTGCAGTGCAAAGAAGCAAATAGACGTTTACTTTTATATTTAATGATGAAATGGCGTACCATTTCTAATGTCCTTTTATCTTGCATATAAACAAAAATTAAAATAGAAGTGTATCTGACAAGTAATTTTAAATTTATTTAGAAATGAATTTATAGTTATTGTATTGTGATTATTTAAAATATATGTATGTACTTATATTCAATTTTTTTATTATGTCTTTTATATTAAAAATTCAAAATTTCAATTTATTTATACATGACATGTCTCCGATGTCACAAACTACCAAGCCGACCAAGCCATCACAGTGTGCGTTAGTTCATGGAAGCAATCTGTAGATGTCACTATTTTGTATTTCGAAAAATACATTGAGTGTCCTATCTGTAGTTGAGGTGATCCGTGAACTGACGGAAGGTAATGTGCTGGCCACATCAGATTTTTTGTCGTAATATCGAATTATAATTCAATAAGCCGATGAACATTCTTTGTGCTGTTTGATATACAGTGCATTGCAAAGAAGCAGACGTTTACTTTTATATTTAATGATGAAATGTTGTACCATTTCCAATACCCTTTTATCTCACATATAAACAATTATTAAAATAAAAGTGTATGTCTATGTGACAAGTAATTTCAAATTTATTTAGAAATGAATTTATAGTTATTGTTTTCTGATGATTTAAATTACATGTATGTGCCTATATTCAAAATTCTTATTGTCTTTAATTTTTAAAATTCAAAATTACAGTTTATCTATACATGACATGTCTGCTATATCACAAACTAACAAGCCGGCCAAGCCATCTCAGTGTGCATTAGTTCATGGAAGCAATCTGTAGATGTCACTATTTCGTATTTCGAAAAATACATTGACTGTCCTATCTGTAGTTGAGGTGATCCGTGGAACTGACGGAAGGTAACGTGCTGGCCACATTAGATTTTTTGTATTTAGTTGATGAGGAAGAAATAATGAAAGATTCACATAACACCTATGCCTTATCCGGGATTGGAACTCAGGATCCTTGGAGCGTGAAGCGACAAAGCTACTGTGACAAGGCGAGGGTAAGCACAATAACAGATAAATAACTTTTTATAAACTCTTCTAAATTATAGTTTCAATATTCATATTTTAACTGTGTTTATCTATTTAAGTCAAAATTCAGTTTAGAAATTCTTATCATATTATGATAGTCACGACGTTTATTTGTTGATAATTAAGTCTGGAAATTATTATATATACGAGCGTGACTTTAGAATGACCTCGCCTATGCACCCCATACCCCTAAAGATAATCCTGTCCTGGAGATTAGCGTTTTTGTTTTAAGGCAGTCTGCATTAGTTAGCCATGGGATAAACATGGAAGAGTTTTAGTTTTGGGCGACGCTCGCTCTCTGGGTTACAGAATGTAACCAGTTTGGTTAGTTATGTTTAATTAAGTTATATTTAATCATGTAAATAAAAGTATTAGTTAGTTAGTAACCAACAAGTTGTGTTCATGTCCGTAGTTTTCATCAGTGTAAAGTGTAACAAGTGCAAGTTTATGTGTGTTTCTTCCTTATCATCAGTGTAAAGTGTATCATCGTTGCAGTTTGCAGTTATCATCATCAGTCGGTAGAATTGCATCAGCTTCAAAGACACCTTCGTGTTACAGTGGTGCAGTCGGTAGGATTGCAGTCAGCTTCTCAGAGACCCCCTCGTGTTACAGTGGCGCAGTCGGTAGGATAATGAGAGTAATGCTTTACTCTTATTTATCCGAAAAGTTCCTACATCAGTTTCAGTATTATTAGTTTGTGACCGAGGAGAGGGTACTTGGTGTACAATATGTACACATTTACGACCACGACACCAGCGATGATACAGCAACCCAGGCCGTATCAGCCGTCACCAGATATGATTGACGTATTGCTTGAAATAAATACGTTCTCTGGTGATGGCAGTGTGGGAGAATATATCCACAACATGGGAGCAGCCAGCAGACGATACGGCTGGGATGAAGTTTTTCTCGGCAGTGCAATAGTGTTTAGGCTCAGTGGTAAGGCAAGGGAATTGTATTTTGAAATTCCATTGTACAAGCGGCCTACCACTGGCACAGATATGGTGCGTTGGTTAGAAATAACATATGCAGGACGCACCATATTACCACCGTCATTTTTTCCGGCTTGTACGCCAAGTTTTTATGGTCCAGCATGGACGCACCAGGTCTACGCACCGCAGGCGCCGTTAGATTCGTTGTCTCCAGGGCATGGAGTGCACGAGTTGCCAGTAGGGAGGATCAGTTTAGAAGAAATTGAGTCCTTGCTGGCAATAGAGGATCGTTTTGCGGTGGTAGACATACCACGACCGGAAAGTCCGACAATAGTCGTCACAGCGAGTGACAAGGGCGTACAAGAAGGAAAAATGATTGAAGAGAATTGCCTGCCGGAGGAAACAGCGAAATGTGAGACTGAGGAAGAACACAGCGAAGTAGCTGATGAACTGGACATGAACACAGTATATGACGACAACCTGCACGAAATGGATCTGCAAATGATCAACGAAGAGGACACCGTGAATGGCGACTTGGGCATGAACGTCGGAGAGGACAACTTGGCATGCCCACCTGTGCAAGTTTTACGCCGCACCCATGGAGGGCACGCCACTGGTGATGTCTTGCATTCCAGGACCGACGTTATCGCTTGCAGAAGTGTTCCCAAATTTTTTGTAGTGCCATCCCTTAGACCACTTAGGTGTGAAAAACCGCCCCCAGTGCAGTGACCTTTGTGTTGTTTTCTTTTTATGACAATTATATGACGATTTTTGTTAATGTTTAGTTTTTTTGGCTAGTTAAGTTGCATGTTAGATTAGTAATTTTAATTAGATAGGAAAATAAAATACCCTTTTCCTTTTTAGCACTTGAGATTTGTAATTTGTTAAAACGTTTTAGGTACGTTTTTATTGTGTTTACATTATGGTTATAATGTTTTATGTGGGTAAGCTTTATGCTTTATGTCTTGCGATTTTTGTATTCTATGTTTTATGCTTTGTGTCATATTTGCAATATGTTTGATGCATTATGTTGTTAAGCTTTTTGCTTTTGTAATGTCGTAAGTTTGATACCTTTTGTGTGTTACGTATTATGTTGTGCTTGTACATTTGTACCTGTTTTGCAATTTTTGTATTCTATGTTTTATGTTTTGTGTCTCATATTTGTAATATGTTTGATGTTTTATTTGTTTTATGTATGTGTTTTATGTTCTGTGGTTGCAGAATTTGGAAACTATCTTCAGTTCAGGATTTAAGAATAAATATATCGATTTTGCGATATATTTATGTCTTAAGGGGAGGATAATGTGACAAGGCGAGGGTAAGCACAATAACAGATAAATAACTTTTTATAAACTCTTCTAAATTATAGTTTCAATATTCATATTTTAACTGTGTTTATCTATTTAAGTCAAAATTCAGTTTAGAAATTCTTATCATATTATGATAGTCACGACGTTTATTTGTTGATAATTAAGTCTGGAAATTATTATATATACGAGCGTGACTTTAGAATGACCTCGCCTATGCACCCCATACCCCTAAAGATAATCCTGTCCTGGAGATTAGCGTTTTTGTTTTAAGGCAGTCTGCATTAGTTAGCCATGGGATAAACATGGAAGAGTTTTAGTTTTGGGCGACGCTCGCTCTCTGGGTTACAGAATGTAACCAGTTTGGTTAGTTATGTTTAATTAAGTTATATTTAATCATGTAAATAAAAGTATTAGTTAGTTAGTAACCAACAAGTTGTGTTCATGTCCGTAGTTTTCATCAGTGTAAAGTGTAACAAGTGCAAGTTTATGTGTGTTTCTTCCTTATCATCAGTGTAAAGTGTATCATCGTTGCAGTTTGCAGTTATCATCATCAGTCGGTAGAATTGCATCAGCTTCAAAGACACCTTCGTGTTACAGTGGTGCAGTCGGTAGGATTGCAGTCAGCTTCTCAGAGACCCCCTCGTGTTACACTACCGCTACTAAAAAATCATTACCACTTATTATTCATTTCTGAGTGAGCTTATTTGCTTGCATTCGAAGATTTCGGAAATAACGATATATCTGCACCGTTCAGGACATATCAAGTGTCACCTCTCGGGCTCTCACAGTTGTTTTGAAGAGAGCATTACATGCCTCTCTTTTGTGCTAAGTTATTTATAAAATTGTAGAGGAGACCGGTGTCAATTGTAACAGGTGTCAAATGTAACAACGGTAGGTAACAGGGCCATCTTTTCGAAGTAGATTAAAACGCGCTTGCAGAGTGAAGCAGAAAGAATCATAGCTTTTTGGTATTTAGTGTAAGTGCATACGCGCAAATACCGCGTCTGTTTCTGACGATTGTCTGTAAATCGACAAAAAAGTAAATACAGGTAGTGACACACATTGTTTCTAAAACACTATAAGTCCTCTGCTCGGAAATATTTCAAGTTAAGGATCAGTTTGTGAGGTATATCTGCTTTTATTTTTCATTAAAAAACATTTCGAATTATTACCTAATAAATATAAAAAGGCAAATAATATCTTTAAAAGTTAAACGGTGTCTGTTGTAACACATGCCACGGTGTCGAATGTAACGTGTTTAATAATTAAGTACAATATTGATCATGATAAAAATTACAAGAAAAAACCACTGCTATCGAAGACATAAAAGAAGAAAAGCAAAAAAATGAAAAACAGTTCCGCAAGTAACAGTCGCAGATTACTCTTCAGATGGCTCCGATGAGGAAACTCTCTGATATGTATTGGCCCATATTTTTTGAGCATAGGAGACTGGTTGTAGTGGCAAAAATGTAAAATCTGGACACCGGGCAAGTTAAATTATACGAAGAAAGACCTATTTTATGTTTACCTAAACTGCAATACCGTTAGCGTCTAAAGGCATTGGTCAAAATGGTCCATATCACCAACAGAATATATATTTTGTTTGCTTTTGTATTTTCTGAGGTAATAAATAAATGTTTCTTTTTTTAATAATTTCTTCTTTTATCTGTTAATTTATCTTATTACATCACTGTTAAAATTTGTTACAATTAACACTGGCCCTGTTACTATTGACACCAGTTAGGTGTGAATTGTAACATTTGTAATGCCTGACTAAAAATCCTTATACTTTTATATTTGTCACATTTTCAAAGGTTTAAAATTCAAAATATTATTTACTAAGGTGGGTAGGTTCTCATATAGATAATTTCAAAATTTCGAAATGTAACGTTAACTCGGTGAAAAATAAAAATTTAAATTTTGTAACAATCAATAATTTTTAGTACAAAACCAACATTTTTGGTTGTAGCTTTTCTACATTAGATCGAAAAAAAGTCCGTACGCTGTGCTCTAGTTTATTGTGTTTCTCAGTAAAGATTCTTCCTTTCCTCTGCTGCTTCTCTTTCCGATCTTTGTGTTCTGTGAATATTCTCCCATACAATGCGGTGAAATAATGTGAAGCATTCGCCATTTGTTACATGTACCTGTACCTGGGCCGTAGGCAGCGCATGTGTTTAAACCGTGGACTTTATAGGCCGTATCAAGCGATGTTCTTTACTGCCTGTGTTCGGCAAGGAGCCTACAGAGCAGCTAGGCTACAGCTACCCCGAGGTAACGGGAGCGGGCGACGGGCGAGCTGTTGTCTGCTAATGAAAATGTATCACCTACAAAGGAAAATGTATGGAAAGGTTACGGGATCGATACGGGAAATTAAATGGAGGATGGGGAGTTTTCCAAGAAAAGGAAAATTCCCAACAGAAAGATCCTCCCATATGGGAGAAAAAAATAGGAGATATTACCTTACTTTGTAATCATTTGTAGAAAGACAATTATTATCCGATTATCACTACCTCTTAATTCCGATTATTGAGAATATTCCTTCAAATTGCTAATTAATTTTTGCTTGCATAAAAAATAAGTTCATACTTTTGTTGTTGTTTTTACCTCCCGCTACCCTTGGTAAGGGAGGTACAGGGATAGTGCTAAAAATCGCATATCGAGATTTTGGTAAATGGCCACGTTTTAAGGTCCCTAGAATCCAATTTTAACATTTTCACGATGATGTCTGTGTGCATGTGTGTGCAAGTTTATGATTCCACAATAAAATAAAATTAATAATTGTTACATATTTATAGTTTCAAACAAATGAACATCAATAAATATATCGTTGGAAAGCTAAAAAAATCTCTTTTCAATGATGTAACTTTCCAAGATAAAAAATTGAGCATCGTTGTTCGAATGAAAATAAAAAAGTGTCAAAAAGAAGTGCAAACCAAAATTCCATACTACATCTTATTTACAAGTTATTTATAAAATAAAAATCTGATGTGGCCAATACAACACCTCCCGCTATTTAATTTTCATTAATTTAAATATACATACTTACATATTTAGTTATACTAGAAACTGTATTAAAATCCATTTCATATAACTATGGTTCTATTTACTATTTTCTTTTCAAAACGTTACTATTATTAATTTGAAATGATTAGTTCTTTGACAGTGACATTTATCTGTCAGTTACATACATTTGAGATATGAACTGTGTAACCAAGAAGTTGTGCTTGTTTAAAGCGCAGGCTGTGTGATTTAAATTATAGATAATTATATAAATTTATCCATAAAATATATAGAAAAGTATTAATGCTGTGTGATTTAAATTATAGATAATTATATAAATTTATCCATAAAATATATAGAAAAGTATTAATACAAAACCAACAGAAAATTTAATAATCTTTAATTTTTGTAATAACATAAATCTCGAAAAAATAACATTTAAAGGTATTTTACGGAGAAAAACTATTTTTAGCTTCAAGTAAAGTGCCATTTCCGGTTATCTGATTTACACGAAAATCTAATGGCTTCTTTCCATATTAGTATAAGGTATAAATACAAGGTTTCAAAATTTAGTGAATGTTAGTATTTGAGTTAGAGCGTAAACAGGAACCACACACATACACACAGACATCATCGTGAAAATGTAGTCATTTAGCAAAATCTCGATATGCGATTTTTAGCACGATCCCTATACCTCCCTTACCAAGGGTAGCGGGAGGTAAAAATGTCAAAAAGAAGTGCAAACCGAAATTCCATACTATATCATATTTACAAGTTATTTGTAAAATGGGGTCTCGTGGCCGTGTGCCTGAGTGTCTGGTCGCGAATCTGGGGAACCGGGTTCGATCCCGACCAACGCCAAATATTTCGAATTTTAAATGGGCCGTGTCAGCGGCATGTTGCATTATTGAGTTGGGGGCCCTGCTCCATCTGACTACGTTGAATATAATTCACATGTAATTTCACAACTTTCGATGATGTACAACAACGTAATTCTGCTTCAATACTATAAACATTTATGTATTTATTTATAATTCTCAACATGAAAATTTGTTAGTTGCTGATGATGAGCGGATTTAGCTCGAAACGTCCTCAATATAATTAAATAAGGAATATTGGAACTTACAGCCTTTTATTTATTACGAATTTTAAATGGCCCAAAATTGACCCCTGTGGTGCATTCTCCACGCCAGCAATGAATGCCTGTGAGGTGACGCCTGGTAAACGCCCGCACGGTACAAATATATCATCATCATTACCGATATCTGCGTACAAAGCAGATTGGCACACCCAGCAATGGGTAATATGCCGTGATGATATATTTATTTATTTGTAAAATAAAAATCAGTAAAATTTAAAAGTAACCTATGAATTTTTCGAGAAAACTAAAAACAACTTTAAAATGGTTTACTAATGGGACAACTTTGCCTTAATATAACCAACTTCGTATTTCTTATAGTTTCCGAGATCCCATTGGTGAGCCTCGAAAAACGGCCAGCCTGTACTATATTCATTCGGAATTAGTAAATATATATAGGTATGTATTAAAGTTAACGAAAATTAAATGGCGGGAGATATTGTGTTGGCCATATCATGTTTTCTAATTTATTCTCTTTTTACCTTTTTACATATTGGTAAACGGGATTTACAAACAGCTCTTTATATTTGTAAAAGTACAACAACTGGTTTTATATATTATTGATATCAATTATTTTTAAACCACATACACATACTTTTAATTTAAAAGTACTCACACCACACCTTAGTTACAGAAAACGAACTGTAGGGGAGAGTGGGGCAAGAGTGTTCGCGAGGCAAGAGTAAACAATTAAAATATCCCGCTAATTTATACAGTTCGGCTTACCAACCCTAGCGGTAAAACATGGTACTATACAGTCATTTATACGTGAAATAGAAGAACATTGTCAAGTTTATGAAAACTAAATTACAGGTAAGTTTGTATATTGCATCATTTTGATACAAGATTAAAGTCAAAGTATTATTATATTGCACGTGAAATAAAAAAGAACCAATAAAATAGTGAATATTGCATTAAAGTGTGTACCATCCTCTACAAAGTTTGCCGACAGAAAGTTTAAACAGTGGCGTAGAACACGGGATAAAAACAATTTTTGTGATAATATTAAACGGGGTAAGAGTAAACATAGTGTTTACTCTTGCCCTGAAATTATAACAATTTCCCCATATAAACAAGAATTGGAGCAAATTTTAAAAGGAAAACGATTAAAGGAAGCAGAAAAGATTAAAAGGAATCTATCGCAGGCATCTACTTCTGGATTACAGAAATAGTCAAGCAAAACAATAGTAATAACACGACAACTGTTAATGAAGACGACTGTATTTGTATTTGTTGTAAAGAATAATACAGTACATCTGTTGAAGACCGAATTATTTGCGGAAAATGTCATCAGTGGGTATACGAAGGATACATTATCGTTAAACTAAATGCCGACAAATATATATGTGATTTTTGTCGTGCTTAGGCAACATTTTTTCAGTCGTTCACTTTTGCCTCGCCATGCGTGGCAAGAGTGAACACTTATTTTTTTAAATAAAAAACATACAGTTTATTTACTATAATAGAAAATAATTATTTAAATTTTTTTATATGTAAGCAAATGTATGAACTATATTTAGAGTTCAATAAAACTGCTGAAATATTTCATATATGAAATTTATTACATATTATCAAAAAACCGTTCACTCTTGCCCCACTCTCCCCTATACATATAAAAATTCCCATACTTAAGCAACCAATTGTACCAGACCATCGTCCCTACCATCATATTTACCCAGAATCTCACCCTTACCCTTCTTTCACCCATTCATCCCCCATTCTCTACCCGCCATGCACTGGCGTATTTTTTGCCCTGATTACAACCCCTGTACGGTTCCAGTATGTAATGTCTGGCTGTTTGTCATCACAGCCGCCTTGACGAGTCTTCCGAGTATCAGTGACACTGAGCCTGTGACTGTTGTAGAGACCGGGACAGCTGTGAATACCGTCCGTCGCTTCCAGGCAGAAAAGAAAAGCGTCCGACGGAAAGAAGACCAGAGGAAAATAGTGGAAATGTGGGGAAATGGAGGAAATTGGGAAGAGGACTATAATAGAAGATGTAAAGGGTGAGTATAAAATATTTATTATATATGGTGGATGTTTATAATGACCGTTTTATGGTCAAAACCGTACCGCCGGCACTTATTAAAATTTACATATAGGGGTGTAAAATATTGGAGAAACCAGTCAGTTTTTTGATTTAAAGAAAAATTTCTTAATACCGACGTTTCGGATTCTATTAATCTATCTTTAGGGTTATATTGATGCATTTACATTTGATAACATAACCCTGAAATTGAATTAATAGAATCTGAAACATCGGTATTGTTGAGATTTTTCTTTAAATAATCAATTAAACAACTGATTGTTTTCTCCATTATTTTCACTTCCCTCTATTCGTAAAAACAGTCAATTAAATGTCTTAATTAAAATTTAAACTTGTTTTTTTTAACTAGCCAAATAAATTAATATTAATTTCAATTGAATAAATGTAGTGTAAAATTTAACAATTTAATAACAGAATAAAACTAAATTTAAATTGTAAGTGTTAATAGTGCAACTAGATATTACAGTATAGCTCTGTAAATCTGTAAAAAATCTGGTGTGGCCAACACAATACCTCCCGCCATTTACAGCTCGAGTCACAAAAAAGATTAAGTTAACCCTTATTTTTGGATTAGCGAGGTTTACTCTAATTTTGACAGTTTATTTCTTAAAATATAGTAACTACCTTTTATTTAAACTCCTCAACAGGATTCAATCCCAATTACAAAGTATGTTCACATTCACACATCCATCCCTTAGCTGGATTTGAACCCAGAGCCCCGAGGGCACTCATGACATGAGGCGTTGCTCTAACCATTGTGTCACCAAAGCTATAATAAAATGAAAATTAAATTTTAAATACCGGGATAGAATAGAATTCACTAATTCAAAAATGAGGATTAGCTTAAACATTTTTGTGAATCGTTAATTTTTATTAATCTAAATATATACGAGTACCTACATATTAACTTATGCTGGAAACTGTAATGAATTCCTTTTCTATTGTTCTATTTACTTTTTTCTTTTTAAAACGTTTTAGAAAAATGTAAACCACACAGTTCATCTTCAGAAACAAGTGTTTTACAACTTAGTAAGTTTACATTTCCCTGAAGAAGGCATATTTGGTGCCGAAACGTCGACTATGTAATAAAACAATTTTCAAACGTTTTCATCAAAATGTTTTTCTCCAAGTTTTCCCAGTATTACTTAGCAATAATGTTTTAGCAAATAACCAATAATAATTATTACAAACACTGCATAAAACACGAAAATAAAAATGACAGGTTGTACATTTGTTTATATTGGTTATAATTCTTAGCAAAGTTACTAAGACTTAGTAACTTTCTTACAAAATTGTGAATTAGGGTGAATGTATAAATATGGTTGAAGAGTGTGAAGATATGTGTGTCCGTGGCTTAATGCAATAACAACCAGTGTCACATTTCATAATTTTGGAAATGATAATGAGTGATTAAAAAAAAAACTTTCCTTGATTCTCGTAATCTGCATTATTAGTTAGCCTAGTGATGAAACGATTTATCAAAAGGCCAAATTACGAATCGCATAATTTTGGCGTAAGATATTTGCCGGATCCTCGGTTATTTTCGTTAGAATCAATTAATTTCGGGGCTGGTCTGTACTTATATCTACATTTTACTATTGAAAGTTCCAATGTATTGTACTGGTCAATTGTAAGTACTTTTAAAGAATGAGTGCGAGAAATAGCAGTCTTATTTTTCAATAAATAAAAATTAAACAAAAGCTAGCTCGCTTACTCAAATTTCTGAAATCCTACGAGACAGACATAAAAGAAGGATTAGAATTGCTGAATCTTGATCTTGTTCAATCTCCATTCCTAATGTGAATGTGTAGTGGCTGGTCTTTTTTACTCCCTTTGTTTTTGTATGATGTAAAAACTATAATCAAACATTTTTCTGATGAACAGTTTAAGGCCCGGTATTTTCACTTCCAAATAAAGTTTCGAATAAGTATTCGTTAAATAAATTTATTCTATGTATTTATACAACGAATAATTCCATTGCGTCTTTTTACACATTTGACAGAAACAAATAGGTATCTGTCGAATAACTGTAACGTTCGTGAATTGGTAGCCTTGCGGAGTGAATTTGTAGCCAGGTTAAGCAGACAAAGATACAATGTGTCGACTTCTTTTGAATCCGTAGTTATCAAAATTTTGTTTGACAACTTTAATGTCATTATTCTGCATATTTAGCCCAGAGAGACTGTAATTTAACAAGTACCATATAATGTAGCAATCACATGCGGTAAACGAGATATGTATATTGTAAAATTGTCCTTGTACTTTTTATATATTCCTTTCTGTTCGAAGTAAATGATTGTTATTGTAGTCAATAAAAGTATTCAAAATTGAAAACTATTTTGCCTGCATCAAATATCAGGATCTTTATAATGATTTACCTATATACACTATTTGAGATTACCAGTATGTAATAATAAATTGAAAACATTTTGTTTTCATGATCAGAATCTATCAAAAAATTCCTTCATGTATGTGGTTATGTCGCTGTCTGATGGTGTGTGATCGATTTCTCAAGTTATTTATTACTTCATAGTTCAATATATCATTATAATCACCAAAAATATTTAAAGTATCCATTTTGTTACAAATCTGCACTATGTGGAAATATAATGAACTTACGATTAACAGGTTATTCGCTACCCACCTACCGAATAATTTATTCCGCGAATAACAGATGTTATTCTTTCGAATAAATTTATTTGCAAGTGAAAAGACAACAAAAATATTTATCCGAAGGATAAATTTATCTAAACCTTTATTCGCAAATGAAAATACCGGCCCTAAACAATATTTTACTCACGGTAAAAGTATCTAGGTTGATATTGTCAAATTATTCAACAAAATTATTAACATATAACAATTTCAATCAATCGGTCGACTTTTTCAGTACATATAATATTGACATTGATTCAATAAATACAGATTCTAATAAATTTCTTAGTTAGACTTTGGTTGCTCTGATATACAAAATATAGCTTTATAGCGTTATATCTATATATAAAAAATCTTTAATTTTTCTAAATAAATATCACAAATTTTGCAGTAATATCTAATGGAATTCCTTACAATATTATAATATATTCTTCCGCAAATTTTGTAGAAAATTATTAATATCCTATAGTATTGTTTATAAAAATAATAATTTATTACCTCATTGCGAGTAAACGTACGTAGTATTTAAAGTAATATTATGCTACTTT
The DNA here is from genome assembly GCA_963082715.1 of Harpalus rubripes. Classification (NCBI taxonomy): domain Eukaryota; kingdom Metazoa; phylum Arthropoda; class Insecta; order Coleoptera; family Carabidae; genus Harpalus; species Harpalus rubripes. The sequence goes on along the minus strand of OY720449.1, from coordinate 82,282,926 downwards.
GAAAATTATTACAACATTGTATTTTATAATAAATTATTATTTTATACAAAAACTAGTAATTTGTTTAAGAACAGGATTTGCAAGAAGAAATTGAAAGTAATGTTATAATTAAGCTTTTATTCACTCAATAATACTGTGTTTAGTTCTGCTAAAAATTTTAGTATAAAATGCTGTAAGTCGTTATTCACTTTTATTGCCCATAAAATTATAGTCCTCGTAAAACTGATTACTTACTTGTTTTCCTTAAATAGAATAGCTTACTTATACCGAAATTCGATACAGAAGCCGCAATTTTATTATCAGTTACGCTGCGTATCTCAAAATTAAATCATACTAAGTACATAATTTAAATATTTAATTATTAATGTTAGTCCAAAAATAGGTACATGTCTTATAACCTAAAATAACTATTAAAATTTATACAGGGTGATAGAAAAATAAGCACAAATGCATGTTTCCTTTAATATTAACATTAATTGCACAGTTGTTATTAAGACAAACCGTCAAAATTAGTTTTTATTTTTTTTTAATTTAAAAAAAATTAAAATACTTTATCTACCTTTCCTGTTAAAGTAAAAACATTTGTACGAAGACTATTTCACTCATAAATTTATAAACCAATCCAAATTCAGGATTCTACCAAGTTACCAAGTTTCATTTCGGCAAAACACCGTCACAAAATTTTTATCACATGCTTAAGCCAATAACATGTATTTTTACAAGTAAGTGAGTTTTGATAAGCGAAATTTTTTTGACGTTTTAGAAACATATTGTTTACACACCTGTCAAAGTGTGTCTATTTTCAGTGTTATCAGTATTTATTAAAACGAGACGATTCAGACAGGAATCTATTTAAAACGTTGAAAAAGCAAACTTAAATATAACACCTCAAAACAATAAAATTTAGAAGATTTTTGCCAAGAAAAAAATATATAAATGATTACCTGATTTTTATTTTTGAAATAGTCATCCGTATACCATTTGTGGTTAAATTATATCCTGGAAAAATTTTCCGATTGCTTTACTCGAGGCTGTTGTCAATTTATCTCGTGACATTGATCAAAAATCACTCGTTTGACAACTCGTGATTTTTTTGTCAATGCCGCTCAATAAATTGCTAGGCAACCAGCTCTCAAACAATCTAAAAAAATTTCCGGCAAAAATTTACCACTTAGGATATTATATATGACAAATAAATTACTGTTTGAAATGATAGTAGAAATTTCAGGCCTACTGAAATTAACTACCCGATATTCTTATTCTCAATAATTCTAGCGTGACCATCGTAAACAATGGCAATTTAACAAAAATAACACAATATCTCCTGCCATTTAATTTTTATTAATTGAAATATATATACTTAAATATTTGCTTATGCTGGACACTGTATTAAGTTTCATTCCATATAACTATAGTTCTATTTAATTTTCTTTTTAAAACGCTACTATTATTAATTTGAAATAATGAGTTCTTTGACAGTGACATGTATCTTACATACATTTGAGATATGAACTATGTAACCAAGGAGTTGTGTTTGTTTGAAGCGTAGGCTCCGGGATTTAAATTATAGATAATTTTATAAATTTATTCATAAATATACAGATAAAGTATTAATGCAAATCTGTTGAAAATTTAATAATCAATATTTTATATAATAACATAAATAAATATATCATCACGGCATATTACCCATTACTGGGTATGCCAATTTTGTGCTATTTTAAAATTTGAAATACTTGGCGTCGGTCAGGATCGAACCCAGTTCGATAACATCAATTTTACAATAATAACATTTAAAGGTATTTTTCGAAGAAAAACTATTTTGAGCTTCAAGTAAAGTGCCATTTCCGGTTATATTTATGTTTTACACCAAAACCTAATGGCTTCTTCCTATATTAGAATAAGGTAAAAATACAAGGTTTCAAATTTTTTAAACACTCATATGACTAGCGAATGAAAGTTGACGTTTAAATTATTTTATAGATGTGGTTTCTTTTGAAACTCTAGAGAAGAATAGAATTGTACGAAATTTTTGCACGAACCCATTTAAATACTGGACTAGGAAAGCACAGAAATACATTACTATGCCTGGCTGAAAATAAATGGCCGGCTAGGGTAACTAAATATTAAAACAGGGATGCGTTTAAAATATTTTAAACATTTTTCATTTATGTTGACTATAACAAAATATTTTGATCTTTAAATTATTTAGATGGCAATTTCATGAAATAGGATTATTTTTATTTTCCTCTAACAGTAATTCCGATTCGAGGGTTGCTTTATATCTGAGACGAACGAACTAGACTTTGCGGTATTAAATTTTTTAAATACATCCCCGAATCCTGCTGCTAAGATCCTTTTAAATGCCTCCTGGTATTGAGTACAATTCTAATCTTCTGTAACGGAATACATAAGGGTCAGTTTCCTTTCAAATTAAATATAGGGAAATGTTTAAAAAAAAAAACACATGTATTAAATAATTAAAACGTCAACTTTCATTCGGTGGTCATACTATACATCATCGTGAAAATGTTAAAATTGGGTCCTAAGGGTCTTAAAACATAGTCATTTACCAAAATCTCAATATGCGATTTTTAGCACGATCCCTACACCTCCCTTACCAAGGGTAGCGGGAGGTAAAACCTGGACCTATATTTATATGACATTCTTGTCTGAATAAATAGGCCTAATTGTTATGAAATACGAGTATATTATCCTCAAAATTATTTTTACGAATAAAAATTATGCTTATATAAAACCATAACCAATTACAATTGATTTTCATCCGCATTATTTTCGAAAAATTTCTATTCCCAGTTGCTCAACCTAACATCACAAATTAACCTTCAACTTCACTCTCTCATTCCATCCCTACTCTTCACCATCATCCTGCATCCTTATCTCCTTCCTGCGTCTGCATCCTGCATGTCTTATCCTGCTGCCTGCAGGATCCTGTATTCAGCTGTATCCTAGACCCGCCCACACGATATCTTATCACTAGGACAGCCCCCTGTAACCGGTTAGAGAGAGAAAGAATGAGAGAGAAAGACGGATAGAAAAAGAGAGATATGGAGAAGAGAGAGAAGTAAGAGTGAGAAAGGAGGTAGAATGGGATGTGTGTGTGGAGTGTAGTGGGGTTAAAGGGGAAAGTATGGAGTAAGGATAATAAGGTGAAGATAGTAAGGTGTAAGGTAAAGATGTAAAATTAAGGGTAAATGGTGTGGTTTGAATTTTAAGGTTATTTTAATTCTTGAAATTACAATTATTATAAATATTTGTACAAATCTGCTTCTTATAAACATCAAAATTAAATTATATATTTTTATTCTAAAGGGGGGGGGGTGTATCAAACGTCACTTTACAGTCACTCAAATTTAATACACATTTTGTTATTATATTATATGTATCTATATTATAAATACAGTTACAAATTTTATTTGTATAAACAGGGTGATCAAAAAAATAGGGGCAAATGTTATTTGCTTTATTATTAAATAATTATAGACTCATATTAAATTTTAAATTACAAATGTAAAAATTTAGCATCAATCAAATGACGATAACGTTTCCGGTGACCGGAAGTATAATTCAGGATCTTTTAACTCGACAAACTGGCCTTTGAGTTCGCCATCAATTCAAATAATAAATGAGTTATGAATTATATAAAATTACCCTTGTGTTACAGTTACAGTTTTTACAACAGTTTGGAGTGACCGTGAGGTGACGTTTGATAAACACTGTACACTAAAAATACATAATTTACATACCTATTACTTGAAATCTGTGCTCCTAATCTAAATTAACCTAACCTAAATTAACCAAATTTCAATTTATATATATATATATATATATATATATATATATATATATATATATATATACAGGGCGTTTCAAAAATACTTTTAAAAATTTAAGGGCATATAGTAATGACCAAAATGAGTCAAAAAGCTTAAACACCATGGGTCCGATCTTCCATAGTTTCCGAGATTTGAGGCAGTGAAAAATGGGATTTTTTGTTTACCTTTCAGAGGTCATCTTAGATGTGCTTATGTTTTTTAAAAAAAATCAAATAACTGTACTGTGTTAAATGTTGTGGCGACCTTGGCCAATATTTAATTTTCAAATAACTTCGTAACTATTAGAAATTGAGAAAAACGTTTCATATAAAATTTTATTGTTTTTTTATAGTCTATTTACTGACATAGACAAAATTTTGTTCGATCACTATCTTTGTCAGTTTTTTCGATTTTTCTCTTCTCTCGGAAACAGCTGAAGATCAGTCTTATGTTGATTTTTTACTTATTTTTGTCAGTACTATATATGACCTTAAATTTTTTTTGCAGTATTTTTGAAACACCTGTATACAATATTCACAGAAAATTTTACAGGGCTTAGGGATACAATGCCTAATAGATTAAAGGCAATGTAACCCAATATTAAATTGCGGAATACTTGAATAATACATTCAGTGTTTACCGTTTCCATCACGTTTAGGTACGGAAGGTACTGTCTTTGGTCAAAAAATCCGATGATGAGTTTTTAATAAATAAGCACGTTTTAGGATCCCTAGAATACGATTTTACTATTTTTACGATATATATATATATATATATATATATATATATATATATATATATACATATATGTGTGTGTGTGTGTGTGGGTGTGTGTGTGTCTGTGTCTCTGTGTGTGTATGTGTGGGTGTGTGTGTCTGTCTCTCTCTCTCTCTGTGTGTGTGTGTGTGTGTGTGTGTGTGTGTGTGTGTGTGTGTGTGTGTGTGTGTTTGTTTGTGTGTGTGACAATTCTTTCGGATCGCATAATTCCAATACCACCTGTCCCAAAATTAAATTTTTTGTGTATTCCTTTTCTTTACATCCATATGAAGAGCTGATTAGATTTTGGTTATAATTGGTCGACCGGAAGTACTCTAATTTGAAGGTTTTAACAGTTTTTCTTGAAAAAATGCTGTTAAATATCATTTTTTCAATTTTAATGTTATTATAAATATTAAAGAATATTTTATTCTCTATACGATTTGATTACATTTTATACTTCATATTTAATGCATATAGAGTTAAATTCTTTTTTAAAAAATTAAATTTTATAAAGCAGCCAGCGGTGCTGTAACCATGGAAACTATATTAAGAAAATTCTGATTGATAAATGTCAGTGTCAAGTGCATTTGACATAATATATTTGTGTTATAATTTTATTGGAATATATAGAATCTCTTACAAGAAACTTTTTGTATGGAATTTGTACAAAATACATAGAACTGACGGAAGGTAATCAGATTTTTTAAATTTTAAATATATATATTTTAAACTAGATGAAAGGAATTTGTATGTAGGTTTTTTATACCCACCCCAATATATGTTGTCATTATAAAAATGTTTTTTATAATATTGTAATGTATTGATATTAATTTGTTTCATTTAATTCTGTTGCAGTATGCAAAACATGGCTGCACTCTGATCCATTTAAATTCCTCCCTCGAACCCTCCCATGTTTTCCCTGCCCACCGGGTTTTGAGCCTTCAGCCCTCCCCTAGTCGGCGTCGGCGTAATAGCGCCCCGGCAGGGTGTTTTGGCGTCGCTGGCCGCCTGGACGCCAGACGCCAGTCTCGCAGCGTCTCCCATCGGCTTCACACGCAGCCCGCAGCCGACATCGCTGCCTTAAAAGCAGCGCACTCTTCTCAGTGACTCACTCCGACTTGGGATGCTGATTAATGTAGAACCCCCTGTACGTATACTGAATGTATCCTGAGTGTAATTCCTTCCGGTATACCTTCTGTATACGTAACAGGAGGCCTCACTGTGCATCAAGAAGAAGAAGTCTTCGGTCTTCTCGCTTCTGACAGGAACAAGGTTCGAGCGACCACTTATAGGTTAAGTTTTCTTGTTATTTATTTTTGTGTTAGGTTAAGTTAGCTGCTAGGTTAGATTTAAGATTGTGTGTTTTATGTGCATTTTATTGTAGATTTTAATGGCAATAAATAAAAGTTTAGATTTACTTTAAACGGTGCTTTCTATTGTATTTTATGTAGTTGTTAATGGAACTATACACGACTTGATGTATTTTGTGTACATGTTTCGTACTATAGAGATAAAATTTTAAGATTTATTATTGTCAATATTGATAAACTGTATGTATAAAAACTTAAATATATAAGTAACACTTGTCAATCAAATATTTTGTTTATGTAACATACACTTACATACTACATACATACATGTAAACACTTAATAATTTATAATTTTGCCAATCATTTGAATCAAAAATATCTAAATTTAAATCAAAATTTAAAGTACTTATATTTGAAATATAACTTGTTCGATGTGGTGCATCAAACCAAAAAATCTGGGTTCAAATCCCGAATTTCCAAATATTTTTTTTGATGAGATAAATATGTACTTACATTATTATTGTTTGAAATATAAAAGAATCGCGCATGCCAATTCAATTTTTCTAAAACTTTGAAAATATATTTATACAAAACAGTGAAAATCAAAATTAAAAATATGATAATTCTGTTGTATAGATCTGAGTGACAAACAAATATTTTTTTGTAAATTTTTGTACGGAGTTTGTTAAAATTATAAGTTTTGTAAAAATAACTAATGTATAACTATGTTTTTGACTTTTGAATAATGTTACCATCTAATCAATATAATATAGGCACTCAAGCAAAGATCATTAAGTCCAATGTACAAATTGTAGTTCTGTTCTAATTATCATTTAAATTTCAAATTATTACCTAAATACAGACTTGTAGGTACAAGTACATAATAAGATTTAACAATTTTTTTTTGTTATGTCGGACGAATGGTGGACTGAAGAATTTGTTTTACTATTGTAATAAAATTGGATGGAACGATTTTTGCTTCAACGCTACCAATATTTGTTGGTATCCAGTATTTTTTATGTAATAATATATCCGTGTTTAAATAAGTATGTATTGTATATTTTGTATATTAAACAATATAAGAGAAAAAATATATACGAAAACTATGAAATATAAGAGCTTCTATGTATAAATATATAAACAAACTGTTTCAAAATAAAAATGTTTCACTGTGCATATACGTATACACCAATGTTTTTACATAGATAATAAATATGGGGTTCGTGCCAACCCAATTTGTGAAAAATGGCGTGTTTTTGTACATGTATGTAAGTATTATATGTATATGTTACGCACAAAATTCGAAAGATGTACGGAGATAATATTACCCGGGCAATGCGAAAATACACAAAACTTTAAAATTAATTTGCTGTTTTTTCAATATTTGGACATTTTTAGCTTGTAATTTTTCTAAATATAGTAAATATATAGTATGACTAGCGAAAGAAAGTTGACGTTTAGATTATTTAATAGATGTGGTTTCTTTTGAAAACAATTCTCTATATTTGATTTAAAAGGAAACTGACCCTTATGTATTCCGTTACAGAAGATTAGAATTGTACTCAGTACTAGGAGGTATTTAAAATGGCCTTAGCAACAGGCTTCAGGGATGTATTTAAAAAAATTAATACCGCAAATTCTAGTTCGTTCGCCTCAGGTGTAAGCAACCCTCGAGTCGGAATTACTGTTAGAGGAAATTAAAAATAATCCTATTTCATATAATTGCCAAACTAAATAGTTTAAAGATCAAAATATTTTGTTATAACCAACATAAACGAAAAATGTTTAAAATATTTTGA
>OY720449.1:82230222-82270222 GCA_963082715.1 Harpalus rubripes | reverse complement strand
AGGGTTACGGATGGCGAAAAGTGGTAGATAGAAGATAGTTTTTAATATGTGATAGATAATAGTTATTGTATGGTTAGAATAGGTAGGTGAATTTTGTTGTTTCATCTTTTGAAAATATTAAATATGGTCTTTAAATTAGTGCGAAATTTGAAGTATATTTTTTTAAATTATTGACTAATTTATTACATATAGGCATGTAAAATTTCAATATATTGTATTAGAAATTCAGAAAATATCTACTCGTTTATACATAGATTTTTTGATCACATTATAGGTATAGATACTTAAAAATAATATTTAATATATACTAATAATGTATTGCACCTATCTATAGCGATGTAATATATCTACATAGTATTATGTTAAAAATATTTAACAAAACTTAAAAAATAATTTATATTGGATACATATCGGTGTCTACTTCTAAGATGTTATATACAGGGTGACCACGAGAATCTATGACATACGCGTTCAACATTGGAAAACAGTTTTTTCAATTATTATGAGTCCAGTAAAATTTCATACAGTTCTTTACAGATAAAGATTATAGAGAATAAAAATATGAATTTTTAGGAAGCAAAATTTTTTATTTTACTTTTTTTGTTCCCAATTAAACTTAATTTCAAGAAGTGGTAACATGGATTCAGAATGCGATTATTTCAAAAAATTAAAATAGAGTAAAACGTATACTTAGGGCCGTTATATAATTAGGCTCACTTTATTTTTATTTCAAAGTAATGCTACAATTCTCACATAAGTACTAAAATTACATTTTGAAAACGACCACAATTTTAATTTTAAAGTGTTAAATTGAGGATAAAGTTTATTATGAAAACGGCCCTAAATCTGTTTTTACCACGCCTTTAAATTAAGTTAAGTCGGTCACTAAAGTAGTAAATTTAAAATAATTTACACTAAAATAATCAGTCCATCTTAACCGACTATGTAATGGATTTTGAGCGTCACCCAGTATAGAAAATACAAAGTTAATTTTGCTAGAGTATCTATTAATTTTAGAGGGATGTTGCAAATCAAAATTAAAATCCATCACAATTTCATTTCACTTTTTTAAAAAAAATCTGATGTGGACACCACACGACTTCCTTGTTGTACGCAAGACTAATATGAAATATAAGCCCAATTATAAAATTGCACGTATTTGACGTAATTTGAACTTAACATTAATTTAATTAATTTTTTTTGTACTTTTATGTGCTAATCCTTAGCAAGCTTTATTAAAGAAACCCAAAAGTATATAATTTTTAAATTTACATATCTCGCTTATACAAAGGGCTAATTTAATAATATTGGTTGTGCTAGACGCAGAATTTAATTCTCTAAAACTATTATTTGAAGCATTTATTTCTAGAATCAAAATAAAACCATTAAGAAAAACTGTCAATAATTTCAGGTAATATGTCACATCCGGTTAGCCTAAAATCTACTATGTTATTCCCATTGACATAAAAGTCTTATATTCCAAATTTGAAAAGTATTGCATTATATTTTAAAATAGTTTTTCATTAAAATCTATTATAGGCTTCAAGTAAAGTACAACTTCTGGAAATTATGTAATGACCAAAAAGGGAGGTGCACAACTAGATGTCATAATAGTCCTAAATACAAAATTTCAACTTTCTACGGCTTAACGTTTTTGAGTTATGCGAGATACGTTCGTACGTACTACATACGCACGTACAGACGTCACGACGAAATTAGTGAAAATGGATTAAGAGATGGTCAAAATGGATATTTCCGTTGAAATCTGAAAACTGAAATTTTTCGCGATAACAATACTTCCTTTACTATGTACAAGGAAGTAAAAAATAACCGAAAAATAAAATTCGTAATAGAGCTAGTGGTGTTTTGTTTGTTATAAGATCTATCAAACAAATAGTGCAGTTTGTTCAAAAAGAATCTTAACTCGGAGTAGGCTATGAACAAAGAAACATATGTCTTAATTAAAAAGTATTTAATTAAATGTTACTTTGACACGAGAAATTGTCATAATTGTTGTCTAAAGAAATCAAAGCTATTCTTCTTCAATCTTATTTTAGAAATGAAAATAAATTAGAAAACGGCTACTGGCAATATATTGCATCTTTCATTATTATGTTTTCTCCTTAAAATTATATTTCAAGATCAATTTTGACTACTTGACTTTGGAATTGAATAGCCTACCCCGAGTAAGGATTTTTTTGAACACAATGTAGATAAGATCATTCATTAGTTTGAAGACATTCTGAAATAAGCTATAATTTGAAAATTGTATTTTGTTTTTTGGTGAATTAAATATAAAAAATTGGTTAATTCTAGTCTTATATTTTGTAGTTTTTAATTCTGAATAAGTTTTATAATTATAACTTTTCTATGAAATTAATAAATAACAAAAGAAAATATTAATAAAAAAAAACATTGTATTTCTCGGGTAACAGGTTTCAAGTAGACACCCAGTATATTTTTTTATTTATTTTTCATATATAAACTTTTCAATATTTATTTAGTTTTTGAAAATAAATATATGCACTTTTTTGTATGATGCATTATTTAATTTTTCTTTTCTATTATCTCATAATAGTACATCAAAATAAAAGTTTCATAAGACATGATTTTAGCGCACCCATCTTAGTTAGAGGAACAAGTATGCTGAAATGTATTATGAAACGTGTTTTGTATAGGTACCATTTTTTTCTATTTTGGTCCTTTTGTCAAAAAATATTTAAAAATATACGTTATTTAATTTTTACGAATTTCTATTTTGGTTCTTCCATAAAGTATATAAGCAACCAAAATAAAAAAAATTATTTATTTTTAAAAAATGTTTTTATTTTCTCAGAGTAAAACCGCAAAATTATTTGAATTAATTTTTTAAAGATAACAACATTGCGTTGTGGAGTAATCGTATTTATTAGTTTAAATATATTTTGAGTAAATTTTTGAAATGTTTAAAATAATGTTATCCGAATGTTGAATCTGTTACTAGCCAGCGACGGAAATATATTACAGCAATTAGTAGGAAGCAGTATTTTGTAGGTGTGTAAACGTACTAAAAGCTTATAAAGTAAATCCCCATAAATTTCTTTAAAATAGTCAAGCAAAATATTTTCACAAATACGAATTTTTAAGCACTGACAGTTGTGCACACAAATGTATTGCGCAGTGTGTCCCATTTTGCATTTGCTGAAATTTTGCTCATAATACGGAAAAATATTTTAGATTAAAAAAAATAAGTCACTCTTAAAATATTATATATTAATGAATACGAGTATGAATAAAATTTCAGTCTATCTAAGTATTAAAAGCTAGATAAATAATAAAATTTAAAGACTTACCAAAAATGATGTTCCAGTAGTTTCAATCCATATATGAATAGTACTGGATCCTTGGAGTAACACATATCTGAAACAATAAGAGAAAATGTTAGTTAAAATAATTTTGCGAACATTCATAGCTGTAACAAACTACAAAACTTTGTTGGTCATTTTCTGTGAAAAATGTCATATAAACAGAGTTAATATTTATTTTTTGCATGATCGGGTTATTTTTACGTTCCGTCACTTTTAGGTAAGAAAGGTATTGTCTTTGATCAAAAAATTCGGTTGTGAGTTTTTGATGAATAAGCATGTTTTAGGGTCCCTAGAATACGATTTTACTATTTTTACGATGTGTGTGTGTGTGTGTGACAAAATTTTCTAATGCGATAACTCTATTGCTACAATTCCAAAAAATTCGTTACATCCATGTGAAGAGCTGATTAGATTTTGTTTATAATTGGTCAACCGGAAGTACCCTTATTTGAATATTTTAACAGTTTTTATTGAAAAAACTATGTTAAATATCATTTTTTCACATTTAATGTTATTATAAATATTAAAGTATATTTTATTCTCTATACGATTTGAATGCATTTTATACTTCATATTAAATGGATATAGAGTAAAAAAATTATAAAGAAATTAAACATCATATATTAGCCAGCTATGCTATAACTCTGAAAACAGTTGCTATATTAAGAAAATTCTGATTGAAAGGTGTTAGCGTCAAGTGCAGTTGACAGTATGTTCTTGTTATAAGTTTACTGGAAATATAGTATCTTTTATTAGAAACTTTATGTATGGAATTTGTATAAAATACATACAACTGCCTTAAAGTAATGTACAAGAATAGAATCTTTTGCAAGGAACTTTCTGTATGGCATTTATACAAATACATAGAACTGACGGAAGGTAATGATTTTTTATATTTACCGATAGTGTTTCCAAGACAGTAGGTCTTATTTACAAATTACTGAACGGTGAGTGATGTGACTCACGTCGGTAAGTGATGTGCTTCACTCACCGTTCAGGAGTAAATAAATAAAACAAAAATCAAAGTTTACTTCAAAAATGACAAATAATTTTTTTTAATATGTCAAAATAATTTTCAAATCTTATTTTTCTTTTAAATTTTGTGCGTCGATCGTGCAAAAAATAGTATAAGCATCACGAACGTTAAGGAATTACCGTTCTTAATACTTAATATAGTATTAAGTTCCAAAATATAAGAAATATTATGCTTCTTAAAGTTTTAATGTTGCAACTTAATTATATTCTTATGTCACATTAAATCCGCATTTACACCCCGAAATTTGGTGATATTCGTGGAGTTCGTCTTATGGCAAATGGCAACGTGTACCTGCATTCACAGTCACAGCGCTGAAATTTGGTATACACGAAATATAATTTGTAGAAAAGTTTGCAAATTCCAAACTTTTCTGGCTAGTTCAGGGTGCGTTCTACTAATAATTATACAAACCCTAATTTACAACTGCATCCTAGGTAAATTTCATATATCATTCCGTTTTAAAATAAATCTCGAAAATAGAAGTGGTGCGATAATTTTGAACAGGAGTTCATACCAAATAGAAGACTTCTTTAGATGTCTTAATATGCATAGGATAAAATTATCAGCTAATTAATATTAACCACTTATAGGCCCGATTATCTGTTACACTTCTTATAAGTCATTCTCTATTTGATAATTATTTCTAAACAATTTGCTATTGAATTACTGTTTATCTTATTTCATCACGACGTGAATTATACCTATAGCCAAGTTAGCTTCTTGCCTGATTGGTTGATTAATGTTAGTCGTAAACTAGATCCAAATTGATATTTGATACGTAGGTGCAAGTGAATGTAGTTTAGGGCTCATTACGGCCAACCGAACTATTCGGATTATCCGAACTAATTTCACTTCGGCCAATTACCGCTCCGAGTGCATTAATTACATCAAATCAGGAATATCAAATTTGAGAGATACTTACTCTGATTCCTATATGAGTACAGTTTTATATGACATGAATAGAGGATGCGATATTAGTATAATTATAGGGAGATATGTTAATTATAATTGTTGGAACAAAGATATATTTGTTATTATGATTTGTTGATGTTTTATAAACTCTATAAAAATGGATAATGATTCTGAAAAGTAATCTTCATTTCAAAATTGTGTATACTGTATTCGCTTTATCTAATTTCTCCCAAAACATATTTCATGTATTCTTGTAATATCTAAAATATTTTTTTAAACTTTTATCTAAAATATGTTCAAAGTAGTTCCTTTCAAAAGTAATTTTTCCTTCCACATATTTATAGCTCCCAATAAGCAATGTTCTTTTGGAATGTTTTCAAAATAATCATGAATTACATTCCATTTACGTAAAAACTTACATAGCCAATAAATTTTAAATCCAAAAATTATCCAAAAATTGTACATTTTCTTTCTTTAGAATATGAAGAAACTGTTCTCTTGGTTATTTCCGTATTTTCACTCGTATGTATACTTTAAGAAAGTAATTAAATAAATTGTAACATATTAACTTTCGCAACTTTATTTCAAATGATATAGATAAATAAGAGTTTACGAGGCCAGTATTTCGGCCGATTTATATAAACCTATGGTGAGAAATTTCTAAAAATTTCTTTCGACTAGTTTAAAATATAGATTTCAAACATAATAATAATAATAATCTTTATTGTATATCAACTGAATAGTTATTACAATTTGGTGATGATGAGGATGAGTCAATTTTTTTTTTACATTCTTATAACATTTCATTTTTTCGCGGAGTGTTGATGGAAATGAGATGATGAAAGGACAAACACAAACACCCAAGCCCCTGGTGGGAATCGAACCCACAACCTCAGAGTCGAGCGGTGACGGTCGCTTCGAGCGCTGGTCGCTGCCTCAAACCACACGACCACCGAGGCGGCTTAGATTTCAAACATACAAAAACTAAATATCTAATTCAAATATTACGCCATTTAATAATGAGTTACATCGCCTTTATTAGTAATTCCAGCTTTAATTTTACTGTATCCACAAGGCAAGTACATTCTTATGTTAGAGTATTGTCCTATATGTCATGTAAGGTAGGTTCTTCTGTACCTACCCATTGAATTTCGGTAGAGGATAAATCTGGACCAGAAGATAATCCTCTAAGGGGATCGTTCACTTCTCGGTCTACGCTTTTCCAAATGATCGAAAAGAGGCACTAATTTTTTGTTAATTATGCAAAATCTGTTACAAATTTGTAACTTATTTTTTTCATGTTATTAAAAAAACTTAATATTCACCCTAATTCTGTAAGAAAGTTGTCAAGTCTTAACAACGTTGCTAAAAAATTTAACCAATAGAAACAAATGCTAAGAGTTAGCGACTTTGTTACAGAATTGGGGTGAATGTGAATATGTCTGTAGGTTTTTATTTTATAGCATTGAGAATATAATTAATGAGTCACGTGACATGTTTTCCGCCAATCAACATTCAGAATCTCCCTAGTTGTGTCTATCACAGCGATGATAAAAAACAAAAAATTATCACCTTATTTATATTCGTTACTAAGGGATTTGTTTTCTTTATTTGACATTGACAGTTAATTTTGAGTATAAAAATGTGCGGTAATCGTTGGGTTGATATCAACAATGATGCAAATAATAAGGTAATTGTCAAATTAATCATGTTGTTATACAATATATTAAAAGTTAGGTTAGTAGCACACATAATGTGTCACAAAAATTCATTATATTCTCTCATTAAATATAAGCACGTGATATGATTAATAATCGAAGATATTGCTCGTGAAACCGAAGCAGCACATCTGCAACTCGGTTTCACTCGAGAATATCATCGATGATAATCATATCACTTGTTATATTACGTACGAGAATAATCTATCAGACTAAGTATTAAATATGTAACATTATTTATTTTTTGAATAATTAAAATATCTTTTATTATAATTGTTACGAGCAAATGGCCAAAAACCTAAATATGTCGCCATTTTTCCCAATTGGCGGGAGTTCCCCGCGCTCCGATTTCCAGAAAATTTTGTCATGTGATGCCGCATATTTTTTTAAAAAAAACTATTTTTGCCCAAATCTTATTTGTTGAAGAGATATTTTGAAAAAATCGATTTTATGAGTCATTTTTTCTAAGTCGGCGGTGGTTCCCGAGGGACCTCAAGGTCGAAAACTTATATTTTTTATTAGGACCCATAAATGTATAACATATCCAAAAATCTAAAATACCCGACCTTTTGCAGGGTAAATCTACCTAATGACTGGACTAAAAAAGAAATAAATTAAAGCATGCAATATTTATTTAGAACTAATTATTATCATTTCTCACAACCTGGAATCTTAACTATTCTCTGTGTTCATGTCCATATTTTCCCAAACTAAATATTTGTTCTTGCGCATATTTCTCGAGTCTTGCTCTGAGGTAGTTTGTTGGTAATGAAAATATTCTCGCATTCGTGCCCGTATGCCATATATCTGCAGCTTTTCCACACATGATATTTCTCCTTGCGGTCTACTGTACTCGTATGTGTACGTGGATTTACGACTGCACTACCGTAACGATCACGGCAAGCCGACGTAGAATTAAACGCTAAGGTCGCTGCTTTTTATTATTTCATTCAATACGGGAATGTAGTATTAGAGAGATTTTAATATTGATTAGAATAAGGAATTAATTAGAGAAATGTTTTATTCATTTCGATATCTGTATCACATAAATTTGTATTTTAATTTAATAATATTGCAGTATGTAAGTACCGCCTGTATAAAATAATAGATTCTAACTTCACTAGTTTTTGAAAAATTGATGCACACATTAATGTCGTTATAAGTGGAAAATTTTGTACAACTTTGTCTAAAATGAATGCTTGGCGACTGCTGTGCCCACAAATTTACATATATTTGAATCACAAAATGGTCATTTTTGTAAAATTTGCTTATGCAATTACTATTCTTGGTTTTAGATTCTTGATCTGTTATTTAACCTCATTTAAAATAATAAAAATTGCGACTAACTTAAGCTAGAATTATAGAGAATAAGAAAATTAGGTATACCATGGAAAACATAATTTTAGGAACCCAAACTCAATATTCACCTGGCTTACATGTTCAACAAATTATGAAGCTTACAAAAATGGAGAGAATTTTCTATAAAATACTTTTTTCTTCAAGCGTATTATAATATTCATATTATGCTCCTGTACACACACTATAGAAGATGTTCATTGTCTTACTAGTACAAAAATGTTGTTATTGTTGTACTAGTAAAAAAAGGTTAGTGCTTTAGTTTACCGCTGGTGGCGGCAGTTGTCACAGCAACACATATTATATTGAAAATTGTTATTTGAGAGTTGTCTTGTTTTTGTTTTGTAGTGAACACAGCCTGCTTTGGCTGAAATTGCAAACACTACAATTAAAAAATTCCAAAAAAATGTAAAAAAATTCGTTGAAACACTTGAAGAAAAAATAGTATATGTCATTCGGAGTAGAACGCCCTTTTTGTGTTTTACCCAGCTTGCCTAGCCTCGGCTGGCGCCTCGGCCGCAATAGCTGAGTTCAACACAAAAAGACTGCTTTCTACTCCTAATAACATAATATACTATTTGACTACTGTAACCATAGACTTATAATAATAATAATAAAAAAAAAAACTCTGGGCCAAATGATGGGTCAAAGAGTTCGACAGGCATTTTAGGGTATCGTCTACGCCTTTCCAAATGAATGAAAAGAGGCTCTACATTTTTAGTAATTATGCAAAATCTATTAGGAATTTGTTAGTTATTTTTAACATATTTATTAAGAAAACTTGATATTATGTCTGTAACTTTTTATTTTTATAATATCATTGTTCTTATATCCGTGGCAAAACTCTCAAATTGTAAATTTGGTAAATTTTGAAGTTAATTTTTCGAATAACAATAAATATTTAAAAAATTTAAAATATTACGTACCTAATTTCATGTTTACTAAGAGCGAGGGTTTAAATTTTATTACAAATGAATAACAAATACAGTCATTATTAGTAAAAACTTGAGTCTTATTTTGGTATTGTCTTTGGTTAAAAAAATTGATGATGAGTTTTTAATCAATAAGCAGTCGCGCGTGCGTGTGTGTGTATGTGTGTGTGTGTGTGTGTGTGTGTGTGTGTGTGTGTGTGTGTGTGTGTGTGTGTGTGTGTGCGCGCGCGCGTATGCATGTGCGTATGCGTGTGTGTGTGTGTGTGTGTGTGTGTGTGTGTTTGTGTGTGTGTTTGTGTGTGTGTATCCTCCACTCTAACTCAAATACTATTATTCAGAAAATTTTGAAACATTGTATTTCTATTTTATTCTAATATGGGAAAAAGCCATTAGATTTTGGTGTAAATCAGATAACCGGAAATGGCACTTTACTTGAAGCTAAAAATAGTTTTTCTTCGAAAAATACCTTCAATTATTGTTTTTTCGAGATTTGTGTCATTATATAAAGATTATTAAATTTTTTACAGATTTGTATACATACTTTTTCTAAATAATTTAAGGATAAATTTATAAAATTATCTATAATATAAATCCCGGATCCTAGGCTTTAAACAAGCACAACTCCTTGGTTACACAGTTCATATCGTAAATGTATGTAAGTGATTGATAAATCTCACTGTCAAAGAACTAATCATTTCAAATTAATAATAGTAACGTTTTAAAAAGAAAATAGTAAATAAAACCATAATTATAGGGAATAGATCTTAATACAGTTTCCAGCATAAGAAAATATGTAAGTATGTATATTTAAATTAATAAAAATTAAATAGCGGAAGGTATTGCGTTGGCTACATCAGATTTTTTTATACATTTACGGGGTAGAACCAGATCGTCTGAAGAAAAGATTGATACTGCAAGTGCAATTTACAATTATTATGAAAGCATTCAGAATTACTAATCAAGACTGGTTGAAAACTTTTAAGAAATGGCAGGAAGAATTGTGAGGTGTATACTTTGAACATATTTAAAATAAAATTCTAAAAAACTTGATGTGGAAAAAGTATGTTTTATATAACAATATTGTATTTGCAGTAAAATTTAAATAAGTAGCTTGAACAGCGACAATATATATTTCCATCAGCATCCAACTCCATTCATTACACTCTTCTTATTTCCATTATTCTTGTACCAAATTACAAATCTCCTTCGTCTTTCGTCCCTGTTGTAATTAACACCCCATCCCCAAGGATTCGATCCCTGATCCCATTGTCTCAACTTCCATTCTGTTATGTAAGTTGTGTAAGTTTGTTGCTATATAACTGTGAGCATCTGCTGCACGAGAATACAACGGCTGCACGAAATGGCGCCGAGTTCGCCAGTTCCAAGTCGCTCAGTGCCGACGCCCAAGCAAGAGTCTTGTTCTTGTTCAAGAGTTACAAACCACAATGTGAATGTGGAAAGTTGGAATTAATTTAGACCTGATGAAAAAAATTCCAAAGATGGAAAGATGGTGGGGAGAAATTGGGGACTTGTGGGACAAAATTTATTAAACTTTTATCGCAGTTTAGGTGTAGGTTGTTCTAATTTCAACTTGATTTATTTTTAGACAAATACGTGTACGAGTATAATAAAACAATCTAATACCTAATAAGGTGTTGCACGTTTCTACTTCCTTGTACGAAGTAAAGGAAGTATTGTAATCGCGAAAAATTTCGGCTCATCTTTGCAGTACTGGAGAATAAGAGAGATTGCTAAATCCAGGATAAAACATTACTAGACTGTATTTCTTAAGACCACTACTGACGATAATGTCAATCTCCAACTGAAAAGGATCTATTTCAAACAATGTGTCGCTGGAATATGTTTTATATATGTTTTAATAATATTGTATTCCGTATGTTCCTGACACGAAATAAATCCAAAAGTCAAAATAGAAAATAATGTGTGAACGTGTGTGTCATAAAGTGTCAGGTGTCAACTAAAATAGAAAAAAAAAATTATAATGAATTTAATTTAATTAATGTTGACATGTGTCAAATTTATTTTACAGAATAAAATTTACTTCCCCGAACATCGGTGGAGTAATTTATGCTGTAGATTTACTTAGCTAGTATTTTTATTCTTGTTTTGACGAAAATCTCTGGAATAAACTATTTTACTTCAAGAGTAAATTTTACTTTGCTAGTGCTTTACTTATCCATCTATTATAGTACTAGGCATTAAACTATGAAATCGCTATAATAAAATAATAAACAACTAAGTACTACGTTAAAGAACCAAAAAACACGCTGCACTATAAGTCAGACCTTGTCACATAGTTGTCATTAAAGCAATCATTGACGTTGATGTATGATACATTTGTTTTTATTTTCATCATCTTTCCAATTATTGTTATTGGCTAATGTAATTCTGACGTCAGAGGCAGTGTAATTTTTAAATTGCTACTGTGCTAATATATAGGTACAGTAATTTGAACAGAAAATCATATTTAATAATACTGTAGAACATACTTATACGAATTTCAGAAGAAAAAAGATATGTTAATTTTTTGCAACACCGCATTATTTAACGCACAAATTATGTGATTTCGGCCTTTGTGTATTTTAAATTAACCAACAATGCATGGTGGTCACGTGACCCGACGCAAAAATAATCGATTTTAACGAAAATAATCGATAATCCGGAGGCCGGATTTCCGGTGATCCAGCAAATTTTAATCCGGAATTTCGTGATTCCAGATTCTTTCACTGATCCATCAGAAAAATAACTATAAAAAAATTAACAGTAAAATATCTGACAAACTCGTCCTATCTCTTCTCGTCAAAATTTGCAGTCAAGTCTCGTGATAATCGCATGCACCGCAATCCTGACCTTCCCCACGTGACAGGCGGCATGTTTATGACGTCACTGAGTGACAGCCGCCAGACAGCGTCGCATTAACCCGTGACGTCACATCATTACGCGGCATTGTTATCATACAATACACGCACTCGATTTTCGTCTTTATTTGCCATGGCTATACGAGCCACGCAGGCAAATCATGGATGTAACGCAGACAGAGAAATGGCGACGTAGAATGGAGAATGAAGTT
The DNA here is from genome assembly GCA_963082715.1 of Harpalus rubripes. Classification (NCBI taxonomy): domain Eukaryota; kingdom Metazoa; phylum Arthropoda; class Insecta; order Coleoptera; family Carabidae; genus Harpalus; species Harpalus rubripes. The sequence continues at coordinate 82,257,830 of OY720449.1, read as the reverse complement.
GCGACGTACGTAAGGGAGGGGATATTGATCACAGACAAAGATGGAGATATGGAAGGGAGTCTGGATTGAATGTTGAGTGTATGTCTGTGTCTGGATGGTTTGTTGTAATGCAACGGCCTTGGACAGAGTCAAAGGTCGGAAAATGTTGCTAATTTAACTGAGCTCTGCACAGATTTCAAGGACGAAAAACAAAAAAGAATTCACATAGGGATGAATATATTTGTTTGCCAAAAAGAATAATTTTCTAAATGCAAGTTTCGCACAAATTTAATGAACTTTACGTGTAGACCACTACATATGTACCTATGTATTTACTCAATGTAAAAACTTCCTCATTCCTAACTGGTCAGAATATTTTGAACCCGTTTATAGTAGATGTCTACAGTCTTTGCCGTTCCTCGAACTTTGATTCGCCCATCTGCCATAATCATATTGTGAAACAAATTTCCAGTGTTAAGCCCTTTTTGTGCAGGTATTTAATAACAATTTTTAATTTTTAAAAAAGTCCTGGATAACGGGTCCGGTCTTCATTTTTCAATTTATTTTTTCTGAAAGATTGAATAAAATGATGAATTTTAGCATTTGTTACAAATTCCAAATGTGTATAGTTTTTGAAATATATTTTTTTAAAATTTAATTAATTTTGTGTGGCGTCATACCTTCAATTTTACTTCGCCTACTGACTAAAAAAATTGATGTCAAGGTGCGTTAACTAGTGACAGCAGTCACTTTCGTAAAACTATAGTTATAACTTGTCAAAGTAAAAATCCGTTATAAAGATTTCGTATAAATATGTTTTATTTATTTTAACAAAAATTATAAGAGTTCATACATTTTCATGTAAAATATAACTACATATAAATATATGGATTTTATTTTCACAAGTGTTGAATAATATAAAATTATATTCTTTTCGCTTGGACAAAATTGCAGTCGTGACATCATATCGTTATAGCGCTAAGCGCTAATAGTTTTTTTACCTCCCGCTACCCGTGGTAAGGAAGATATAGGGATCGTGCTAAAAATCGCATATCGATATTTTGGTAAATGACCACGTTTTAAGGTCCCTAGAATCCAATTTTAACATTTTCACGATGATATCTGTGTGTTTGAAACCTTGTATTTCTACCTTATCCTAATATGGGAATAAGACATTAGATTTTGGTGTGAATCGGACCGGAAATGGTACTTTACTTGAAGCTCAAAATAATTTTTCTTCAAAAATACCTTCATATGTTATTTTTTCGAGATTTGTGTTATAAAAATTAAAGATTATTAAATTTTCTACAGATTTGCTAAATACTTTTTCTATATATTTTAAGGATTAATTTATAAAATTATGTGTAATTTAAATCCCGGAGCCTACGCTTTAAACAAGCACAATTGCTTGGTTACACAGTTCATATCAAAAATGTATGAAAGAACTAATCATATAAATATTAATAATAGTAACGTTTTAAAAGAAAATAGTAAATAGAACCATAATTATATGGAATGCATCTTAATACAGTTTCCAGCATAACTAAATACAGGGTGTTTCAAAAATAGTGTAAAAAAATTAAGGGCATATAGTACTGACCAAAATGAGTAAAAAAGTTTAATCAACATGGGTCCGATCTGCCATAGTTTCCGAGATTTGAGGCAGTGAAAAATGAGTTTTTACGGAGTTTACGTCTGCTATCTCGAAAACTATAAGAGTTACGACTTTGATTAAATGGGATTTTTTTTACCTTTCAGAGGTCATCTTAGATGTGCTTTAGTTTTTTTAAAAAATTGTACTATGTTAAATGTGGCGACTTTGGCCAATATTTAATTTTCAAATAACTTCGTAACTATTAAAAATTGAGAAAATGTTTCATATAAAATTTTATTGGTTTTTATAGTCTATTTACTGACATAGACAAAATTTTGTTCGATCACTATCTTTGTCAGTTTTTTTTTATTTTTCGCTTTTCTCGGAAACAGTTGAAGATCAATCGTATGTTGATTAAGCTTTTTTACTTATTTTGGTCAGTACTATATGCCCTTAAATTTTTTAAAGTATTTTTGAAACAGATGGTATATAAGTATGTATATTTAAATTAATAAAAATTAAATAGCGGGAGGTATAGTATTGGCCACATCAGATTTTTTTAAAATTATGAATGAAAAGTTTTATATTTTAAATATATTTTGGCACAAAATCATTTAAAATAGGTCATATTTTCATAATATGACAAAATATATGCAACTTTTTTTTACTACCCAACCCGAAGTTTTGATTTTCCAAATCCGAACCTGGCTTGATCCTAACGTCAAACAAACGGATTTCCACTGTATTATTTTTAATATAGACCCTCTTTTGAATTGTGAACAATGCTCAACAAAATAATGTCTATAATAAGAGTCTTTAAATAAGAATTCTTCTTGGAATTTAACAATAATATTTATTTTTAATATCTTCCCTATTTCGTTACTAAATCATTCCTCATTCATCATCAATTTAATATCAATACGCCACTATTTCCTTATTAGCAGACGTCTTCCAGACATCACATAATCCCAAAGAACACACAATGATTTCTGGGAAATTGTGAAGTAATTCTCATTTAAACCACGTGTTTGAGACGCGCTGTCGAGCATTTTTGCCGTCGGCAGTGGTTTCTGATTGGAACGCACATCAGGGAAAGAGAAAATGGTAGAATAGTTGATGGTTGAATGAATAGAATAATGATTTGGTACTACAAAGTCGTAGTCATATGAGAAAAATAGTTATTTGTATAGAAACCGCGAACAGTAATATGATAATACTGTCTACAACAATTATATATTTATTACTTACATAAAAAAGACATTTACTGGTTTACTGTATTGTAATATAAGTAATAAAAATATATGAAATTAGATTTTTATTGTTTGTATCTGTTGTATGTTTAATTTTGAGGTTACAATTTTTTAATGTCAAATATATTGCATTGTAAATACATAATTGAAATTATAAGTACCTGAAACAAATATTATTAAACTTATAAAACTTACCAAAGTGAATAACACATCTATGATTTTTCACAAAACTCAGAAACATACAGCAATGCACATACACAACATACATACAAATTTTTTTAACTAAAACTAACAGTAAGTGACAGAATTAAACAAGTGTTGCCAATGCAGTCATATGAAAAACAAAAGTAATTTACTTGTTTATTGTTATTAACCATTGTAAAAATATTATTGTTGTTAAATAAAGCAAAATAGTATAACAGCATTTTTTAATAAATATTATTTTGATAAATGTATAAAACAATAATTAAGAAACGAAATTATTTACAGACAAAATACTACAAGAAGTTTTTCCTAATGATATTAGCAACATCAAATATTTAGATTACATGGAACTGATTTTTATCTTAAAATTTAATTCCAAATTTTGGGCTTATACGAGGGTCACGCTAGAATTATTAAGACTAATCCCCGATATTATCAACAGACATTTAATTTTAAATGCGCATTTATCAAAAATAGGCATATCGAAATACAGGTTTATATATACCGGTTGTTTACTTTTTTGTGGACCATAGGAAATACAATGGTAAAATTTTCAAATGTATTTCCTATGTTCAGAATTAAAAACTGCATCTAACAAGTCCAAAATTATTGTTTGCGTTTCGTTTGCGAAAGATAGGCAAAATAAAAGTAATAATTTTTAGCTATTTACAGAGTGCCATGAGCAATAGCACAAAAACTTAAACAATTGCATTGCTTGAATTTGGCAGATGACATCTGTCATAAAGTTTTAATAATTATTGAATTCATTATAGTTATTAACGTCATAAGGCTGATATGTAGCAAATAACAGATGAGATTGAATGTTGTAAAATCGAGGCGATAGCCGAAATTTTATAATCAACCGTGTCTGTTATTTGTATATCAGCCTTGTGACGTTCAGTATTTTTCATAATAACATAAAATATCTTCTTAAAATTCTATTTTCTATGGCATATTGACAGGTGACAGCTCTTCATGACAATTTCATGATGCTGAGATTTTTTTTTTAGGAACACCTGATTTTTAATTATTGTACTGTTATAAAAAATAACGGCCGTGGCTGTTTTGATGCATATATCGGTTGAGCATACAGTACTATTAAAGCACATTTAACAGTATGGTATTATGAAAATTTATTTATCAGTAAGGATGTATACATTTACCATCGCAGAAAAAACTCAATGCTACAATATTAACAATAAAATATAATTAAACTTCAATCTATCAAAGTCAAATAATGCGACTATTTGAATCATGGTGTATAAATATAGAAGGTGTGACAATTCATCAATTTTTGTTGACAGATTGATGTCGGCGATCAGTAGGCCGAGATTCTAACCTTACATGTAGCGCCTCTATACAATGTGCTCTACCACATAACATTCTAGAACTAACATGACAAATAAAATGACAATGATAATCTAAATGGCACAAATTTGATTAAGATATTTCGATTGTAATTTTAAATGGGGTCGCGTAGCTGTGTGCGTTAGGTGATTGGTTGCGTTTCGGACGGACAGGGTCCGATTCCAACAGACACCAAACTTGAAATTTGAAAAAAAGTTCAAATAGCACAAAAGAGACCTCCATGGCAGCTTTGAGAGCCCGTGAGGTAACGCTTAGTAAACGTTTTCAACCACAATTACAGATATATCGTCATCACCGAAACCTGCAAATAAAAGGAGATTGGTATGCCCAGAAATGGGTAATAAGCCATGATCTTATTTTTAATTATTTAAAATAAGTACATCCCCAGATTCGCATTCTTTTACAATATCTTCATTTTTTAAACGCTTTTGGCAAATACCATCTTTAGTACCAAGAATTTTATTAGCTGAAAAGGGTACAACTTTCCGTCAGGTATTCACAATGTTTTGCGAAGAATGGTAAATCGGAATTGTTTCTTTATTGGTTGTTATTGCTGATCTACAACCTTCAATGAAACAGTATTTTCGATATTTGTACATTTTAACGAATATTTACATAAAATTAACCAATGTCAATTTCAATTTAAATTGACAGATGACAGTTACCTATGTGTCGGGAACATTTCTAACCTTACACGCTGAGACATCTGGCGGATGCCAACTTCGTAAACACATATTTTTGATGAGTTGACCCATCTTCCATATTTATACACTGTGATTTGAATTGAATATTTTGTCTTGCATGGCACTCTGTAAAAAGCTTAAAAACGGATATGTTATTTTACGTTCATCTTGTGGCAAGAACCTATTATATCAATAAATTTGGACTCATTTGATGAAGTACGGTCCATAAAAAAGTAGACATAAATTGCAGCATTAACCCCTTTTTTAGACAAAAAAATTTAGCCCTTAAATTTTACAAAAGTCCAAAAATAGCCAAAAGTCACACATTGCAAAATCAGTAAATATGGCGAGTAGTCTATTACCTTTATTTATTTTTTTCGCCAAGAACTATAAAAATACTCTATGGTTAAATTCACATTTTCACTTAACGATAAGCACATTAAAAAAATGATTAACTAAGTTCTAGCTAACTTAACGTTCTCAAATTAATATCAATATCAAATACCGAATGTTTTCCTCGGTCTACATGGTTTTCTTATTCTATTTAATTTTTGGAGAAAATTTCGTCTTCTTACCCACTTTTCTAGGAATGTGGAGAAATCCAAACCAGTCCTATTTTTTGTAGCATTCTCGTTTGAAAGATTTATAGGTTCTCGTTACGTAAAAGTCGTCCAGTTGTCCCGATTTAAAACAGGGTAAGTTTGTAAAGAAGTGAAACTTTTTGTAGAGCAAAAACTTGTAGTTTCTAAAGCAATAAAATCTTTAAAACCAATATATCGGTAGTTAAAGGGTTCGGGACACTTTCTCTTTAATGTTAGGATTGCGCAATCCTTCTGAGTATAAGGGTAGATAGGTAAAAACTTTCACAAATGCGGAACGATTTTAACAAGGCTGTTATAAAAATGGTTAACTTTTCTTTCAATAATTCATTTATATTTTTACGTTATATTGAATCGTAAACGTGTTATTACAAAGCTCTGTCTCTAGTGGTAATGAAAGATTTTTCTTAAATCTACTGTGGCCAGCACATTACCTTCCGCCAGTTCTATGTATTTTATACAAATTCCATACAGACAGTTTCTTGCGAAAGATTCTATATTTCCAGTACATTGCCTTCCCTCAGATCTATGTATTTTGTAAAATAACATACAGAAAGTTTCAGAATTGATACTATATTTGCAGTAAAATTATAACACAAACTTGACATTGACATTTTTAAAATTATATTAGCTGTTTCCATTTTTTTTAACTCAATATTCATTGAATATGAAGTATAAAATGTAATCAAATCGTATAGAAAATAAAATATTCTTTAATATTTATAACAACATTAAATGTGAAAAAAATATATTTAACAGCGTTTTTTCAAGAAAAACTGCTAAAACCTTCAAATTTCCAGTACATTACCTTTCCTCAGTTTTATATATTTTGTACAAATTCCATACAGAAAGTTTTTAAGAATTGATTATATATATGCAGTAAAATTATAACACAAATATACTATATCAATCGCACTTGACACTGACATCTGTCTATCAGAATTTTTTAAATTATATTAGATGTTTCCAGTGTTATTGCATAGCTGGCTGCTTTATGAAATTTAATTTCTTTATAATTTTTTAACTCAATATCCATTGAATATGAAGTATAAAATGCATTCAAATGGCATAGAGAATAAAATATTCTTTAATATTTATAATAACATTAAATGTGTAAAAGTGATATTTAACCACCTTTTTTCAAGAGAAACTGTTGAAATCTTCAAATGAGAGGACTTCCGGTCGGCCAATTATAACCAAAATCTAATCAGCTGTTCATATGCATGTAACGTTGACGAATACGAAAGAATTATATTTTTTATAATCATCGGAAAGATAATAAAATCGTATTTTTTGACTAAAAACAATACCTTCCATACCTAAAGGTATGACGGAAGGTAAAAATTACGGGCTGTTAAAACCATAGCAACATATATACAGATTTATTTATTCATTATTTTGTTTCGCTATATGTTTCCAAAGACTATTTCGATGAAACAGTTCAAAGTATTGTGTTGTAGCTTCCAATATATATTTTTTTCAAATTATTTACGATTCAGTATATCTTAAACATTGTACAATGCTCAACCTTTACCCGAAATTTACGTGATCGCACAGATAACAAGCTCGCTTCTCTCGCTCTTTAGCTACCGTGCACGCCCGTAAAGTTCTGAGTAACGGTCTTGCAATGTAAATTACTGTAACAGCTTAGACAGCTTTTAAGTCAGGATGAAATAAATTTGACGGTTTTTATGTCCTCCAGTAATTAGTTTGTTAGCTTTGGCAGTTTTTAAGTTACCAGGAATTAATTTGATAAATTCCATCGACTAGTTTTTAACCAACCAAGATGCAAAACACTTGAAAATTCAACCAATGGGAACAGTATTATACTGACTATTTCACTCATAAATTTATAAGCCAATCCAAATTCAGGATCCTACCTAGTTACCAAGTTTCATTTCGACAAAACAACGTCACAAAAAAAAATCGCACCCTTTAAGCCAATAAGATGTTGTATTTTTACAAGTGAGTTTTGATAAGCGAAATTTTTTTGACGTTTTAGAAACATATTGCTTACATACCTGTCAAAGTGTGTATATTTTCAGTATTATCAGTTTTTATTAAAACCATATTGATTCAGACAGGAATCTATTTAAAACGTTGAAAAAGCAAACATAAATATAACACCTCAAAACACAACAAAAATTAGAAGATTTTTGTCAAAAAAAAAAATAATAATTGATTACCTGATTTTTATTTTGGAAATAGTCATCTGAATACCATTCGTGGTTAAATTTTATTCTGGAAAAATTTTCTGATTGCTTTACTCGAGTCTGTTGCCAATTTATCTCGTGACATTGATCAAAACTCACTCGTTTGACAACTCGTGATTTTTTTTTCAATGTCACTCCATAAATTGCTAGGCAACCAGCTCTCGTAACAATCTGAAAATTTTTCCGGCAAAAATTTACCATTTATGATATTATTAGTATATTCCGTAACTTACCCGCGGTGACCCAAGGTTCTGGTTATGAGTTCCGTAATGTAACCAAAACATAATATCAGGATCGCGGTTCAATTCCGGAATGTGGTTCCTGAAAGTTTTGGTTACTTTTTCGTGACCACGACGACCACAATTTTTTTGTGGTTGTTGTGGTCATATTCTTATTTCTTATAGTATAATAAATAATATTGTATAAACATATAATTATTATATATATATATATACTATATATTATATACTGATATGTATAATATTTACGTTAGTATAAGGATAGACAAAAGTTAGGTTGTCACTTATTTCTAATGACGCAGTGGTTCCTTGCTTTACCGACACAAATTAACCAGTATGTTCCGAATCACAACCACTTGAACCATAACCACGGTCGTGGTTAAATTGCGGAATATACTATAAATATGATAAACAGTTGTTATTGTTTATAACTGTCAGTGTCACAGTTAAATAATATTTCAAGTTTAAAAATAAAATAATAATAATTAAATTGTTTCATTTTGCGTTGTCTTTGGAATTTATCTTTACCAAATACTTCTCTGATTTTCTCAGATAAACTTTTATTTTTAAGTACTTATTATTTTTGCTTTTAAGCAAAATCAATCCAGCAAACCGACATTAGGTAAAACCCTTCTTCCTTCGGAGTAGGGATTTACCATGCAGTTTGCTTTTGTGTTTGTTGCAAAGCAAAAAAATTCGTGCAAAATAAAAATTTATCGATAAAATCAGGTCTTGTTATTATTTCTGATAACTTTGACAGTTAAGTGGGTGGGGTTGGGGTTGGTAACTTTTAAGAACTGCAAGAAAAGAATGGCGAAGTGTATAATTGCAGAAAGGAGCGACTTTGAACATACTTAAAATAAAATTTTCAAAATTATTAACTATATGTGTCTTATTCTATTCTCATTAATTCTAAGCACGATAATTATTCGATCCTAATGTGCAAACAAAAATTCATTTTATTATTTATGTAAATATATAGAAATCTTGCACCCTCCAACAAATATTGAAGAAAAATAAATATTTAATTAAAAGTGCATCACGTATACTTGAATTTTGAACGGTAGGAAATGTTCTATTTTCCAATAATTTAGTATTCAGGCTACACAGCTACACCATCTGTTCCCTGGCAAAACGGCATTTAATTTAGAGTTTCGTTGTTGAAATCGAAGGAAACAAACAGCGCATACTTGTAGAACAAAACATAACAATCCCCCGGAGCATCGTGGAATCAAATCGTTTGTAGCAAGCGATCGCATCGCATCTGCATTGGAGAATTGCATGCCGAAATTAGAATTCCGGGAGGCGAAAAATGGCTTATTCTGCTCTTTGTAAACATTGGCGACCGCCGCCATATCTGCGTGGCTCACCTGAGTCCGGGGAGACCGGAGTCCCCGGAGCGGGAAGCCAATTCCACGCGTGGGGAACACGCAGATGCCTTATTTCTTTCTTATTTATGGCCGAGTTTCCGTCTTGCCTATTGCCCACTGTTTCCACATTTTCGCCCCAAGTAATTGTATTAGGATCGGATGGTATTGTATTGTTAGCGTTATTGCTATCTCATTGCTAATTTTATGGCGAAATCAAGTCACACACACAGAAAACGAACGCAAATAGAAGTTACTTTTTCTTTATAAAAGGATAATATAATACTACAGCAATTTTTTATTTCATAATATTATTACTTAGCTACAGTGTTGTGACAGATCAATTTATAAAGCATCTAGACCAAGATCAAGATCTTTACAATTAATATGTTCTAGATCAGATCATAGGTCAATTTCTGCGACCGGATCTTTTTTTGCAGATCAGATCATGAATTTGGGATCTGTTTTTCTTAGATCATAAAAAGATCAGTAACGATTTTCAAATTCTTTTTATTTCAGATTAATTAAATAGGAATACAAACAGTAAATTAATTACAAAGAATATACTTAGCCGTGTGCCTTACACATAGAATAGTTATTTATGTATCAAGGCACTGAAGTTCTATTTTTTATCACGAATGTGGAGTTTATTTTCCGGGTCCCTTTAGGGCCGAGGAAAATAAACCACATGAGTGATAAAAAGGAGCTTCAGTGCCGAGGTGCATATTAAATTTTATTTGAAATCGAAAATTTGTGAAAATGAAAGGAATACTTATTTTTATAGGTTATGTTTACATACCTGTCTGCCTTGTCTGCCATTCAATATTTCTAATCTCAGACATTAAATTTATTAAGAACACACACAAGTGAGTTAAATAAATTACAACCCACTTGTATTTAATTTGTTCTTGGATTTTCTGGTTTCAAATTTTTGTATTTTTTGTTTTCTCATTTGACATAACCACTGTTGGGTACATAAAAAAATAATTTTCGTCTTTTCCAAGTTTATTCAAGTTTCCCGTATATTCCTGTATTTGTGATCTTTTTCTAAGATCATAGATATATAGTTCTTAGATCTAGATCCAGACCAAGATCTGTATATATAAAAGGATCTAGATCAGATCAAAAATCATATTAAATGAACTAGATCAGTGATTTAGATCAAATGATCTAGATCAGTCACAACACTGCTTAGCTATAAGTGCCATGCTAGAATTATTACAGTTCATATTTTTTACATTTTTATTTCAAATATGTTTAACGCAGTTTCGTTCAACAATAATGCACTTCGTCATTTTTCCATTCCATTTCTTCATAGCTTTCAACCAATCTTCTTTTGGAATGCTTTCAAAAAAGCCATCAATTTACAACATAAATATCTTCTTTAAACGAAGAACATCTTCACCTAATTTTTTTAATAATATGTGCACTCGTATGATGACGGGAGTTGAAGCTGCACTTTGGGAAGGAGCATTATTATCATGTAACATAATTCTTACTGAGTACTTCAGGGAAACATTTTTCAGTGTATAATATGACTAGCAAATGAAAGTTGACGTTTAAATTATTTAATAGATGAGGTTTTTAATAGATGAAGTTTCTTTTGAAAACTTTTCCACGTGATTTGATATAAAAGGAAACTGACACTTATGTATTCCGTTACAGAAGATTAGAATTGTATATACTCAGTACCACTGGAATACTAGAAGGCATTTAAAATGACATTAGCAACAGGATTCAGGGATGTATTTAAAAACTTTAATACAGCAAATTTTGGATCGTTCGTCTCACATGTAAGCAACCCTCGATTCGGAATTACTGTTGAGGAAATTAAAAATGATCATATTTCATAGAATTGCCAAATTAAATAGTTTAAATGTTTCAAATATTTTAAACGCACCCCTCTTTTGATATTCAGGTACCTTAGTCGGCCATCTATTTTAAGCAAGACATAGTAATGTATATCTGTGATTTCCTAGTCCAGATTTAAATGGGTTCAAGCAAAAATTCTCATACCATAAGATTTCGTAGAATACTATTCTTCTCTAGGGTTTTGCTGTAACGGTCTTCTGCCCATCCAATTTCATTCCAATTACCAGTACCATACTGCTAAAGAATGCCTACTGCATAGATGCAATACATATTTCATGGTAAGCATCTTCTTGGTTATTGTTGATGTTTCCCTATCTATTTAAATCCATACACGATTTTTATGTAAGTACGTCAGAAAAGGCATATTATGATTCGTCATCTGTTAAAAAATTTAAAAAAATTTGGTGCTCGCCACTATTTATAATATTAAAGTTTCTTGCTCAATTACAAAACAACTGACATTTTTTTTTAAATGCAGGTGACCGTGTATGATTCTATTTATAGCTAAGGATCCAATCCAGTTGATATTCTATTACCGCGTAAGTGATTCTATTTGGACTCGCAGAATAGCATGAGACATCAGCGGAATTTTAGGGAACTAAATTAATGGCGGCCAGTAGGACATGTAAAATATGTAAACGTCAAAAATCATCGTTTCGTTTAACATAAAAAAAATGTTTTCACGCTTAGATTTTATAATTTCATTTGAAAATGTACGCAAAATAGTGAGAATTAAAGAAAATGAACATAATATGTACCAAAAAGTGTAGTGTTAAAAGGTGTACGTGTACAATAAAAATTCGAGACATATTTCGTAAATTTTGGCAAAGAAGATAAGGCTAATTGACTGAACAATGTGGAAAAGAAATTTAAATACATCGCAAAACTTTAATCTGATAAATAAATATGTCTTCTCTTTGCATTTCACAAAGAAAGATTATAATAAAATTTTATAGGCATATAGTTTTAATACAACTATTTACCAATATTTGTTCCCGTAGAGTGTACTTCCAAATCAAAATTGCCATAAGTCAAGTTAAGCTACAAATAGTAATTAAATCCGAATTTACGAATTGTTGCCCCTCAACTATGTTTCTTAATAAAGGATTCGACTGAACAAACTTAAAAATCGTGTTGAGTTGAACAATTAACAATACTTTGGGCCAGAAAACTCTCATTCAGAATGTTTCCTTTCACTTCTTACAAGTTCTCGACCTATATTCTTTTGGAATCCTTTCAAACTAATTTCTGGGAGCTTTAAAATCTATTAAAGCTGTCAAATTATTTTCTGTTCACTTAAAAACTGCTAACCCATTTTGTAATAGAGATTTAATCCTGCAAAGTTCTTTTTATAAAGAGCTGTCAAATAAATTACTGTGACTGTAGGACTTAAGTTAATGTCAAATTAATTTTAGGTTGCATTAAAAAGTGCCAAAATTACCAATTATAAATTGTTAATCGAAAATTCTCTTTGGTTAATTTTATATTTTAACTCAGAATGATACCTTAAAAAATTATCAATTAAGTTCTAACTAATTTAACTTTCGCAATTTAATTTGCAATGACAGATACATAACTGCTGATAGGACAGTACCAATTTTGTTTTCCACGGCCTACGTGATTATCTTTTCTCAATCATTCTAACTCGACACTCGTATTTATACCGAAAATATCACAATATACATTCACCAAAATCTTTCCCAACAAAATGCTAATACTTATCATTTATTCTAGACTTCCATCTATCTGACACCCACTATCCCGAATCTCGACAATGCCTTGTGAAGCAGAGATGTAGATAGACGACCACACATAAGGAAAGCAGTATCACACGTCGTGTACGGATGTGTTTACATGCGTCAACACACAGTACAAGAATACATGGTAGGTAAATCAGCACCATTGTTATCGCCCTGGTTTATAAATTGCGACAAGCAAAGTAATGCAAACACCGGGATTAGGAAGTGTGCTTAATCTTACTGAGATTGCGGAGCAAGTGCAAATGCATTCCGACAGATTGGGAGGGCACATAGCAAAATAGAGGTATGTGGGATGATGAGAACTGTTTGAATTAGAATAGGAATGTTTTGTTAAAAGTAAAATAGAAAATAAAATTAACCTAATCTGTAAAAAAGTTGTGAAAGCTTAGCTACATTGCTAAAAATTATAACCAATAGAAACAAATGTGACGCCTGTCATTTTTACCTCCCGCTTCCCTTGGTAAGGGAGGTATAGGGATCGTGCTAAAATTTGCATATCGAGATTTTGGTAAATGACCACGTTTAAGGTCCCAAGAATCCAATTTTAACAATTTCACGATGATTTTTCTAATATTCAAAGAGCCCATTAGATTTTGGTGTAATTCGGATAATCGGATATGGCACTTTACTTGAAGCTCAAAATAATTTTTCTTCGAAAAATACCTTTAAATGTTATTTTTTCGAGATTAATATTATTATAAAAATTAGAGATTATTAAATTTTCTACAGATTTGCATTATCTGTAATCCTTTGTTTCGCAGATATTCAAATGTATGTAACTGACTGATAAATGTCACTGTCACAGAACTGATCATTTCAAATTAATAATAGTAACGTTTTAAAATCAATACAGTTTCCAGCATAAGTAAATATGTAGGTATGTAATTAAATTAATAAAACTTTACGATTCACAAAAAAATTTAAGCTAATCCTCATTTTTGGATTAGTGAATTCCATTCTATTCCGGTATTTAAAATTTAATCTTCATTTTATTATCAAAAAATCTGGTGTGGCCAACATAATACCTTCCGCCATTTACAGCCCGAGTCAAAAAACAGATTAAGTGTTTCGAATTAGCGAATTTTACTTTAATTTTGACAGTTTATTTATTAAAATATAGTCTTATCTAATCCAAGTAACTACCTTTTTTTTAAACCTCTCAACAGGATTAAATCGCAATTACAGGGTGGGTTCACATTCACACACATCTATGCCTTAGTGGGATTCGAACCCAGAGACCAGAGGGCACTCATGACATGAGGCGTTGCTCTAACCATTGAGCCACCGGAACTATAATAAAATGAAGATTAAATTTTAAATACCGGGATAGAATAGAATTTACTAATCCAAAAATGTGGATTAGCTTAAATATTTTTGTGAATCGTTAATTTTTAATTAATCTAAATACATACCTACATATTTACTTATGGTAGAAACTGTATTGTATTCCTTTTCTATTGTTCTATTTACTTTCTCCTTTTTAAAACGTTACTAATATTATTTTGAAATGATTAGTTCTTTGATAGTGACATTTATCTGTCAGTTACATACATTTGAATAACTGCGTTTTGTTTATTTAAAGCGCAGGTTCTGAGATTTAAATTATAGATAATTTTATAAATTTATCCATAAAATATATAGAAAAAGTATTAATGCAAATCTATAGAAAATTTAATAATCTTTTTATAATAATATTAATCTTGAAAAATAACATTTAAAGGTATTTTTCGAAGAAAAACTATTTTGAGCTTCTAGTAAAGTGCCATTTCCGGTTATCAGATTTTCATCAAAATCTAATGGACTCTTTCCAATACAGAAAAAGTTCGAAATACAAGATTTCAAATTTTTTTGAATGATAGTATTTGTGTTACAGTGGAGGATCCACACACACATACATACATACACACAGACATCATCGAGAAAATGTTAAAATTGGATTCTAGGGACCTTAAAACGAGCTCATTTACCAAAATCTCGATATGCGATTTTTAGCACGATCCCTATACCTCTCTTACCAAGGGTAGTGGGATGTAAATACGCCTTTAATTTTGCACTTAATGACAAGCTGAAAACGCTCAGTGCAAAAAAGTGCGCACTAGTGCGCACTCGACTTGTAAGCTGAAAGCGCTATAACATTTCACTTCTGTAAGCTACTCGAAATTTGAAGTTCATAGTTCACCATTTTAATCATCCTTGCTAACTATCCTCCTCTCTGCTGTATTTAAATGTACCTCTATTTACATATCTCATTTAATAAAGTCTTGGTTGTAAGTTTGCTCTGTGCTGGTCTGAGATAACGTCATATCCCATCCTCTGCCCGTGCTTTTCCGTGTATTGCGCACGGCGCACGTTCTCGAGTTTCCAACCCGCAGCCCGTTGGAGTCTTGAACTGAGGCAAACCGTATGTGCTGGGGATTCCAATAAGAAACGGAAAATAAGGCCGTGGCGGGACACAAATTCTCGCGTGTTTACCGCCGCAAGGGGATGAGACGATGGCCACATAAACTACCCCAACCCTAACCCCCGGGATACAAGAAAGAGAGAGGAAAAATTTACACAACATACCAAATGGAAGGAGGGACAGATCTTATTTATTTTGAGGAAGAATTTTGTTGTAATTACTGTTATCTGGAAAACGATGGACTTACATAATATATTCATTGCATTTCAGATTTGTACCATAGAATGCGTAGATACTATGAGGTGTCTTTTTACCTCCCGCTACCCTTGGTAAGGGAGGTATAGGGATCGTGCTAAAAATTGCATATCGAGATTTTGGTAAATGACCACGTTTTAAGGTCCCTAGAATCCAATTTTAACATTTTCACGATGATGTATGTGTGTATGTATGTGTGGATCCTCCACTCTAACTCAAATACTAGAGAAAAAGTCGGTGAATGTGGAATACCATTTTTATTTCATTAAAAAAAGCATGTGAAAAGATGGCGATTAATCATCAAATATTGTATATAGGTCCCATAAAATGTACTTTATAAAATAGTAACACTTTCAGGTTGATTATCTAGAATAATTCACTTACAAGAGCAATTTGCTTCAAAATTGAAATTTTTACACCTGTTGAAAAAGGGACGGTAATGTGGAATACCATAGTGCATTAAAGTGGAATATACACCACATGACAATACTTACTTTCACAGTATAAGAAAATTAGGAAAACAATGCAAATATGTTTAAATTATTTATTCCCTCTTATCAAAAATATAAACAAAAATAAAATGAGTATGCTATTGGAATGTTACAAAATAAACTATATTACATAATCAACTAAACGCATTTAACCCATTTGATGTTTCCCCACTGCCTTCTGCATGTTTGCTTCTTGCTAGGTATGGTTTTCTGGTACATTTTCCTAAACCAAGAACAGTTATCTACTCATATAACATTTACGCTAATTTGGAATATTCCCCATTGGCATACCCCTCGGTATTCCACATTAGCGGATTTGTTGACATTAAATTCCCGCCATCAAATTTCATTTAGGAATTAGTTTGAAAAATATTTTTTAAATCTAGCCTACATCCTCAAACCCCTATCCATGCTGCAGTTGCAAAAAATCGTACTTTCTACTACACAATCAGTAATAAAACTACATATCTTTACACTTGCTTAAAAAGCTCAGCAGGCACTCATACTATTTTTCAAGGTTTTTGATGTTATGCACAATGCAGTTAAGTTGGTGTTTCTATGTGGGTAATAACTCCCCCACACACGTGCATTTGTGCCATTAGATCACAGATGTCATGTACCATTTTTTCAAAAAGCACCTATTCCACATTAGATGACTATTCCGACTTTACTCTATTCACCGACTTTACTGTATCATTCAGGAAATTTTGAAACCTTGTATTTCAAACATTTTCTGTAATGGAAAGAGCCCATAAGATTTTAGTGAAAATTGGATAACCGGAAATGGCACTTTACTAGAAGCTCAAAATAGTTTTTTTTTTTCGAAAAATACCTTTAAATGTTATTTTTTCGACATTAATGTTATTATAAAAATTATTAAATTTTCTAAAGATTTGCATTAATACTTTTTCTACATATTATATGGATAAATTTATAAAATTATCTTTAATTTAAATCCCGGAGCCTACGCTTTAAACAAACAATACTCCTTGGCAGTTATTCAAATGTATGTAACTGACAGATAAATGTCACTGTCAAAGAACTAATCATTTCAAATTAATAATAGCAACGTTTTAAAAAGAAAAATGTAAATAGAACAATAGGAAAGGAAATCAATATAGTTTACAGCATATGTAAATATGTAGGTATGTCTTTAGATTAATGAAAATTAACGATTCGCCAAAAAGTTTAAGCTAATTCTCATTTTTGGATTAGTGAATTCTATTTTATCCAGGTAGGTATTTAAAATTTAATCTTCATTTTATTATCAAAAATGTAGTTACTTGGATTAGATTAGACTATATTTTAAGAAATAAACTGTCAAAATTAGAGTAAAATTCGCTAATCCAAAAATAAGTAAATAAATAAACAAATAAATATATCATCACGGCTTATTACCCATTGCTAGGTGTGCCAATTTGCTTTGTACACAGATATCGGTAATGATAAAATATTTGCACCGTGCGGGCGCTTTCCAGGCGTCACCTCATGGGCACTCATTGCTAGAGTGGAGAGTGCATCACACGGGTCAATTTTGTGCCATTTAAAATTGGAAATTTGGTTGGTCGGGATTGAACCCGGTTCCCCAGATCTCAGGCACGCGGCTACGAGACCTCATGGGGTCTCAAAAATAAAAATTAGCTTAATCTTTTTTGTGACTTTTAGGGGTGCATAGATGCTGCCTGAAAGTAGCATCTATGCAAGTGTCTCAAGAAGAATGGATTTCTTGCTTTAACGATTGGTTTTATCGAATGCATAAATGTGTTGAGTTAAGCGGAGAGTATTTCGAAAAACAATAAAAAATAATTTCTGGAAATTTTTGTTTTCAGGAACTTTCGGTTTTAAAAATACGTATAATCAATATGATTTATTTTACTTCTCTTCACGCATAATATCAATAAAACAAATTATTAAAGTCCTTGATTATTTCATGATTCCCTGACTTTTCGTATCTGTTGGCTAGGCTGCATTTACATGCTCAATATTTCCATGTTTCTTCCGTGTTTTCTTTCACTTGCGTTGAAAGAATTCCCGAGAGCAGCCCGATAGGCACTTGAGGTTAATTGAATTACACAATCCAATCAAGAGAATCTCCCGTTTTCTGTCTAGACAATGTATACCTTACTTTAATTTCTCCCTCAGTCTCACTAACTTACCGCAATTGCCATTTAGAACAATTGCTAAAGAACGAAGACAACTCTACGAAATTGCGATAACGATAACATATTCTATTAAGGATATATCGTTAAAATTTTGTGTTATATATCTGTCTTCCGCTTGGTAAAAATAAAACAAACAATTGGTAATCCTAGTCGGCCTTGACCCGACACAAAATCACCAGCAGGCTACTTGTCATTCATTACGCCTCGTGTGACGTCACTGCAGGACATAAATCCTGCTGTACTAACCTGCCTGCTGACGTAGTTACTACTGTCCACGGAACAGGTGTCGTAAACGTAAAGAAAACGAAAATCGAAACACGATGATATACTGCTAGCTAGAGGAATAAACTACAGTGTGTTAAAAAAATTCAATTTGACACGAGAAATTGTCAAAATTGTTATCTAAAGAAATCAAAGCTTTTCTTCTTGAATCTTGTTTTAGAAATGGAAATGAATTAAAATATCTGATGTGGCCAGCACATTACCTTCCGTCAATTCTATGTATTTTGTACAAATTTCATACTGAAAATTCCTTGCTAAAGATTATATTTCTTGTACTTTACCTTCCGGCAGTTGCATATATTTTATACAAATTCCATACAGAAAATTTATAGTAAAAGATCCTCTATTTCCAGTAAAATTATAAGACAAACACACTATGTCAATTTCACTTGACACTGACATCTTTCAATCAAAATTTTCTTAATATAGTAGCTGTTTCCATAGCTATGGCTACTTTATGAAATTTCATTTCTTTATAATTTTTTAACTCTATATCCATTTAAAATTAAGTATAAAATGCAGTCAAATCGTATAGACAATAAAATATTCATTATAAGGACTTTTACGCTAAATAAGTGTTACGGACTTATTGCGATGTAAAGTGGAAAGAAACTCAAAATTTTGCTAAGTGCGCAATTGTTGCCTTTTTTGGGAGCTTCATAGCTCCGTTGCTATGAATCGTGGAAAAAATTTTTCGTCGCAAATTTTTAGGAAATATCATCCTCTACAATTCGGCAAATAACTTTTTTTCGCTAAAATTCACCAGCTAAGTTATAGGTGAAAAACTGAAAAAAAGCGCCGATTTATGGTGGTTTTTACAAGATGGCGGAGCAAGCGGAGGAAGGGGATTTATGGAAATTTAGATTTCTCATTAACCAACCATCCTATACAACATATCAAAAATTCAGAATTACCCGACTTTTTGTAGTGTAAAATCCTTCATTTACTGGACTAATTTGGGGGTGGCGCTAAAATTAATTAGTATAAGAAAATCAGACAGGCGGTAGAAAAAAAATGGCACTGTCATTCTAAACAGTTATTTACCTGTGATTTGAAATTAATTGCTAACAATAATATATAACAGAGAATAGTACATTAAAACACAAGTATCATAATGCAATCTGTTAACGGACAAGTCCAAGTTTGGAAAACGAGCCGCCAGGCGAGTGCGTCAACAGGCCTTATGATACATGTTGTTTATACTATTTTTTCTATTGAGGTAATTTTACAATTAGATTTTAAAAAAATTGAAATTTCACATTTTGACAGTTTGTGTATCTTGTGATTTTGTCTGATTGTTTACATTAAAACATTGTATCAAGCATTATACAATTATGAAAGAGGAAAACCAATACATACAATGAACTCCAAGGTTCATAAATTTCCCATCCTGATTTGACATATCGGTGGTTCGTGTTGGTTATTATCATAAATAAAACTTGAATATGAGATTGAAGGACGTTACGTGGACCATCAAGCCTTTTTATTGAGAAAAAAACATAAATAAAACTCTTTAAATAATGAAATACTTTTATGAACAATTTATTGATCTAGACTTTTACTTTCCACCATTTTCTCAACACTCACTGCTCAGTTGCACAGATAACGGCAACAGCTGTTCTTACTATTTTTAATACAAAACATATATGGCATATATTCGATAGTTCGCTACAACGTGTAACTGGAAATCATGGATTTAATGTCAACTTTTCATATTCGTTTGCTAGTATCCGTCACAAATTGAGTAGACAGTGTCAACATTTTTAAGCAACGTGCATCATACATTTCATAACCTGCCTGGAATAACAATACATTCAATTCAAAATTGCATTACCAAAATTCTAATAAATAAATCTTACCGTTTTAATTATTTTAACAAAGTAAACCTGAGCGCATTATTTCTTGTTTCATAATTTTTTAGTTGAAATTTTAACTTCACAGATTTTTATTCTTTCTTAACTAACACAGCTATAGCTATAAATTTCTTTTCTTTCTAGTCCTATCACCTAGAGAAAGGATAAAAATCCACAATTAGAAGTAATATTTCAACACAAACAATTTACCATTTTGAGGTTATCTGTCAGTTATGAAAGCATGATTACCACCTCTAGAATATGAAAGGCGCCAAAAACAGTACGTTTATAGATCTTCTAAACGTCGTATTTTCAGTGATAAACAGTGCATTTATAGACTCATAAGAACACCGAAATAGAAAAAAAATGTTAAATATGTGTTTTATTCTCCAGCGTGACCATCATACGAGTATGTGCACATAATTAAAGGTGATATATTTATTATTATTTCTTCTCTTCTACCTATCTAAATTAGTTTTCTCTTCTCCCAAAATTCCAACCTTATCTTTCGACTTCCTTTCGTTCTAATTATTTTGTCATGAGTTATAAATTTATTCTTCCTTTGTTTCATCCAACTTCATTTGAATTCAAGATCTGGTGGCCCGGTTAACAAAACCCTGAAAAATTCACACCATCACACCCCTCTCAAGTTGGTATCCCGGTCCCCAAGCTCTTCAGAAGTTAAAAAAGTTTTTAATCAAATATGAAAACGCTGCATTCTGTAACATGTTCCATATCGATCACCTCGTTGCTCTTATTTGGTATTCTTGGCGCGTTGGTTAATTTAAAATTTCATACGTGCCCGCGCTGAAAAGTTCACGAGGTGGAGGGGGGATTCTCTCTTTTGACACAAGCAACGCCTACTATTCTACAGCTGGGTCTGATCTTGGGACTGGGACTCTACCGGTTATTTAAATGTGTGACTCCTACGGAGTAAGACACTGTCACTTGGGGCTATATTTATGGGGCTTTGTTAAAGTAGTTGTACTACTTGTCCTCTATTTTACAGGCATTATTGCACGGGAGAACTAATAATCTGATATTAGAAGAAGTAACGAACATTTATTTGCAATACCAGAGCTATAGCAATAAGGTTAGATGCGGATTTGCATAGCTGAGAGCTAGTGGAAATAATAAGATAAAAAATATGTATCGGATTAAATAATGCTCTTTGTTGTGTATATAATTAACGCATTTAAATTCAAATGAGTGTAATTGCCACAAAATATATAAGATTTTTACATGAAAACTTTCTAAAAAGGTCCCAATTAGAGAGCACCGGATTTCATTTTTAAATAAAACAAATCTGTTTTAAATGGAAATACATTTCTCGAGTGCGGTGTAAATTAGGTGTTAACAAATGCAGCATTTATTCTTACAAAACTGCATGTTTCGATATTACTTATACAGGACGAACTTACGCCATCGCTATTTTGAAAACTACTCAATATTATTTTACGAAATTTGGTATTTAAGGCAGTAGCCCTAATTTTCTTATTTTAAATGGTATGCTATATTTTCTATTTTACTCGTGCCGTAGAGGAAAATTTTGCATACGAAACAATATAAAAATTTTACTCATAATCAACCCCTTCCAGTGTAATTTCACTTTTTTTGATTTTTTCTGTAAGAACGGGCACTTCTTTATCACTCGATATCTCGAGAATGGAATCGAATTTCTATAATCTGTAAAAACAATTTTATAAAGAATGCTTTTGTTTATATTAGTATAAATTAATAATCGACAATTTTTGAAAAATTAAATTTCTACGTTAACGTAAAATTGAAGTTCAAAAAACTTAAGTTTTTAAATGGAAATCTATCAACTTTCAACATAGAATATGTTACACAAACTACCCCTATTTTATAACGAAGAATTCATTTAAATAATAAAAATCTGGTGTGGCCAGCACAATACCTCCCGCCATTTACCGTCCGAGTCACAAAAAAGTTTAAGCTAGTCCTTATTTTTGGATTAGCGAATTTTACTCTAATTTTGTTAGTTCATTTCTTAAAATATAGTCTAATCTAATCCAAGTAACTACCTTTTTTGATAATACAATGAAAATTAAATTTTAAATACCGGGATAAAATAGAATTGACTAATCCAAAAATGAGAATTAGCTTAAACTTATTTTGCGAATCATTAAATTTTATTAATCTAAATACATACCTACATATTTATATATGCTGGAAACTGTATTGATTTCCTTTCCTATTATTCTATTTACTTTTTTTCAAAATATATAGAAAAAGTATTAATGCAAATCTGTAGAAAATTTAATAATCTTTAATTTTTATAATAATATGAATCTTGAAAAAATATCATTTAAAGGTATTTTTCGAAGAAAAACTATTTTGTGCTTCTAGTAAAGTGCCATTTCCCGTTATCCGATTTACACCAAAATCTAATGGGCTTTTTCAATAATAGTAAAGGTACAAGGTTTCAAAATTTTCTGAATGATAGTATTTGAGTTAGAGTGAAGGATTTACACATACATACACACACACACATGAAGAAGTAGTAACAATAACAGCTATAACTATGTGAAGACTTAAATACATTTTGAAAACTTGAATTTCTGCTTGAAAGTATTAACAGATAAAAACTTCAAATCTGAAGGTAAGTTATTATATAGACTGGGAGCTAAATACGAAAATGAACCATGGAATTTATTTTTCTGAAATGAGGGAACTTTAAAGAAAGAAGAACCACGTAGGGAATATTTAAAATCTTTTTTTGTTAGCTTGGACAATAAATAAGAAGGTGTGCCAGTTTTTACTAATTTGTGTACTAAACATACATATAGAGTGTTAATACGATCTTCAATGAAAGGGAGTTTAGCTATATGCCTATAGTTAGAAATATGTTCATACTTACGTACACCAAATACATACCGAAGACAGGCATTTTGAAAAAGTGTTATACGTTGCCTATCCTTTTTAAATAAATTTGGAACGTAAACACAACCGCAATAATCAAATAGCGGGAAGATTAAGGACTTGATCATTTTTAATTTCATATAAGAAGAGAGGACGTTTTTAAATTGATAAAGATGTCTAAGTCTAAGTCTAGCCGCTTGAAGCTTTTTTATAAGATGGGATCTAAAATTCAAATCTTTATCTATGTCAAGTCCTAAACATTTAATGACTTCACTACACTGAAGGGGTACCCCATCCAATAAAATGGGTGAAGTAATTTGGTGATTACCTACAACAAGCATTGCAGATTTTTCAGCATTAATTCTTAGACCATTATTCCTGACCCACATTGACAGATTTTGTAAATCCTGATTGAGCTGACTTAATTGTAGTTTTTCATTTTGTTGGGAGAAAGATGTTATCAACTGAGTATCATCAGCATAAGAGTGCAAAGAGCTGTATTTAACATGATTGGGCATATCAGCAATGTAGATTAAAAAGAATAAGGGACCAAGAATAGAGCCTTGTGGAACACCAGAGCGAATGTATTGTTCATGGGACAATGATCTTATCCCGTTGATGAAAGTTGTGCTAACTTTAAACCTAAGATTGTGAAAATATGAGCGACACCATTCTAAAGCGTTTGATGAAAAATTATAGAAGTGAAGTTTTGCTAAGAGCATGTCAAAATTTATCATGTCAAGCGCTTTAGAGAAGTCAATTTGGATCAGGACTGACATTTTAGAGGAGTCATAGTTTTTTAGAAGTTCGTCAACAATATTTAAAAGGGCAGTGTTAGTACTATGACCCTCTCTAAACCCAGACTGGCTCGAAGGCAATATTGCATTTTTATTTAAATAGCAAGTTATTTGTTTGCAGCAAATTTTTTCAAGGACTTTTGATAAAACAGGCAATATACTTATAAGTCTTAAATCATTAAGTGAGATAGGATTAACACATTTTGGCACAGGTTTGACAATTGCAAACTTCCAAATTTCAGGAAAAGTATTTTCCAGCAAAGATGTATTAATGATATGGGTTATGTACGTAGTATATGATCTAAAGCTAAAATAATCATATTGATAGAAATATCGTCCACACCAACAGCTTTCGATTTAATATTTAGCAGAATTGATCTTACTTGAGATTCAGAAGCGCATGGAAATTTAAATGGTTCCGTAATCATGTCAAAGTTACAAAGATACCAACCAAATGAAAAAAAAAAAATAGAACCAATTTAAATCCGATTCTGTTCTTTTATCAGCCAACGCAAATGTTTGAGAAAGGGTGTAGTTTCTTTTTTAAACTCAAAGGCCTGGCATAAAACTATTAAACATCCCAGGACAATAAAACTACAAAGAAAATTATATATAATTTACAATACAATTTTTGAAATCCTCATTATTTAAAGGATACAAATTTGTGATAACAAAATGGCCAGATTATTGAGAATTGGGAGCATTTATAATTTCAGTATATAGTAATTTCTTTCTGGAACACCTTTCGGATTTAATTCCACCGTGTATAAATCAAACACCCTAATTTCCGGATTGCAATTGCAATTTCTGTAAGAGGCGAGTTCCTTCCTTTCGTTCGTTTGGGGTGTCTTATTTACTTGAGGTGATATTGTCTAAGAACAGAACTTCCCCTTGTTATTTATTCTGCGGTCTGCTCCATCCGTTGCTAATTAGCTGGGGGAAGGATAATTTCTCTGATTAAATTTACTAAGGGATGCTGACTTTGTTTAGATAGGTAACAATACCTTCAAATTTCAACAAATAGAAGAAAAGCAGTAATTTAGACAGAAAAATATGTTGTGGCCAGCACATTACCTCACATTAAAATCATATGTATAGGAGTAGAAATACTTTCAAAATCAATAAAATATCCATAATTAATTCATTTTTAAAACAGAACAAAACCAATTCAGAAACAATCAGCACTAGATAACATACATAGTTATTTTTGTAACAAATACGGGAAAATTGTGGTTCTGAAATAAATGCATGTTTTCCGAAATGGAAGCAGCGAGTTTTGGTATTTACATGGGGTCTCAGAATTACATTTTCCGTAGGTTACAATCAATATTTTTTCTGCAATTGTCCACAAACAAGAAAAATACTTATAGCTATACGAAAATGTATGAAAAAGTATGCAATAATAAATCAAATACTTGGGTGGCTATGCTCGGTATTTTTAAGTGATCATGACAGGTGTCATGACACATGGCAATTGATTTCATAACAACTAGAGTTAGAATGAAAATTTGGTTTGATACTAAATCCGGTCAATCCAGCGATAAAATCGAATTCAAAGTATTTGTTGTAAATTCACGGTAAAATATTGTTAAAACTGTTAAACAAAACAGAATATTGGCATTCAGAAAAATGATTGGAGATAGTTGGAGGAAAGAATCTATGAAACTCATTATAGAATCGGCCAAGTGCCCGTGATAGTTTTATGGGACTTGTGGTAAGGATTACTAGAGCCAGGTAGAATTTCTATCCTGGACCGTATCGGAAATTTGCGTTCAAGACATTTACTAATTATATACTTTTAAAACTGTATTAAAATAATAATGATGGAGTCTCGTGGCCAAGTGTCTGATCGCGAATCTGGGGAACCGGGTTCGATCCCGACCGACGCCAAATATTTCAAATTTTAAATGGCACAAAATTGACCAGTGGTGCACTCTCCACGCCAGCAATGAGTGCCCGTGAGGTGACGGCTGGTAAACGCCCGCACAGTGCAAATATGTCACCATCATTACCGATATCTGCGTACAAAGCAGATTGGCACACCCAGCAATGGGTAATATGCCGTGGTGATATATTTATTTATTTTATTTTTATAAATAATAATGAGATTTAAATGTACTTCTTCTAACATCAATTTGTAAATAGAAAAGAGATGAAAATATTATAAGATGTATCCTAATTATGTAATTTTAAATCTATATTCAAATAACAATGCGTTTGAAATATCCTTCTCCTAACTGCAATTTGTAAATTGAGAAGAGATTAAAATATTATAGGGATTAAAATAAATTCAAACGTAACTTTGAATACAAACAGTTATTGGCAATTTTCTTTTGAGGTACGTGCAAAAACCTTTTTCAGTGGTTGAAAGAGTCATCAAAACGAAACGTTGTTTCTTTGCTTCTGACTGCACCCTACTGTACATGTACTTGGTACTAAATCTTTATTTTATTGTAGTGTGTTGTTTTTTGTTACAAGTAAATATTTGTTTCTAAATCTGACTGCACCGCACTGTACATGTACTCTGTACTACATCTCTATTTTAGTGTAATGTGTTGTTTTTGTGTTATATGTATTTTTTTAATCTGCACGGTACTGTATGTACATATACTCTGTACTAAATCCCTATTTTATTATATCTTGTTTTTTATATGTACATATTTTTTCCCAGTTAATAAACTATAATTTTGTTTTATTGTCTTATTTATTATATAGTTTCTATTTACAAAATCTATAAAAAAATTGTGTACGACTTTTTTTAATACGGCCCATTTCTTACCCTAAAAGTGATGGATTCAAATTCGAATAATTTATGAGTCCTGACCGCAAAGAAGCCCATCCGTCCATAAAAGATTGTAGACCCTGCATAAGTTAGTTTCATAGATTCCTTCCTCCAACTATAGTCCTTAGTTCATATTTATACAATCACGGTCACTACACATTCCAGGTATGGAGATAATGGAGATCAAGTTATTCATTCACCAATTTGATTCCTTTTATAACCTTCCTCATTTCGTCGGAATCTAGAAATTTGCGTAAGGGAGCTAGCTTTTGTTTTGTCATATTTATCGATTAAAAAATAAGGTCAGACTTTGGTATTTTAACGACAACAACCGATGGTCCGGTAATTTACTTTATCTAATGCCACTAAACCGAATGCACTTTTTGATGCATTGGTAAACCGTAGATGCAAATGAGGAAAACGAAGAAACTTATTATTTAAAAAATCGTATGTGGCCAGCACATTATCTTCCGGCAATTCTATGTATTTTGTATAAATGTCATACAGAAAGTTCCTTGCAAAAGATTCTATTTCTTATACATTACCTTAAGGCAGTTGTATATATTTTATATAA
>OY720449.1:81980222-82227722 GCA_963082715.1 Harpalus rubripes | reverse complement strand
GCAATCTGCAATCGTATATCGTATGTTGTTATCCTTACAATTGTTCACTTCGACATGTGGGATTCTCGTGGGCCATTGCTTAGATGGGCAATCTAGCCAGATTGCACAGGCAATTTACCGGGGCAGTGTACTGAAAGTGTACTATGGGCCGTAGAGGCAGTACCACGCGTTGCGTGCGTGTATTACGGACATCAATCGCAGACAGGTGTTTGGGGGAGGTGTATTGGAATTGGAATTGTCTTAGGGGAGGTCTGAAAATAGAGATGGACCCTCGGATCTCTGTTTGGAGAGATAGCGATGAGCAAATACTGAATTGTGTATATGGGGTAGTACGTTTTATATTGTATAAACAAATACATTGGTTGACGCTTTGAACTAATAACACCAGCCCCATAATAAGTGGTCGTCTATAGGGTCACTCTAGAATTATTTAGAATAAGAAAATTAGGTAGGCCATGGAAAACTAAATTTAATTAAACTATTTATCAGGGGCCTGTTTCTCAAAAGATACTAGTTTATAAGTTACAAGTTACTAGTTACAAGTGAAATTTTTAATAGTACTAGTAAATTGTGTTTCTGAAAAGTATTTTGCTACTCGTAGTTTACAAGTTACTCGTTCACAAGTTATTAATTACAAGTGAAATTTTATTAGTCAAGTAAAATAGTGTTTCTGAAATATTTTCAATAGTCTAGTAGTTTTTTTAAAATAAATATTAGTATTTAATCCAATATTCTTTAAATCAAGTTTCTAACTGACATTGAAATTTTTTTAAAATTATTCTTCAATAAAAATGTCTACACTGGATGCGAAATTAATTATTTTGGGAATAATTCGAGATGCTAAAGGTATTCTATTTGGAGAATTCTCTAAATAAATTGTCTACAGCAGTTAATAGTACGTTCCGTAATGCAACCGGTTCGACCAGATTTACGGTTTTGTGTTCCGTAAGTCCTGAAATTATTTACCGGTTTCTATTTGGAACGCGGTTCCTTAAAAAAAGTTGGTAAAAAGTCTGACCACGGCAACCACGAAATAATCCTGGTTCATAACAAAATCAAACGATATCCGTCAGTGTCAAATTTCTAAACCGCATTTTTAGTGGTATTACTAATAATTATTATAGATGTAAGTATGAAAACATTATTTATATTTGAGATATTGGTGATTGCGTTATTTTTATTGGCATTATTCAACGTTATCATTCATTTAGTTAATTTGTATTTTTGTTAGGTTGTGTCACTTTTAAATATCATATGAATTAATGTCAATCTGTTCCGAAATAGATGAAAATATTCAGGAACCATGGTGTACCAGCAATCAAGATACAGGTTTTCTGGTTGACTTACGGAACATAGTATAAATTCAATGAAAGGATAAAAATCTGTCAAACTTGTCACGCTTCGGGTTGAGTAGACAAGACTAGAAATATATCAGGGTCACATTTTGATCAAACTTAAAAAGGTTGTATTTTTACGGTTAATGCATGGTTTCTGTTCATATCAAGCTGAAGAATAAGTCCCAATAAATTAATTAATGAGTAACTTCTCATTCATATGGGGTTTCTGCATGGACATAATTTATTCCTGCTTTAATTAGTTTTTGATGTCGCACTACTTCTTCATCACTAGACCCAGAGTCACTAGATCACAGTATTATATTATTTTAAAAAATATATTAACATCAAACAACGACAGACACTTCATGAATCTGCAGTAACATTAACAAAGAACCATTGAATTACATACGAAAAAGAAAAAAAACCCACGAACTGTCAAATAATACGACTAGCAAAATTTATATTCAAAATTTACAAGACTTATGACACTTGTAGCTTTTCTCTAGTAAAGTACTAGTTTGACAGACAACTCAAATATTTTGAAAAACAAACTGCTAGTATTTTTTGTCAAATACACTAGTAAATACTAGTTCCCAACTTGTAACTAGTATTTTACACTTGTATATTTCAGAGTGTCTGGTCGCGAATCTGGGGAACCGGGTTCGATCCTGACCGACGCCAATTATTTCAAATTTTAAATGGCACAAAATTGACCCCTGTGGTGCGCTCTCCACGCCAGCAATGAGTGCCCGTGAGGTGACGCCTGGTAAACGCCCGCACGGTACAAATATGTCATCATCATTACCGAATTCTGTATATAAAGCAGATTGGCACACCCAGCAATGGGTAATATGCCGTGATGATATATTTATTTATTTATTTATTTAAAATAAAATTCTAAAAAATATTAACCATGTAGCTTATTCTAAATAATGCTTGATCCATAAAATACCGACCTTACCTAAGAAAGCAAAAGATAGAAAATATTTATTGTGTTAAGTATACCAGGAATGTCAGAAAGCTGGACTTAAGCTAAATATCGTTGATACGTTATTACTTTTAAGCTTTATCTATGATATATGTATAGTTAATATCTTCTATGATTACATAAAAAGACAATAATATTCCTATATCCTGTTTCTATTTGTTATTTCTTTTATTTCACGTATCTATTTGGTATTTTCAATCAATAACTTTTTCATTGGTATTCAATAATAATTGCTTGTAATTATCCATTATGGAATTCCAAAATTTCAAATTTATTTCCCCATAATAAATAACGTAATAAACAAAGTAAAATGTCAATGCTACAATGTTCCTTTTACAAAAAACTTGACATTAAGAATTACATTTGATATAGTTTAAAAATGTGTGGAATTAATATTTATATTCATTTTACATATTAATCATTAGTGTTTGTTTTACAAAAAAATATGTTCTGTAATTTAAACAGATGGTTTAAATTTTTTTGTTTACATTTCCACTTTTGAACTTTTCTACATGATTCATTGCTGTATTTAGATTGGCTACATATTTTAAAATACATAAATAAATAATAGAACATCTCGGGTAAATAAATTCCAATTAAAAAAAATGTATGTGGATTTCTAGAATTCAACATTTCATAAAATTTATGTGCTACTATTTTGTTAGGACCCATTAATTAGGTTAAATCGAATTATTAACAACAAAAATTTGCAAAAGTCAAAAATCAATTACCGACAATATTAGGCGTTTTTTATTTAGACCGATTACCTACGGTTACATAGTAACCGCATTTTATTCAGCATACCGGTTACTTGCGCTTACATGCCAGGTTACTATTGCTATCCTTTTCTAGCTGTCAAAATGCTGACATTTGGCAGTTAAGCAACTTTCAGTAAAAGTTAAAATGGAATCTGTAACATTTTTTGTAAACTTATTTTGTATTAGATCAATACGCTTGAAATTAAATAATTTGACAGAAAGGTCTGTAGTAACCTGGCATTTTTTATTCACACCGGTTACGTGCGGTTAACCATATGTAACCCGGTTACATGAATACAAAATCGAGTGTAGCTAACACAATACCTCCCGCCATTTACAACCCGAGTCACAAAAAAATTAAGTTAATCCTTATTTTTGGATTAGCGAATTTTACTCTAATTTTGACAGTTTATTTCTTAAAATGTAGTCTAATCTAATCCAAGTAACTACCTTTTTTAAACTCTTCAACAGAATTAAATCCCAATTACACAGTGGGTTCACATTCACACATCCATGCCTTAGTAAGATTCGAACCCAGAGCCCCGAGGGCACTCATGACATGAGGCGTTGCTCTAACTATTGAGCCACCGGAGCTATAATAAAATGAAGATTAAATTTTAAATACCGGGATAGAATAGAATTCACCCGTGGAATTCACTAATCCAAAAATGAGGATTGTCTTAAACATTTTTGTGAATCGTTAATTTTTATTAATCTAAATACATACCTACAAATTTAGTTACGCTGGAAACTGTATTGAATTCCTTTTCTATTGTTCTATTTACTTTTTCTTTTTAAAACGTTACTAATATTATTTTGAAATGATTAGTTCTTTGATAGTGACATTTATCTGTCAGTTACATTGTTACATACATTCACATACATTTGAATAACTGCGTTTTGTTTTTTAAAGCGTAGGCTCTGGGATTTAAATTATAGATAATTTTATAAATTTTTCATAAAAACAGTATTAATGCAAATTTAATAAGCTTTAATTTTTATAATAACAATAATCTCGAAAAAATAACAATTAAAGGTACTTTTCGAAGAAAAACTATTTTGAGCTTCTGGTAAAGTGCCATTTCCGGTTATCCGATTTTCACCAAAATCTAATGGGCTCTTCCCATTACAGAAAAAGTTCGAAATACAAGGTTTCAAAATTTTCTGAATGATAGTATTTGAGTTAGACATACACACATACACACAGATATTATCGTGAAAATGTTAAAATTAGATTCTAGGGACCTTAGAACGTGGTCATTTATCAAAATCTTGACATGCGATTTTTAGTACGATCCCTATACCTCCCTTACCAAGGGTAGCTGGAGGTAAAAAGAAAGTTTCTGGATAACAGTCAAAATAAGTTTATTTTCGTACTCTACCAGTTTCTGCACCTCATGTGTAAAATTACAAGGTTTCAATATGTTATAAATGGTAGTATTTGAGATAGAGTGGAGGATACACATACACACTGTTTTTTTAAAGCGTAGGCTCTGAGATTTAAATTATAGATAATTTTATAAATTTTCGATAAAAACAGTATTAATGCAAATTTAATAAGCTTTAATTTTTATAATAACAATAATCTAGAAAAAACAACATTTAAAGGTATTTTTCGAAGAAAAACTATTTTGAGCTTTTAGTAAAGTGCCATTTCCGGTTATCCGATTTTTACCAAAATGGGCTTTTTTCATTACAGAAAAAGTTCGAAATACAAGGTTTTAATATTTTATATATATAGTGTTTGAGTTAGAGGGGAGGATCCACACATACATACACACAAACATACATACATACACACACAGACATCATCGTGAAAATGTTAAAATTGGATTCTAGGGACCTTAAAACGTGGTCATTTACCAAAATCCCGACATGCGATTTTTAGCACGATCCCTATACCTCCCTTACCAAGGGTAGCGGGAGGTAAAAACGCCTATAATCTGTTGGTATATTATAATTTTACTGGAACTATCGAAGCTTTTCCAAGAAATTTTCTGTATGGAATTTTTACAGAATATATAGAACTGACGCACAACTGACGGAAGGTAATGTGCTGGTCACATCAGATCATTTATTGTAACACTTGCTTTACACGCCAAATTATAAGGGGTGAAAAATTCATGTATCTTTGATCGATTGTTGATATTTATTGGAATTTCCAAATCAGGTGTCGGTTTCGTTTAAATTTGCATAACAGCACAATAAATACCCTCGGCAAGCAAGATCTTCGGAACGCATAAATTCGAAGATGACAAGTCGTAAATGTCTTAAATATATAAGCACTGAATTTACTGCGGCCGTAAAACGCGAGCCGAACTTGTGATGCGTACGCTTAACTCCAACGATACGAATATTCCTCTCTTCAAATAAATTCCAGCTTGATTCATAGCGCTTTGTGCACGACTAAATTTGGATTTGTTATTTTGTTATTGTTTTTACATCTACCTCCATACATACGTAGATATATTTTCGATTGCGTACAAAATGGAGGATATTGGATAAGGTAACGCAACTCAACCATTCAAATAAATATGCCACTCTTCACATAGATAACTACTACCTGTATAGATATATAAGTAGATAAAATTTATTGAATTATATTTATATTTTTGTTTTGTTTTTTCTTCCTCATATAAAAGGGAAATTTATTGCAAAATATAACGATTTAATTGGGTGATAAAATATCGGAAAATGTATGCACCTAATTATGCAAGAAATGCAGTTGCATCTTTTCTCTGTATATGTCTTAAGTCTTAACTAACCAATAATTAAAAGCAATAATTATGTATTTAAATACTGCTACTTCAGACTTGATATATGATAAATCATAAAAAAGTAATACGGTAAATATTTTTGAAATCCGAATAAACTTTTAATTAGTATATGAATAAATAAATAATCTGAATTTTCAGTAATAATATAACAAGAGATTGACAACGTTTATCTCGATAATTCAAGCGGCTTCAAGTATATTATGACTATCCTATGGTTTATCTAAGCGGATTGGAAGTAAGATTGAGTTATTTTCAATCTTCTTTATTTCGTATCGACTAAAACAAGATAGTTAAACATTTGATTATGCAGACAGACAGGGACAGATATATGATCTAATTTTATCCTGGATATATAACCCCACAATCTAAAAATTGTCATGTTATTTGTTTTCTCTTTTAAAAACATTAAAAAACATTTATTTCTTATCACTCCAAATATTTCGCTTTTCTACAATTTTACTACGTTTTATGTGACTGGTCTACATACATAAAAACATGCATTTCCCACTTAGTGGGTTATGCACAAACCCGAAAGAATAAAAATAACATCAACATCAACATATATTCCTGTCATACAATAAGTTAAAATGTAAACAACCAACAAATGATATGAATTTAGTAACACTGCAACATATTGCGGATGTGCGCATGCGTAGTTACATTATTTGAAGCTTCACTGTTTATTTCGACAGAAGTCAAGCCGCTTCGTAAGTCCAAGCCAGTTATTTTATAGGCTTGACTTGACATTTTCAAGCGGCTTCAAATATTAATCTTGATCTTTTATTTCGAAAATTGAAAAGGAATTTACTAAATTCAAGCGGCTTCAAACGGCATGATAAACGTAGTCAGTGAGAATAAATTGAAAATAATTTAACAGATTTTACGAAAACTTGTTGCCAAGTTATTTTCTAATTTATCGAATTCTCGAATTATCGGCCTAATTCTCTAAGCAAAATTGTTAAAATTAACAACCATTTTCAGTTGTCAATTTCAATGTCAGTTGCTAAGTTCAAAATCCCAATTCACTTTTACATCAAGTTGCTAAAATTTAACTAGTCGTTACGTCGAGTTGTTAATCTAGCAACTGCATTTCTCTCGTTGTTAGTATTGTATAATCGTTGGTAAATGGTTTTTCTTGAAAATTTTGTGTTAGGAAATAAACTTTTACTGGAAAAGGACGGCAGCAAAGCTAAACTATTTATAAACTAATATTGCATGCCCAATAATTATATACATTTTCAAACAAGATTTTAGATTTATGCAAATAAATTTGCGAGATGTTAGTAATCCATTCTCAAAACTGATATCGGGAAAAAATATTTACAAAGATATTCAAACTGAGCAAGTGTCGTTTAATTCGTGAATTGGATAGTCTCATGCTTCAAGCATACTGAGTCAGTATATGCCCGAAGGTCTCATGTTACAAGATGAAGGGTTTACATTTATTCCAAACTTAAATATTTTAATTCTTAATCCCCGAAAGATCTAAATTCAATTTTTTGAAATTTATTTTCATTTATCTTACACATTTAAATTTAAACAGCCATTTCAACAATGTCAAATTTCTATTATTTTTACTGCTAAAACTTCTAGACATCTAGACGATGGTCATGCGTCATTCCTGATGATAAGATTCTGGAAATTTCGAAATCGATCGCATCGAATTGAATAAACATGTATACTAAACTGGAGAACTTCATCAGATTCTCCCAACACTTAATTTCTACGCCTAGCTATGGGTCTTATAAAGAGATTACAGGGCAAAATTTCAATTTTTCTAGTCAATCAACCATTTTCAAAATTTCCAACTAACAGTTTGAAATACAAAACTAGCTTTGTTATTTAATTAGTTCAAAATTATCATGAAATCTACCATTAGAGAATATTGTTCCGCGGAACATCTTGCACCCCAAATTTTCTTATCATACTCATAAGTTAATAACTCCAATAAAGAATAAATATTTTAAAATTTTAAAACGTTACGAACCTAACTTCATGTTTTCTAACAGGAAGGGTTTAAATTTTATTACAAATAAATGACAAATACATCCATAATTAGTAAAAATCTAAGATGTGTTTTGTGTATTTTCAACGCTAAAGTATAAATAACTTACAGACATAATTACTATGTTTACATGCAGTTTTCAAAATGGTTTCAGTTTTCAGTCAAAATTATGCAAAACTGTTTACATGCAGTTTTCAAAACAGGTTTATAGATTGATTTGAAAACAGTTTCGGCGCATGCGCATTTGGCGGATGTAACTGACAGATCCTCTTCACTCCAAATTCTTCGTTTTGCTATTTTTCCAATTATTTTTTCTACTTTGTACCACTACCACTACGCACTAAAACTACAGAACTGTCAGTTTATTTGTAGGTTAGTAACACCAAGTAACGCAAAATGATAGAAACGTTATGCCATGTACGCATGCGCAATATTAAAATTAAATTTTAAGTGTTTACAACTTTACACGAGTAGTTTTGAAACTAGTTTTCAAATCAAACCCATGAAATTTAATTTCGGTTTGTGAGAACTCAAAACCATTTTGACACTGTATACATGGTGTTTTTAAAACTAAAAAAGTTTTGAGAACGGTTTGAAAACTGCATGTAAACTCAGTATATATCAAGTTTTTTTTAATAAAATGAAAAAAATAAGTTACTTATTCGTAACAGATTTTGCATGATTAACAAGAATTTAGAGCCTCTTTTCGTTCATTTGGAATATCATATACCGAGGAGTAGACGATCCCCTTAAATACCAAATTTTTAAATTTTAAATATCATAACAATAAGAAATCATGTCTATTGGATCGAAACAATCAGGGATATTGGACAGGCATCATCGAACAAATTATAAAATCCATCCAATTTTAGGGTGATCCGTACACCTTTCTTTTTTAGGGTAGGGGGAAGTAACAATATATTATCATTTGTGAATTTGTATAGAACAGATTGGTGCATCCCACAATGGATAAAATTTTAGTGAAATATAAGTCAAAAATAAAATACTTTTCCTTTATAAAATAAAGCAAACGCTGATCTATATTAGAGAATCATTTCTAAACTTCTCCCATTTGCTAACCATATCTTCATCAATTCTTCTTCCAGATTAGACAAACAACCGATTCGGATGCACAATGGAGTGCATTTCTACTCTACAGAAAGTTTTCTACAAAAGGAAACCAACAACTTCGTTTCTCTCCGCCTCGAAGAAACTAAACCCCTTCCCCCGTTCTGCACAAGGTAATCGAAGTCAGGATGGCGAATAAAGAAGAGAGATAGTGGCTCAATAGCCGAGCCGTAAAACGGTTAAGTTTATTGAAATATAATGCGTGGCGGACCATATTTGATTACGAGAAGACGGTAAGGATGCCTTGATTTTAATGGTTTGTAAATATTCGGGTTTAGAGGTTATTAGCGACTAAATGTTCATTTGAATTTTTGCTTAATAAGTTTAAGACTTTATGGAGATGTCATAAAAAATTAAATGCTCGTATGTTAAGATGATATATTTTTCTTTTTTGAAAAATATGACTATATACAAAATAGTTGCTTAAAGCTTTTAATTTTCAAATAATACCAAATTATGATATACGCAAATTTAAAAATACAGGGCCACTCCGTGGGTATTAGGCTCCTTTGTGCTATGTTACATTTTAGCGCCCCTTCCCCTCATGATGTAAAATTTGCAAATTAAAGTTTAAACTATACTTTTTGTACTTCAAAAATGCTAGATTTAATATACATATTGATGAAATTTTCCTAGATTCATTCTTGTAATCAATAGGTAAATCGTTTGTTGTAATCAACAATTTTATAACAGATTTCAGAATTGTGTATGCATTTGATTCTTTGCAAAATGATAATAGGTATTTAAATATTGGATTCATTCTTGTTATCAATATTCTTGAGTTATAATCAATATATTCATTGTTGTAATCAACATTTTCATAGATATTATTTCAATATAACAATGCTAGAATAATAACGAACCTATTGATATGATAATTATTTTACTTATAACTAGAGCTCTAATGCAAACAAATTAAAAAATATATTGTTCACTTCTATCACTTTAATTTGTAAGTTTTATAGTAATTTTGTCTTTACGAATAAAAGCATTTTATAAAAATTGACTATTATTTACTTTACTGTTTTGAAACGGCGCCCCTCAAAGTCAGGCGCCTTTGTGCGGGGCACAACCTGCCTACCCGCACGGCGCGGTCCTGAAAAATAATTCTGACGGATAAAATATAAATGAGGTTATACACATATCAATATACTCTTATACGGGGGGTCACACTAGAATATCTGCTAAATAAAAATCAAAAATAATGTCAACAAAGGAGTCATTTACTATAAACAACTTTAGTGTTTGTAATAGTAAAATTCATTAATCCACATCTAAATAATGTAAGAAGCCACTTAAAATTTAATCAAATAAATTTCTTAATATATTTTATTAGTTTTCGAAAACTGTTATTTTTGCCCTCTATGGAATGCCCTTGAAAGCTGTGGCGTCACAATCACAGACATCAGAAAGAGACAGAAAATAGAGAGACATGATTAGTTTTGACGTTAGGAAGACACATGTTTAGCTGTGGCAGAGAGGTAAGTATATTTATTGTGACGAAAGAGATTTGTGTTCTTCTCGCCAGTGTTTTATAATGTCTGCAATACGTAATTGTTTTGTACCTGGTTGTTTTAATAATTCTGAGGATACGCCTACGAAAATATTTTTTCACGTTCCAAGTAAACATACAATCAGAAAAATGTGGTTTGAGGCCGTGTACGGTCCATGTAATGACAATGAAATTACCAAAACGAGAACATTGTATTGTTGTGAAGATCATTTTGATGTAGGTATATTTTCCAATTGGAATCCGATGCTGAAAATTGGACATATTTTCAATTGATTGGCGATAACCTAAAAAATTATAAAACAAGTGGAAGAGTCCCAGCTTTCGTTATTGGTATAACCAGGGTCCATTTTGACACACTTTCAACTAAAGCAATCACAAACATTGATACCATACCATGTGGTTGACAATGACAGCAGCTGTTTTTATATGAAACATCTTGTTAAGAGCATACAGGTTCGGGTTTGGTCGGATAATTCCGTCATTAATGTCATTCCGTGAATTCTACGTCATCAGAAAGGAATTCAAGTAATACATACAATTTTTAAAAAAATAATTTCTCAGTTGTTACAAATACTTTTTAAATCGGACAGAGACCGAATATTATATATGAAGTTGAACGTTCAGGAAAAAAAATATGGTATTATTTATGAAATCTCTTTTCAATTTTAATGGCTGATTCATCATTAGAGAAACTATAATGATTGTACATCTATTGTATTTTCTTTGAAACAATAAAGAAATCTTATCGTAAACATCTACCTTTAAATTTAATTTAAATAAATACAAGACGTCATTAATTTGATTATCCCATTAAATACCGAGAATTTTGTTCATTAAGTCACAAATTTAAATACGAACACCACCTAATTTAATACTAGTATTCGTCTTGTATATTGCATGCTTATAATGCGAAAAGTTCAAAGTTCTGGTTATAAAGTTCTTGTAGGAATTTGAAAATTAGTTAATTATGCAGAAAATGATAATGAAGTTATTCTTATTGTACATAAAATAATAGGTCCGTCACAAAACAAGACATTAAACTAGGAACGATATTCTTTTTTAATTTTGTTTTATGTTATATTTAGTTCTGTGTTAATTTAATTTAATAGGCATCAGGCTCTTAAGTTCACACATTTAAACAATGACTACTATATTCATGTTAGTGATTTTTCGTTTTAATTGCCTTACTAGATATTATATTAGGTTCAAACGAGCAATTAACTTTTTTTATATAGCGTAGCAAACCGCTTCATATCGTCTCTTTTTTGCAGAAATTAATATTTTTTGTACATTAATGTAATATCCTTTTAAATATTACGAGCCCAAACTCATGACTAGAGATTCACGGGCTTGGCTTGAAGCTTGAAAGCTTGGCTTGGCTTGGTTTGAAAAAGCTTGAAAAATCAAGCCAAGCCTGTCGTTCAAAAAAGCTTGACTTTTCAAGCCAAGCCAAGCTTCTGTTCCACCAAGCCCAAGCCAAACCAAGCCTAACATTTAAAAAAGCTTGAATTTTCAAGCCAAACCAAGCCTTCGACTGTCAAGTAGCTTGGCTGAAAACAAGCTTTTTCAAGCTTTTCTTAAGAAATGTTTTCGAGGCCGACAAAACCGTAATTTTATGGTGGTAACGTACTTTCTAATTGCTTCGGCACATTTTTGCGAACTTCTAAGAATTGGAGTTCCCAGTAGGACCAGCCTTCATAACCTGTCAGGCTAGTAAGCTTCAAAAATTTGTAAATAGGAAACTATACCCTTCATCATTCTTGTTATGCAAAGACCACTTATTTTCTCCATCTGAACCAAGAAATCGCACATTGTAGTTCGCGCACACAATCAAGTATACAAAATAAATAAAATGTTGAAAAAGTTTTAAATACATAATGATAAATGATAATATAATTTTATTGTTTTATCCTTTACTTACATTAATATAAAATGTATGTTGAAAAATTATAATACAAAATTTATTGCAAATGTCAATCATTACATATAGAAGTATTTAATTTTTTTTAAATACTTATTATTGTCAAGTTAAACGTATTTTGTATAAAAATTAATTAATTAAATACTTAAATTTTTAAGTAACTGGAATTAATTATAATTTATGAGGTCTCGTGGCCACGTGCCTGAGTTTCAGGTCGCGAATCTGGGTAACCAGGTTCGATCCCGACCGACGCCAAATATTTCTAATTTTAAATGGCACAAAATTAACCCCTGCGGTGCACTCTCCGCGCCAGCAATGAGTGACCGTGAGGTGACGCCTGGTAAGCGCCCGCACGGTGCAAATATTTCATTATTACCGATAAAGCAGATTGGCACACCCAGCAATGGGTAATAATCCGTGATGATATATTTATTTATTTTATTTAATTATAAGCTCAATGCTTCAAGAAATTAGATTTGATTATCAAACAAAAAAAATTATTAAATTTATCTGATTACATTTCACATAAACCTACACTCTATCTGTTTTATCTATAGAGTGGTGGGGAGATAGGTGTAGTTTGGTATTGTTGTTTGATTGGGTAATTGCAATAATAATTATTGCATTTTAAATTTGCATTATATACAATGTTTTGTTATTCTGGTATTTCCGAATCATAGAGACGAGATAATTTCTGTTTGTGGATATGTATATTTATATTCAAATATTTTCAATGCTATTTTTAGCTCTACCGCTAATGTATCCCTAATAAACCGCTCATGTCTGTGACAGGTATAATAGACAATATCAATGTACCGACAAAGAGAGCATTCTCTTTTAAATAATACCTTGATAATCATGGATTATTACCTAGTTCTGGGGGTTTTTAATTTTCTTTTATCGTTGAGGGTATTTACTTTTATGCTATTTGAATTTGGACATAATTACTGTAATTATATTTATGTATTTAACTTACATGATTCTGTACTCAAAAATCAGTAGAAATTTCATAAGAAGAGGCGAGTAGGTATTTATGTCACGAACAAACAAAATTTCGGGGAAATTTCCGTCTGTAGGGTTTTATGATTTCCAGATGTATTTGAAGTAGGTATAAAAGAATAAAAGATCAGTCTCAGGTCATTTTCATCCCATTGTACATTCCAAAATATTTATGTATTTATTTGAACACTGTTCTTGCGTGTTTGGAAACTTGAGTTGTTTATTTATACAGGGTGAATATGAACTATATAGTATGAGAAACTCTAACAGTTTGTTGGAAGGTCATTTCGAGTAAAAATAACATTATGAACTTAAGTCCTATTCATTTTAATTATTAAAATACAATAAAGTCTAACTAATGCATATGCCTACTTGAAAGAATGCAGTCAACGAAAATAATAAAAGAAACATAAAAATTTAAGGGTAAATATTTAATAAAAGATAATAAATTTATGTTTATTGTATACTCTCTAAAATAAAATAAATGATTGAAATATACATTTCAATATTTTTATATTTTAATAATTACAAAGAAAAAAAACACAAATTTTATTTCATCGTTTTGTTTATCTTTGCGCATAAGAAGATATTTTTCAATTGTACCACAATAAAATTATGTAAAACAAAACGTGATTTATACATCGTTACGATACAATGAAACATCGACATAACATATCAATATATTATTGATACATCAATATTCCAATACATCGATATATATCGGATTTATCGATATTTCGATATATTTAATTTAATTCACATCGAATATTTATATTAAAATATTGATACCGAACAGCTACTAAGGGTTTTCAAGACCCATATACCTACTGTGCGTGAGCATTTATAAAGCTTGAAAGCTTGAAATAGCTTGAAAT
This sequence comes from Harpalus rubripes, assembly GCA_963082715.1. Lineage (NCBI taxonomy): Eukaryota > Metazoa > Arthropoda > Insecta > Coleoptera > Carabidae > Harpalus > Harpalus rubripes. The sequence goes on along the minus strand of OY720449.1, from coordinate 82,213,421 downwards.
AGCTTGAAAAGGCTTGAAAAAGCTTGATAAAGCTTGAAAATCAAGCCAAGCCTAAAATATTTAAAGCTTGAAGTTTTCAAGCCAAACCAAGCTTTGTCTCCATCAAGCCCAAGCCAAGCCAAGCCTAACATTAAAAAAAGCTTGAAGTTTCAAGTCAAGCCAAGCTTTTTTATTTCAAGCCAAGTAGCTTGGCTTGGTGAATCCCTACTCATGACAAATCGACAGGTTTACATTTTCAACAAATTATAAAATCTACACAAGTGGATAAAAATTTCTACAACATTCTATCAGCTATTTTAAATATAGATTTAAAATTACTTTATGTCTCACTAGTATAATGAACTGTTTATTGCTAGATACGGTGTATATAAACATATCTATAACAACCGGGGCATTATGAACGATTATGCCCTCATTGTAATCCGATTATCGTTTATGGACTTTAAATTAGAAATAATATGAACGGTATATAATGAAAATTATTATCTTTTTAATTATAATTCATTACAATAATAATGATTGATTACAACAATAAATATATTAATTGATTGCAACAAATAATATAAGAAAACAACTTTGAAAGCACAACACAGAAATCATTTTTAATTTAATTATAATACTTAAAATTGATTATAAAAAATCTGATGTGGCCAGCACATTACCTTCCGTCAGTTCTATGTATTTTGTACAAATTTCATACAGAAAATTCTTTGCAAAAGAGTTTATTTCTTGTACATTACCTTCCGGCAGTTGTTTGTATTTTATACAATTTCCATACAGAAAGTTTCAAGCAGAAGATCCTATATTTCCAGTAAAATTATAAGACAAACATATTATGTCAATTGCACTTGAGACTGACATATTTCACTCAAAATTTTCTTAATATAGTAACTGTTTTCATAGCTGGCTACTTTATGAAATTTAATTTCTGTATAATTTTTTGACTCTATATTCATTTAATATGAATTATAAAATTCAGTCATATCGAATAGAGAATAAAATATTCTTTAATATTTATAATAACATTAAACGTGAAAAAATGAAATTTAACATAGTTTTTTCAAGAAAAACTATTAAAATCTTCAAATGAGGGTACTTCCAAACCAAAATCTAATTAGCTCTTCACATGGATGCAACGAAGAGGAATACGAAAGAATTATAAATTTTGGAAGTTTTTCTTGAAAAAACGATGTTAAATATCATTTTTTCACATTTAATGTTATTATAAATATTAAAGATTATTTTATTCTCTATACGATTTGAATGCATTTTATATTTCATATTAAATAGATATAGAGTTAAAAAATTATAAAGAAATTAAATATCATTTAGTAGCCCGCTATGCTATAAATCTTATAACAGTCGCTACGTTAAGAAAATTCTGATTGAAAGGTGTCAGTGTCAAGTACAGTTGACAGTATGTTTGTTATAATTTTACTGGAAATATAGGATCTTTCGCTAGAAACTTTCTGTATGGAATTTGTATAAAATACCTACATCTGCATTAAGCTAATATATGTACAAGAAATAAAATCTTTAGCAAGGAACTTTCTGTATGACATTTATACAAAATACTTAAAACTGACGGAAGGTAATGTGCTGGCCACATCAGATATAATATTAGAATAGTTATTTACGAGTTGTATATCTTTATAAATTACATTTTACAATCCTATTTGTTTAAAATTTCTTATATTTCCTAATGCTTACATTGCTGTCGTTAGAGGCGTGGCTTGACAGAAAAAGGCTAGCTGTGACGTCACGAATTGAACATTCAGGCCTGTATTTTCGTGTGGCCTCGGCCCAACTAATATGAGTTTGGGCTATTTATTTAGGGACTAAAATTTTAGTGAATAAATCTGAATATAATACATATACTTGAATGAATGGATAAGTATGTAAATTAATAACGCTCACAACGAGATAATATAAACAATTCAATTGTTCTTATTATCGCCGGAGTTCGAATGTTAATTACTAATTAATTTATGCTTTTGTTATTATTTATTTATTATTCATTAAAAACAACGTCTATAGCAAATATTAAAATCAATAATTTACACTTAATTATCAAAATCATATTGTCTTCAATTATATTCATCTCGTTTCTCATTAAATCACCAATTTCTAGGTTAGAAAACATCCTACGGTCGCCACAGGTCATAGTTGAACAATCAACAATGATAACTGTGTCCAGTATCATTGAGTTTGGTGTAAATAAATACATATTCCCCGGCTTATCGTCTCCGTAATGGTCGCTTTCAACACGCAGTAAATTCTGAATAAATGGACAGGTCGTAATACATCTCGTTCCTTATTCGAAAAGACATAAAGATAAGGAAACAGGAAGAATGTATATGATAATAATGTAAAACTTTGAGAAATATGTTTTGTTGGTTATATAATTTTTGTATTCTTATAGTTTATAAAATGTAGAGACAGAAAAATATATACCATAATTAATAAATCCAATTTTTGTAAACTATAAATAAAATAAATAAATATATCATCACGGCTTATTACCTATTGCTGGGTGTGCCAATCTGCTTTGTATATAGATAACAGTAATGATGAAATATTTGCACCGTGCGGGCGCTTACCAGGCGTCACCTCACGGGCACTCATTGCTGGCGTGGAGAGTACACCACAGGAGTCAATTTTGTGTCATTTAAAATTCGATATATTTGGCGTCGGTCAGGATCGAACCCGGTTCCCCAGATTCGCGACCTAACGCTCAGGCACGCGGCCACGAGAACCCATTTTTATAAAATACCACACATTTTTTTTTGTTTTAATTCAATGGCTGAGCATTTTCAAATCGTAATTTTCAAAATTAAAACAAAAAAAAACAAAATGAATTTTAATTACTTATATGCAGAATTGTATGCTCTTTTTAAAAAAATCTGATGTGGACACCACACGACTTCCTTGTACCTACGCAAAACCAACATGAAGTATAGACTCAATTATAAAATTGCACGTATTTGATTTAATTTAACATTACCCTTAATTTTTATTTTTTGTTATTTTTTGTCCTAATCCATAGCAAGCTTTATTACATTCATAAAAAAGATTAAGCTAATCCTCATTTTTGGATTAGCGAATTCTACTCTAATTTTGACAGTTTATTTCTTAAAATATAGTCTAATCTAATCCTAGTATCTACCGTTTTTGATAATACCATGAATATTAAAATTTAAATACCGGAATAGAATAGAATTCACTAATCCAAAAATGATAATTAGCTTAATCTTTTTTATGAATCTGCCCATAAAAGTATATAATTTTTAAATTTATATATCTCGCTTATACACAGGGCTAATTTAATAATACTTAATGTGCTAGCCGCAGAATTTAATTCTCTAAAACTCTTATATGTAACATATATATATATATATATATATATATATATATATATATATATATATATATATATATATATATATATATATATATATATATATATATATATATATATATATATATATATATATATATATATATATATATATATATATATATATATATATATATATATATATATATATATATATATATATATATATATATATATATTTTGAAACTGCACTGTATATTATTATTGTTATTTATTTATTTATTTATTTTTATTTAGTTACTTACAAACAATTAGACTGTTCATGTATAAAGAATACGTAGTTATTATTTAGTTGCGATGGCCATTGCATAAGTACTTTTCTGTGCGTGTGTTTTTTGTTGTTCACAAGGACAAAGGGACAGGGCTCTGCAGTTAAAACGAAACAATGCAGGCCATGAGATGACGTCACCAGCCTAAGTCGAAGATCTGCAGGCCACATGTGCTAAGTAACAAAGGAAAATTTCTAATGTTCTAGAACTTTCGACGGTCCACCCGGCCACCCACCCACAAACGGTGGCGGGAGATACCCCCGAAAGCACCATAGATCCAGAAGGGACAAGAGGGATATTTTGGTTTAAATACTGGGGATGAACACCGTATTCGGTAGTCTGGTTTCGGCCAGACTCACAGACCTTGGACCTCTGGCATGGTTGACATGTTGGGTAACCCAAGGTTCTGAACTCTTACACTTGGCTTGTCCGAGGTAAGTTCTAAGTCTACCTTCGACTCCGCTCTCCAATACCTACCTACTTTCCCCCATTCAGCTGCTATGGCTATGCCAGGCACGTTTGGGAACCTCCACACTTTTCCTCCCATCCAGCTGCTATGGCTATGCCAGGCACGTTTGGGAACCTCCACACTTTTCCTCCCATCCAGCTGCTATGGCTATGCCAGGCACGTTTGGGAACCTCCACACTTTTCCTCCCATCCAGCTGCTATGGCTATGCCAGGCACGTTTGGGAACCTCCACACTTTTCCTCCCATCCAGCTGCTATGGCTATGCCAGGCACGTTTGGGAACCTCCACATTTTTCCTCCCATTCAGCTGCTATGGCTATGCCAGGCACGTTTGGGAACCCCCACATTTTTCCTCCCATTCAGCTGCTATGGCTATGCCAGGCACGTTTGGGAACCTCCACATTTTTCCTCCCATTCAGCTGCTATGGCTATGCCAGGCACGTTTGGGAACCTCCACTTTTTTCCTCCCATTCAGCTGCTATGGCTATGCCAGGCACGTTTGGGAACCCCCACATTTTTCCTCCCATTCAGCTGCTATGGCTATGCCAGGCACGTTTGGGAACCTCCACATTTTTCCCCCATTCAGCTGCTATGGCTATGCCAGGCACGTTTGGGAACCTCCACATTTTTCCTCCCATTCAGCTGCTATGGCTATGCCAGGCACGTTTGGGAACCTCCACATTTTTCCTCCCATTCAGCTGCTATGGCTATGCCAGGCACGTTTGGGAACCTCCGCTATTTTCCCCCATTCAGCTGCTATGGCTATGCCAGGCACGTTTGGGAACCTCCACATTTTTCCTCCCATTCAGCTGCTATGGCTATGCCAGGCACGTTTGGGAACCTCCACTACTTTCCCCCATTCAGCTGCTATGGCTATGCCAGGCACGTTTGGGAACCTCTCCTATTGTCCCCCTTATTCACCTGATTTGGCTCCCTTTGTCAATGACGAGGAACTTAACTTGGACAAGCACTATATTATGATTTATTGTTGTCACAATGATATAATGAATTTTTATCTACGTGACCTAATATTGGTTGCCAATCAAACGTAATTTTGCGGGTCTCGCTGCTTGCAGCCACCCAAGCTCAAGATGTGTGCCGTACCAGCACCGAACGCTGGCATGTCCACGTTCACTTGGGTATCACTTAACAATTTACACCCCGACGGGTACGACACAGGTACTTGTCGGGATAGACAGTATGGCGACACAGTCGCATACTGTGGACGCCTCGGCTATGCCGGGCGGCCTGGACAAATGGTGAGGCCGGTCCAGCGGCGAACCAGGATTGTGTTGCTAACTCCACGCTTTCCATACAAAAGCAGGCCGGCGGCGACGCCGAGCGTCATGGCAGTTCGGATGAAACTCCGAACTTACCAAACTTACACACTCACCTTCACTTACACAATTACGTTTATAATGGACTAGCAATATACAGGTCGAATTAAAGTATTATTTCAATGTTGTTAATATTAAATTGTTGGGACAACCTTTATGTGTTACTATGTTCAATTTGTTATAAATTATTTGTTTAAATTGTGTCTCGATGTCTCTCTGTACGAGGTTTTTGCTGTGGTTTCCCTCGCACGTAAGGCGAATGCCAGAGAGCGGACCTTTCCACAGCAGGGTGTCGTGTTCAAACCCTTACACCCGACCATATTTCTCATATTATTTACTATTTGCTTTCATGGTTAATTTTCAATAAATGCACAAAGATAGACACATTCTGTCTACTTTTTGGAGAGAACATTATTCTTTAATTACGTCAAATACCTATCCCGATTCCTCCACTTTTGACAGCTACTCTATATTACGAACCAGGTAAAGGGTTACTTATTAAAAATAAACACAACGTAGGGTAAGTACAACCTTCTATTAGACGAGGCCATGGTCAAGGTAAAAAAGTCATAGGTAAAGGTATGTTCCGTTACATAAAATTGGTTATGATGACCACGTATGTTCCGTTACATAAAATTGATGCCGGTGACCAGGATATAGAGTCTTAAAAGCTGTTAAATGGGGGAGAGGGAGGAAATTTGGTGTTATTGAGAAAATGTTCATACATAATTTGTTTGAAATATGTGCAGAATAAAAATGTTAAATGTCTATAGTTCACGAGAATCTTCGGGGTTGCAAATCGTAAATATATTTGTAAAGTTGACCGGGATAATAATTATAATAATAATAATAATAATAATAATAATAATAATAATAATAATAATTAAATTAATAATAATAATAATAAAAATAATATAATAATACATCATCACGGCATACTACCCATTCCTGGGTGTGCCAATCTGTTTTGTACCCAGATGTCGGCGATGATTACATATTGGTACCTACGGGCGTTTACCAGGCGTCACCTCACGGGCACTCATTGCTGGCATGGAGAGTGTACCATAGGGTGTCAAGAATAGATAAAAGGAAAACAATAGAAGCAGGACCAACTGAAACTATGGACGAGAACGTTGGGACAGCCAACGAACAAATTACCACAGACATTCGCTCATAAACCACCGTTCGGGGGAGAATCATGGATGGAAAGTTACACCGGTGCAAGTTGGGTAAGAAACCACTTTTTAATAAGGTATTTATAACAGTGATGGACAAATCAGAAGATATTAAAATTACAAATCAATAGAGTCCAAATTTCCGTGCATGTTATGTAGTTTGAAGTAGCACAAGTGCCGTGTATTACAGTGCAGTGCGCGACATATTAAAAGTTTATTTCAGCAGTGGAAAATGCAACAAATAGTGCGAGATATACTAAGATTGTTAATAGTGTGATTTAATCACATCAAGGAAATCAAAGAAAGAAGTCTATCGGATCCAACATCATAATGAGGATGGTAAACTAATCAAAATAGAGAATGTTGTATACAATGGCAAAAACTCAAAATCGCATCCCGACATGTCCAACACAATCAAATGATCTAGAGGAAAAATACGCAAAGCGATAGGGGGAGCCATAAAAAAAAAGAACCACAAAATTATTGACACCATACAATAATATCGGATTACAACATCAAGGCCAACAATAGAATAAAGGTTGCCAAAATGTGAATATTGGAGAGAATATACGTAACAACAAATACCGAGTCACCTAACTTAGAAAACAAACAAAATTTCTAATCTCGAATTGTTTGGAGAAAGACAATTGCCGTACACACATATTTTCATGTAATATGAAAATCAAAGGTACGTCACATCACTATTTAGTTATGTCAACATTCGACTCCAGAATTCGTGAAACAAAGAAAAAGGTTATATGACGATACATGTTTCGAAGGAAACCGAAACAATGAATGAAAAAAATCGCCAGAATAGTACTGAAGATTTATCAGGGATGTGGCAAATAAACCAACCAAAAATATTGTAGATAACCTTACAAGGGTGTGCAGAAAAGGCCGCTTCCTTTATACCTGGAACAAAACTCCTCTCGCAATACATCGACTTCAAGAAAAGGTCCGACCATCCCTTTTTGAAGAGCTACATAGGCGTAGACAAAAGTTTTTCAGAGGGATCTACTTGTTTATTACATACATTCATACTTAGGGTGGCAGGTGACTTTACCTGATCTCGAAAATTTAATTGAAAATGGAACCCACGATCTTAAGCGGAATCAGACTTGTCAACGATCCTATAGTAAATAACTATTAGCGCACCAGTGGAAGAGCTTCGACGAACTAATTTATTGCACCAGATCATGTTTGACAGGACAAAATCAGGTAACATAACTACCCTTTCTCTCTCAAAACTATCGTTTGAATTATTGTCATTTTATTGTATAAATAAAATGTGGGAAGTACATATTGTTAAATAATTTCAATTGCAATCGTCCCAATAAAATTCATAACCATTATTAGGATCTCGATTTTAGAACCGACTGTCATGAAAACTAATCCGCACGATATGCTTGATCAGAATTATAAACAATAACAATAATAATCTAACAAACGTACTAATTACGAATGAGATATTTAATGTAATAGCTCACATGTTTGCTGGCTAAGACGATTAAATATCTGGGGGAGTTTGAAACTGCACTGTATATTATTATTGTTATTTATTTATTTATTTATTTTTATTTAGTTACTTACAAACAATTAGACTGTTCATGTATAAAGAATACGTAGTTATTATTTAGTTGCGATGGCCATTGCATAAGTACTTTTCTGTGCGTGTGTTTTTTGTTGTTCACAAGGACAAAGGGACAGGGCTCTGCAGTTAAAACGAAACAATGCAGGCCATGAGATGACGTCACCAGCCTAAGTCGAAGATCTGCAGGCCACATGTGCTAAGTAACAAAGGAAAATTTCTAATGTTCTAGAACTTTCGACGGTCCACCCGGCCACCCACCCACAAACGGTGGCGGGAGATACCCCCGAAAGCACCATAGATCCAGAAGGGACAAGAGGGATATTTTGGTTTAAATACTGGGGATGAACACCGTATTCGGTAGTCTGGTTTCGGCCAGACTCACAGACCTTGGACCTCTGGCATGGTTGACATGTTGGGTAACCCAAGGTTCTGAACTCTTACACTTGGCTTGTCCGAGGTAAGTTCTAAGTCTACCTTCGACTCCGCTCTCCAATACCTACCTACTTTCCCCCATTCAGCTGCTATGGCTATGCCAGGCACGTTTGGGAACCTCCACACTTTTCCTCCCATCCAGCTGCTATGGCTATGCCAGGCACGTTTGGGAACCTCCACACTTTTCCTCCCATCCAGCTGCTATGGCTATGCCAGGCACGTTTGGGAACCTCCACACTTTTCCTCCCATCCAGCTGCTATGGCTATGCCAGGCACGTTTGGGAACCTCCACACTTTTCCTCCCATCCAGCTGCTATGGCTATGCCAGGCACGTTTGGGAACCTCCACATTTTTCCTCCCATTCAGCTGCTATGGCTATGCCAGGCACGTTTGGGAACCCCCACATTTTTCCTCCCATTCAGCTGCTATGGCTATGCCAGGCACGTTTGGGAACCTCCACATTTTTCCTCCCATTCAGCTGCTATGGCTATGCCAGGCACGTTTGGGAACCTCCACTTTTTTCCTCCCATTCAGCTGCTATGGCTATGCCAGGCACGTTTGGGAACCCCCACATTTTTCCTCCCATTCAGCTGCTATGGCTATGCCAGGCACGTTTGGGAACCTCCACATTTTTCCCCCATTCAGCTGCTATGGCTATGCCAGGCACGTTTGGGAACCTCCACATTTTTCCTCCCATTCAGCTGCTATGGCTATGCCAGGCACGTTTGGGAACCTCCACATTTTTCCTCCCATTCAGCTGCTATGGCTATGCCAGGCACGTTTGGGAACCTCCGCTATTTTCCCCCATTCAGCTGCTATGGCTATGCCAGGCACGTTTGGGAACCTCCACATTTTTCCTCCCATTCAGCTGCTATGGCTATGCCAGGCACGTTTGGGAACCTCCACTACTTTCCCCCATTCAGCTGCTATGGCTATGCCAGGCACGTTTGGGAACCTCTCCTATTGTCCCCCTTATTCACCTGATTTGGCTCCCTTTGTCAATGACGAGGAACTTAACTTGGACAAGCACTATATTATGATTTATTGTTGTCACAATGATATAATGAATTTTTATCTACGTGACCTAATATTGGTTGCCAATCAAACGTAATTTTGCGGGTCTCGCTGCTTGCAGCCACCCAAGCTCAAGATGTGTGCCGTACCAGCACCGAACGCTGGCATGTCCACGTTCACTTGGGTATCACTTAACAATTTACACCCCGACGGGTACGACACAGGTACTTGTCGGGATAGACAGTATGGCGACACAGTCGCATACTGTGGACGCCTCGGCTATGCCGGGCGGCCTGGACAAATGGTGAGGCCGGTCCAGCGGCGAACCAGGATTGTGTTGCTAACTCCACGCTTTCCATACAAAAGCAGGCCGGCGGCGACGCCGAGCGTCATGGCAGTTCGGATGAAACTCCGAACTTACCAAACTTACACACTCACCTTCACTTACACAATTACGTTTATAATGGACTAGCAATATACAGGTCGAATTAAAGTATTATTTCAATGTTGTTAATATTAAATTGTTGGGACAACCTTTATGTGTTACTATGTTCAATTTGTTATAAATTATTTGTTTAAATTGTGTCTCGATGTCTCTCTGTACGAGGTTTTTGCTGTGGTTTCCCTCGCACGTAAGGCGAATGCCAGAGAGCGGACCTTTCCACAGCAGGGTGTCGTGTTCAAACCCTTACACCCGACCATATTTCTCATATTATTTACTATTTGCTTTCATGGTTAATTTTCAATAAATGCACAAAGATAGACACATTCTGTCTACTTTTTGGAGAGAACATTATTCTTTAATTACGTCAAATACCTATCCCGATTCCTCCACTTTTGACAGCTACTCTATATTACGAACCAGGTAAAGGGTTACTTATTAAAAATAAACACAACGTAGGGTAAGTACAACCTTCTATTAGACGAGGCCATGGTCAAGGTAATAGGTACAAGTATGGCGCGTTACATAAAATTGGTTACGATGACCAAGGATGTTCCGTTACAATATATATATATATATATATATAAAACCAAAATAAAACCATTCTACTTACCACTTCTTGTCAGCCTATTTTAACCAAAACATACTATGTTATTCCCATTGACATAAAAGTTTAATATACCAAATTTGAAAAGTTTTGGCTTATATTTAAAAATAGTTTTTCATTACAATCTATTATAGGCTTACCGCTGACCACTTCTAAAAATTATGTAATGACCAAAAAGGGAGGTGCACAACTAGATGTTATAACAGTCCTAAATACAAAATTTCAACTTTCTACGGATTACCGTTTTTGAGTTATGCGAGATACGTACGTACGTCACGATGAAATTAGTCAAAATGGAGTCAGGGATGGTCAAAATGGATTTTCGGTTGAAATCTGAAAACCGGAATTTTTCGCGATTACAATACTTCCTTTACTATGTACAAGGAAGTAAAAAAACCATATGAAAAATATATAAATATTTTTTTATATTTATAACAATATAAAATATCGAAAAAAATTACCCCTAGGGTGCACTCTCCGCGCCTGAATTGAGTGCCCGTGACGTGACGCCTGGTAAGCGCCCGCACGGTACAAATATGTCATCAGCATTACCGAAATCTGTGTACAAAGCAGATTGACACACCCAGCAATGGGTAACATGTAGAGATTCACGGGCTTGGCTTGAAGCTTGAAAGCTTGGCTTGGCTTGGTTTGAAAAAGCTTGAAAAATCAAGCCAAGCCTGTCGTTCAAAAAAGCTTGACTTTTCAAGCCAAGCCAAGCTTCTGTTCCACCAAGCCCAAGCCAAACCAAGCCTAACATTTAAAAAAGCTTGAATTTTCAAGCCAAACCAAGCCTTCGACTGTCAAGTAGCTTGGTCGAAAACAAGCTTTTTTATGGTGGTAACGTACTTTCTAATTGCTTCGGCACATTTTTGCGAACTTCTAAGAATTGGAGTTCCCAGTAGGACCAGCCTTCATTACCTGTCAGGCTAGTAAGCTTCAAAAATTTGTAAATAGGAAACTATACCCTTCATCATTCTTATTATGCAAAGACCACTTATTTTCGCCATCTGAACCAAGAAATCGCACATTGTAGTTCGCGCACAGAATCAAGTATACAAAATAAATAAAATGTTGAAAAAGTTTTAAATACATAATGATAAATGATAATATAATTTTATTGTTTTATCCTTTACCTACATTAATATAAAATGTACGATGAAAAATGATAATACAAAATTTATTGCAAATGTCAATTATTACATATTTAACTATTTAATTTTTTTAAATACTTATTATTGTCAAGTTAAACGTATTTTGTATAAAAATTAATTAATTAAATAGTTAAATTTTTAAGTAACTGGAATTAATTATAAGTTATGTGGTCTCGTGGCCACGTGTCTGAGTGTCAGGTCGCGAATCTGGGTAACCAGGTTCGATCCCGACCGACGCCAAATATTTCTAATTTTAAATGGCACAAAATTAACCCCTGCGGTGCACTCTCCACGCCAGCAATGAGTGACCGTGAGGTGACGCCTGGTAAGCGCCCGCACGGTGCAAATATTTTATTATTACCGATAAAGCAGATTGGCACACCCAGCAATGGGTAATAATCCGTGATGATATATTTATTTATTTTATTTAATTATAAGCTCAAAGCTTCAAGAAATTAGATTTGATTATCAAACAAAAAAAAATATTAAATTTATCTGATTACATTTCACATAAACCTACACTCTATGTGTTTTAACTATAGAGTCGTGGGGAGATAGGTGTAGTTTGGTCTTGTTGTTTGATTGGGTAATTGCAATAATAATTATTGCATTTTAAAGTTGCATTATATACAATGTTTTGTTATTTTGGTATTTCCGAATCATAGAGACGAGACAATTTCTGTTTGTGGATATGTATATTTATATTCAAATATTTTCAATGCTATTTTTAGCTCTACCCCTAATGTATCCCTAATAAACCGCTCTTGTCTGTGACAAGTATAATAGACAATATCAATGTACCAACAAAGAGAGCATTCTCTTTTAAATATTACCTTGATAATCACGGCTTATTACCTAGTTCTGGGGGTTTTTAATTTTCTTTTATCGTTGAGGGTATTTACTTTTGTGCTATTTGAATTTGGACATAATTACTGTAATTATATTTATGTATTTAACTTACATGATTCTGTTACTCAAAAATCTGTAGAAATTTCATAAGTAGAGGCGAGTAGGTATTTATGTCACGAACAAACAAAATTTCGGGGAAATTTCCGTCTGTAGGGTTTTATGATTTCCAGATGTATTTGAAGTACCTATGTATAAAAGAATAAAAGATCAGTCTCAGGTCATTTTCATCCCATTGTACATTTTAAAATATTTATGTATTTATTTAAACACTGTTCTTGCGTGTTTGGAGCTTGAGTTGTTTATTTATACAGGGTGAATATGAACTATATAGTATGAGAAACTCTAACAGTTTGTTGGAAGGTCATTTCGAGTAAAAATAACATTATGAACTTAAGTCCTATTCATGTCAATTATTAAAATACAATAAAGTCTAACTAATGCATATGCCTACTTGAATGAATGCAGTCAACGAAAATAATAAAAGAAACATAAAAATTGAAGGGTAAATATTTAAGAAAAGATAATAAATTTATGTTTATTGTATACTCTCAAAAATAAAATAAATGATTGAAATATACATTTCAATATTTTTATATTTTAATAATTACAAAGAAAAAAACACTTGGTGTAAGTAGCATTAATTTTATTTCATCGTTTTGTTTATCTTTGCGCATAAGAAGATATTTTTCAATTGTACCACAATAAATTTATGTAAAACAAAACGTGATTTATACATCGTTACGATACAATGAAACATCGACATAACATATCAATATATTGATACATCAATATTCCAATACATCGATATATATCGGATTTATCGGTATTTCGATATATTTAATTTAATTCACATCGAATATTTATATTAAAATCTTGATACCGAACAGCTACTACGGGTTTTCAAGACTCATATACCTACTGTGCGTATGAGCATTTATAAAGCTTGAAAGCTTGAAAAAGCTTGAAATAGCTTGAAAAAGCTTGAAAAAGCTTGATAAAGCTTGAAAATCAAGCCAAGCCTAAAATATTTAAAGCTTGAAGTTTTCAAGCCAAGCCAAGCTTTGTCTCCATCAAGCCCAAGCCAAGCCTAACATTAAAAAAAGCTTGAAGTTTCAAGCCAAGCCAAGCTTTTTTATTTCAAGCCAAGTAGCTTGGCTTGGTGAATCCCTAGTAACATGCCGTGATGATATATTTATATATTTTAATTATATAAAATGATATTTGACGTAAAGTAGAAAAACTTGATTGATTCAACGTATGGAAAAGAGCTTTAAATATATCAACCAATCTGATAAATAAATATGACTGCTCCTTGCATTTCACAGAGAATAATTATAATACAATTTTGCAGGTACGTAGTTTTAAGACAATTATTGACAGTTTTTATAAATAAAATTTATAATTTCAATGATTTTTCTAATTTTTATCCTTGCAGACTGCATTTCCAAGTTAGAATTGACATAAGTCGATTTACGCCACAAGTAATAATTAATCACTAATTAATGAATTGATATCCCTCAACTATGTTTCTTGATGAAGAATATCACTAAACAAACTTAAAAATTGTGTTGTGTTGATTTGAACTTTTAACATAATAGGGCTGTTGCAAGAATTTTTATATGACCTCTAAGTACTAAATTTTAAAAGATATTGTTCTTTAAAGGACCTCATATTTGAAAATATCACGAAATATCCATTAGATATTTTACAATAAATTATTGAAATTTGTGTAATATTTTGAAAAAGTCGCGTGATCTGAAACAGAATGTGTCATCAGAGCACATACAGTTTAACATGTAACAAACTATCGCCTACTTTTATTTATATAAATAACGTAAAATGTTTTCCTATTGGCTATGAATGACGTACTGTGCTCCAACGTCATAGGAGTGGGGGGTTGTTTTTCATGACTATTTCTAGGGCAAGTCTTTTTATTTAATTATTTACGAAAATAACAATAAATTATTATTATTTTTTGTATTACTATGAAAAATATTGCATAAACTTTCATTTAAAATACTTTTTAAAAAATGTGAAAGCGGTTCATTTTGGGTCAGAAAGCGCTTATTCAAAATGCAAACAAATCTGGCATGTCTTACTGGCCGCCATGACAGGTGCGCTTACAACGCTGCCAAAGGAGTCTGCGGGTCCCAATAGGTAACGAAAGGTATATCATGATATTATGATTCATGTATAGAAATTACTTAAAAATTAATTAATCAATCAATTTAACACTTTGAGTTATGAACTAATAACATCCGAACTATTTCTGCTCCTACTACAATTCAGTTTCGCCTACATCTAATTTAGTACGACCATGAAAAGTCGGAACTAATTATTTCTGTTCTAAATATATCACTCACTACACTATCTGAATTAAAAAGATGGCTTGTAGTATTCGTAAGAAGATTATATTATTTATTATATCTATAACCGTATAACTATATAGTGTGGGTATGCGTATTTAAACAATAATAGCAATTAAAGCATATCTACATTGCATACTAACATTCAATTAAAATTCTGACATGAATTAATTAATGTTTCACATCATTACAGAGACTATAATCTTCCATCTTTATGCTTGTAATAATCTCTGTAGACACAGTGCATTAATTAATAAACAATACTTTAGAATCTGCATAAACGCTATAAGAAAGAGATTTTATTCCGTTCACATGTATCATTACGGCCGATTTGACTGTAATTACACTCAGTACGTTTACATTTAACCGGTTTTAAAAGAGCCAGTATCCAGTAAAGATTATTTCTAGTAGCGAACATGCAAATCTACTTTGTAATATCCATAGACTGGTATTTGAGGAGAATATATTATGAAGTTTTAATGAACAGAATGAGGCTGCCGATTTTTAAAAAGGAAATGATCGTTATTTTCTTGTTGAATTTTTCTCAGGAAACTATAACTTTTTATAATCAACAATTGTGTGGTCTATAAAATTAAGATAATAATATATTTTTATCATATTTACGTCATTTCCTGTACCATAATTTGATATACACCTAAAAATATCAATCATATAAAATCAATGGTGCCCTCAACTGTTTATTTTTTTTTATGAAACTTCATTTAAATTTAAAGCGAACTGAACTGTAGAAACCCTTAATTATTATTTATATATACAGGGTGGTGACTTGAACGCCGCAGCATAGAGGTTTAAATGATAAAATCTTAATGTGCAGTTATTTGTTCCCCTAATTATTTTAGAGAAAACTGGTATTTAGATTTTTGCTACAGAAAAAAATATTGCATCCGAGTATGTCATTGTTTATAATTTTTCAATTTCTCGAACCTTAAAAATAAATGAAAGCAATAATAACATTTTTGCAAAAATCATTGATGCCATGGAACAAAAATTTAAACAAAAGCGCAAACCTGTCATAGATTCTTGACGATTCAACATATTTTCAAAACGAGGAGAATGAAAACACCTTTATTGTAGTTGATGACAACATTGCAATAGTTGATTACAACAATGTAGTTTGACGATTTTAACAACAACAAAATTTCAATGTTTTTAAGTTTAAACGTCAAGAATCTATGACAGATGTTTGCACTTTTGTTTAAATTTTTGTTCCATGGCATCAATGATTTTGGCAAAAATGTTATTGGTATTTTCGTCTATTTTTACGGCTCCGGAAATTGAAAAATTATAAACAATAGCATGTTTGGATGTATAGTATTTTTGTCTGTAATAAAAACGTAAATACAATTTTGCTCTAAAATAATTAGGGGAGCAAATAACTGCACATTAAGATTTAACCATTGAAACCCCTATGCTGCGTCGTCCAAGTCACCACCCTGTATATATATATATATATATATATATATATATATATATATATATATATATATATATATATATATTCTACGACGTAGATAATTATATCATTTTGTAATGTAAGGCTATCTTCTCGTCAACTTAGAAAGCCAATTGGATGAAAATGCTTGTATTTGGCTTTAGCATCATAGTAAAGCTACTTTAAATATCTGTCAAAGATTAAATGAATGTTTTTTATCATTTTGTGTAAAAAATAAACGATGATATCGCTTCCGGCAAAACCGGAAGTAGAATTCAGAACCTTTTACACAAAAAATGGCATTTAACTTCGCCACCAACTGCTTAATTTAAACCAAAGGTTTAAAATTACATAATAAAAAAAATCATTTGTCCATATTTTTGCAACCATCCAGTATCTGTATCGTTGAGGATGCTTAACAAGCGTCACCACACTGACGTTCAAAGTTGACGTGGAGACAGCTCCACACCAATAATTTTTAATTTTCATTTGTGCAGGATTCGAACTTGGGGCGTCAGAACTACAACTGGTAACTGGTCCCATTATCATGAAATTCTGATACCAACCAGTCTACCCTGCACTTCTCTCTTCACTCCCTCGCTAGTCCTTCCTTTCTTGATATCTATTATACTTCCCAATTTTATTTTTCCTCTTTCTCATTTCCCATGTATTTTCACTTCAATTATTATTTTTTTCTATAGGGCGCGAGCAGACACGTGATTCGCGGGACCTTGACGTGCTTAGAATCAGCTGATTTGTGTGCGCATGTCTTTTTGACAAGAGCAATGTCATTTTGACAAGATCCATGTCATGTTGACAAGATCAATGTTTTGACTTATTTTGATTTTTAACCGTTATTATTTTTAATTTCATGTGTTTTACTGCCTAAAATTATAAAATATTAACATTTTAGCTATTCAAAATCAAAATAAGTCATAACATTGGTCTTGTCAAATTGACAATGTTCTTGTCAAAATGAGATGCGTACACAAGTCAAGGTCGTTCAAGTCACGTGTCTGCTCGCGCCCTATAGAATCCCTGTTTAAAATACAGTATGTTCAAAAAAAATCCTAACTCGGAGTAGGCTGCGAACAAAGAAACATATGAAAGAAACCAATTTATTGGAAATCAGTCAACTTTATTCTCATCCCCTGAGGAAAATACATGTGCTGTCGAAACTAATCGGAAATGAGAATAAAGTTGACTGATTTCCAGTAAACTTTTTTTTCATCATCCATCCCAGTCAAGAAATTACCAGATCCCAAAGAAACATATGCCTTAATTTAAAAGTATTTCATAAAATGTCAATTTGACACGAGAAATTATCAAAAATGTTATAGAAATCAAATCTTTACTTCTTGAATCTTATTTTTGAAATAGAAATAAATTAGAAAACGGCGAGTGGCAATATACAAGTGTTTCAAAAATACTGTAGAAAAATTTAAGGGCATATAGTACTGACAAAAATCTTAATCAACATAGGACTGATCTTCAACTGTTTCCGAAAAAAGCGAAACATCGAAAAAAACTGACAAAGATAGTGATCGAACAAAATTTTGCCTATGTCAGTAAATAAACTATAAAAAACAATAAAATTTTATATGAAACGTTTTTCTCAATTTCTAATAGTTACGAAGTTATTTGAAAATTAAATATTGGACAAGGTCGCCACAACATTTAACATAGTACAATTATTTGATCAAAAAAAAGCACATCTAAGAGACCTCTGAAAGGTAAACAAAAAATCCCATTTAATTAAAGCCATAACTCTTATAGTTTTCGAGATAGCAGACGTAAACCCCGTAAAACCCATTTTTCACTGCCTCAAATCTCGGAAATTATGGAAGATCGGACCCATGTTGATTAAGCTTTTTACTCATTTTGGTCAGTACTATATGCCCTTAAATTTTTTTACAGTATTTTTGAAACAGCGTGTATTGTATGCTTCATTATTATTTTTTTTCCTTAAAATTGCATTTCTAGATCAATTTTGACTACTTGACTTTTGAATTATTATTTTGAATACGTCTCCTTCTTCATAGCCTTGCCCGATTTTTTTCTGGACTCACTGTATATATATATATATATATATATATATATATATATATATATATATATATATATATATATATATATATATATATACAGGGTGTTAATTAAAAAGCGGGCCATAGGCGTTTAACATGGGAAATCAATTTTTCCTTACGCAAAAGTTCCCAATTAATTTTAGACAAAAGTGTTACAAATAAAAATTATAGATAATTATATTATACACCAGCGTCACTAAACAGATTTTATTTTGCATGTTTAGTAACCAGTAAAATCCAATTTGAAATTTTATAAATATTAATCATTTGTAGTGATAGCCATGAAATTTAAACAAAATTACAAAGAAATGCATATCGTTTGAATTGTCAGAATTTCGATTTTGCAGGTTACAAAATAAAAATAAATAAAATCTATGCAATAATGTAGATGTAGATTATAAAAACAAAATAGTTTGAAGGACTTAGGATAGAATATAATTATCAGTAATTTTTATTTGAAAATCTAATTTCTGACAGTTCAAAAAATGATATGCATTTCTTTGTAATTTTGTTTAAATTCCATGGCTATCACTACAAATGAGCAATATTTATAGAATTTCAATTCGGATTTTACAGGTTACTAAACATGCAAAATAAAATCTGTTTAGTGATGCTGGTGTATAATATAATTATCTATAATTTTTATTTGCAACACTTTTGTCTAAAATTAATTGGGAACTTTTGCGCAAGGAAAAACTGATTTCCCATGTTAAACGCCTATGGCCCGCTTTTTAATTAACACCCTGTATATATATATATATATATATATATATATATATATATATATATATATATATATATATATATATATACTATATATTTCTTTGCAAACAAATGAAGAGTCACGGGGCGGGGGTAATGATGAATGTACATTTTCTAGCAAATTATCCAGGGAAAGAATAAGGGAAATCTCAATTGTCAGATTTCAAATTGTACCGATCTGGAGGTAGAATTCGTAGTGGGTAAAACCTAATTCTGACAGAATTTGAAATCAGACAGAATTTAAAGTTACAAAATCGGGGCCCTGGTCAAATTCTACAACGTGCCATAAGTTGAAACTCGGCCCATCTGTGAATATAATAATGATTTGGACTAAGATTTAATACACTATCTCAATTCAAAAACAATCCATATGTTTAGGTTTCAAACTCTACAATTCGCTTAATGAAAATACCTATTTTGTGACTTTTTTCCCTGGCTCTTCCAATATAATAAATGATTATTATTATTATTATTATTATTATTATTATTATTATTATTATTATTAAAATAAATTAGTTCAGGAATGCACTAAAATCTCTTAAATACTTCCCTATATTCTCTTATATTACCATCAAATGCTTTAAAATTATTCAGAATAGCCTGAAGTTTCACCTTATCCTCCATTTCTACAATAACATTACATTTTCAAATTATCCAATCCAAAACACTTTTCATTCTTCGCTTTCTTTTTTGCGTGTAAAATTTATCTTTACAAATTTCAAGCTGCGGCCCACCTTGAATGTAAAAAATCCACATTGCAGTTTTATAGAACAACTTCATAAGTTGTGCTGTCCGTTTAATCCGTTGGTTAGTCAGCGTCTTAATGCAAGCTGCCAACTAACTTGCATAGTATATGTGCAGGCGAGACGTGGACTGCAGTCTGGAGTGCAGCAGAGAAAAATCCCGCCTGCAATTCTTGCCCTTCCAGCGGTTTACGATGGAGATCGCGACTTTTATGCTTCCTTCGCTTTACAGCAGCAGCCGCGCGCATCAAAATGTGCGCTAGCGATGGAACACTCGCCGGGAAATGCAACGAGAAATTGCCGGGAAATCGAACAGGGATGAGAGTTTTGCTCTGTTTTTAAAAAAGGGTGTGTGGAGAAATATTATAAATAGGTTTCAAATATGTATTTTATACTTCCAAAAAACGTGTTTTGAAATCAAATTACAATGTAAATAAATACGAGTACACTATTATTCACGAAAGATGACTATTCAATGTCATTTGTTCGAAGAAAGAATACACATTACTTTCTAGCAGTAGCTTAGCAACATTTTGTATTAGAAAGAGAAAGATTATTTGACCTATGTCTATTTATTTTATGTGGTGTAACAGATATACGTAAATAGTGGCATTACTTTCTAAAACACTATAAATAATAATGACATATGTCGTAGAATTACAAATACCTAATTATCTACTGCACTGCCCTCTGTGCTATTATTTACCCAGTGGCGTTGACGTTTAAATCAAATTATTATTCCTTGGTTTGTAAGTTAAGTCTATGTTTTTGTATTTTGTAAAAACATAAGTGAAGAACATAAATCTTTCAGAAAGGTATTATTTAGAAAGAAAAATAATTTTCAAATGAATTACTCTTATTTTTTCAGTTAAAATGTTTCCATAAATATTTCATGTTGCACGCCTATGCAAACTAAATGCAATGAAGTTATCTGCAAGCAATATTATATCAGACGGCTCACAGATGACCTTGAATAGTCATCTTTCGTGAATAATAGTTTATATCATCATGACATATAGGTACCTATGTCACACTTTTTTTACCTTCCGTCGCCTTTAGGTAAGGAAAATATTGTCTTTGGTCAAAAAATTCGGTGGTGAGTTTTTGATGAATAAGCACGTTTTAGGGTCCCTAGAATACGATTTTACTATTTTTGTGTGTGTGTGTATGTATGTGTGTGTGTGTGTGTGTGTGTGTGTGTGTGTGTGTGTGTGTGTGTGTATGTGTGTGTGTATGTGTGTGTATGTGTGTGTGTGTGTGTGTGTGTGTGTGTGTGTCTGTATGTGTCTGTGTGTGACAAAATTTTCTAAAGCGATAACTCTAATACTACAATTCCAAAAATTATAATTCTTTCGTATTCCTCTTCGTTACATCCATGTGAAGAGCTGATTAGATTTTGGTTATAATTGGTCAACCGGAAGTACCCTCATTTGAAGATTTTAACAGTTTTTCTTGAAAAAACGATGTTAAATATCATTTTTCACATTTAATGTATTATAAATATTAAAGAATTCTTTATTTTCTATACGATTTGAATGCATTTTATACTTCATATTAAATGGACATAGAGTTAAAAAATTATAAAGAAATTAAATATCATATATATTAGTCAGCTTTGCTATAACTCTGGAAACAGCTGCTACATTAAGAAAATTCTGATTGAAAGGTGTCAGTGTCAAGTGCAGTTGACAGTATGTTTATGGTATAATTTTACTGGGAATATAGGATTTTTTGTTAGAAACTTTCTGTATGGAATTTGTATAAAATACATACAACTGCCTTAAGGTAATGTACAAGAAATATAATCTTTTGCAAGGAACTTTCTGTATGACATTTATACAAAATACATAGAACTGACGGAAGGTAATGTGCTGGCCACATCAGATTTTTTTTAAGTATGATTATTGAAAGAATACTAACTTTATTAAAATTAAAAATTTGCTACATTTGGAAAACATATAGTACCTATATTGGAAGGCAAGTCAATTGTTACTATTGGACATTGTATTCGGTAATACGTATTTTTCACACAATCGTTTTTATTTTACATTGATTTGCTTTTATTACTAAATTACAAGAGGCACCTAGAATTATTAAGACACAAAATACGTGGTTCAGATTTCAAAAATTTATTTTAAATATGCTCAAAGTAACAACCATTAGTTCTATGCGTACTCATGCATTGAAATGTGTTGTTCCGCGTCGTCTAAGCAACGTCCGAAACGTCAATTTCCCAGGTCTGCACTAGATAAGCGACAGGGAAATTTTGTAAAAAACACTCTCCTATTTCTAAAGCTTTTCTTAAAGAAATATATTTATAATAAAAAAGTATAAATTGTCAAACATTCTCTCGCTTAATAATAATAAAAGAAAATGGTGGAATATTGAATGTGATTTAATTTTAAAATAATGAAGTTAGTGCATTTGGTTCACAGTATTGGTAACAATTTTTGCTTGGTGCGAGTCGGCAAGACAGAGCACTCGGTAAAACATAACCAACAAACGTAATGAAAATTGTAACCAAACAAAAAAAAATTAACAAGTTTATTAAGTTTAAATTTGCTATAGGTATACAAGTGAAATACTTGGTAAGTAATAAATAGTTATTTAGATACCATGATTAACAGTACATTACATTAAAAAAAACATTGAAATAATTGGAATTTAAATTTGACACATCACTCTGAAATAAGCTACAAAGCAGTGTTATGTAATAAAGTTTCAATAAATAAAATTATTTGTACACAAATTACTAATTATTAGTTTTATACTATTCGTACGAAAAATATTGTACAAACCACGTGCGTGAACTTGGTTCCCGTGATCGTTCTATGGCAACGCTCGCAAGCTCGGGAGCCAAGTCTTCACGCACTTGGTATGTACGTAACTATTCCACTTCTTAAAAGCTCCCAACGAATTTTGTTTTGGAATGCTTTCAAACTAATTTCTGGAAGATTAAAAAACTGTTAAAGTAGTAAAATTAATTTCTGGAGACTGCAAAACGCAAAAATTTGCAAATTATCGGGCGAATTAAAAACCGTCATGTTACGGTTCAAAATTTACCTTGTACCTAGTAACATTTTTGCTCCAGTTTCTTATTCCTATCTTCTACGCACCTTTCTTTCATCTTAAATCTGGACTTCCCTCGTCGAATCTTTACTGTTACTGTCTCAATCTCTTATATCATTGTGTTTTCCAATTGTTATACCTTCTTAGTTAGTGTTCTGCCCAATAAATCTTCTCTGCAAACTCAATTCTCCTTTTTACCTCTCGCTAAGAGAGGTATTGTATTCATGCTAAAAATCGCATATCCAGATTTTAATGAATAAGCACGTTTTAAGGTCCCTAGAATCCGATTATAACATTTTTACGATGATGTCCGTATGTGTGTGTGTGTGTGTGTGTGTGTGTGGGGATGTGTGTGTGTGTGTGTGTGTGGATGTTGGATTCACTAAATCTCAAATACTATAAGACTTAAGACATTTTTAACAACGGATTCCGCAATCTAACAATAATGGGAAGAGTCCAGTCAGTTTTGGTAACAATTGGACAACCGGAAGTAGTAGTTACAAGAAAAAAATCATCTAAATATTATTTATCGAAAATTTATGTAAATACTTATATTAAAGAACGTTAAATTCTTTATTCGATAAATATAAATTCATTATTATATCTTCTATAGATTTAGAGATAAAGAAAGGCATATAAAATAATTTGATGTAAAAAATCTCAGATCAAACAACTACAAGGCAAGAAATTCAAATGTTTGTAATTGACACATAAATGTCACTGTCAAAAATATTTGTATGCTTCTGTCAAAAATATTTGTATATTATTATGAAGATTATGAAAATAAAGAAAAGTCAACAACGCAAAAGAATATACGTAAAAAAGAATATAAAAGGAATTTGCGAAAAAATGACGAATATAAAGAAAAAGAAAAGGAAAGTAGAAAAAGAAAATTTCAGGATATTGAATATAAAGAAAATGTAAGTATTGTACATAATTTATTTTAAAGTATCCCATAGATATTGCAAATATATGTGAGAATTATTATGTAGTGAGACATGAATATGTATTTGTATTTAAAAATATTTTTCGTTTTATGCGTACAACCAGGTAAAATATCTGGCGAGAGGTTATGTGTTGGCCACATCAGATTTTTATTGGTTGTGTTTAGTGTTTCATCTGTTCCTACATTAATGTATCTCTCATGTAATAGTATATCTACAGTAAGTAATGTAATGCCCCATATTCCACACGAGCAAAAAGTTTGAGGTCCGAGCCGAAGGCGAGGACTACAGTTTGCCATTCCAAACGTGTTGTAGACTATACTTTCTCCAAGAAGATTTTAGAAATTATACAAAAAATGTTGATTGATTATAACAATTTTCATATACCATGAAATAATTTTTTGGCGCCAGACGCCAGTCCATAAATTGCTTATAATAACAGCATTTATATCTTTCTTTTGCTTTTTTTCGTAATCATTATTTCTGGTGGCGTACATTCCATATCTATTATCTTCATTACAACTTTGACATTTTTCTCTACAAAATGCCGTGGTCCGACTTTTATCAACTTTTTTCATGAACCGCGTTCCAAATAGAAACCGGTAAATAATTTCAGGACTTACGGAACACAAAACCGTAAATCTGGTCGAACCGGTTGCGTTACGGAACATACTACGACAGTGTCGTTAGGTTAACATGATAAATTATTATTGATTCTGTCTCTGTCACGTGAGTTATTATTAGAATCTGATTTGCCAAAATGGCATTGACATTTTAGCGGTTGAAAAATGACATTTATTCAGAAACCAGAATTTTTTAATAAAGTAATCAATGACTCATTTCCCAAATGTTTTGAATGTTAGAATCGCACAGTGTGAATTAAACATTATTTAGAAGTTAAATTTAATCTAATAATAAGAAGAAAATTTTCATTCAAAAGTTTATTGTAATTATTGTTATAAAAATTCTAATTTCAGTAATTTTCCATGAGACTTAACAAATAAAAATAAAAATGTCTCAAAATACTTAGTGAGCTACGTAAACGCGAAATAAGAATATAGTTGTAAGATATTAATAGACCTACATAAATAATACAATATTTAATGAACGAAACTTATTTGTCATATTTCTTTATAAACATCTCTAAATGTGTGATTTAATTTAAATATTCTAACATAAAGAATTTAAGCAAGTGTTTTCGTCTATCTGCGTTATTTATAGAGAAAATAAATTTTCCTGGTAACTAGATACACAATCAAATGAATATAGTGTGTCATTTATATAGTTTATGGTGTCACTTAACAGATATAATTTAAATAAAAACATTATTTTACATGTAAAATTCATGTTTTGTGAAATTATATACTTTATCATGTAACTCATCTGACACATGTAGTAGGTATAAAAAGAATGCACTCTGAATACATAATAGCGGAGATAAATATTATATTCTCTATGAGTTTGCATATAGCTAGGTATGTACGTTGATATTTTACTAATCAGTTTATAATAGAAATAGTGAAATAATTTATATTTATGTATAATTTTATTTGTCTAAAGACACTTTTATGTATTTTTTATAAAAATAAAGAAAATACAGTTTCTTGTTTTTTTCGATATATGTACCCTATGATTCTAATTTTCCTAAAAAAATATAATAGGTTAATTTTGATTACTTTAAGATATTCGAAAGGTAAGTATGTATAGATGATTTTGAAAATAAAGATTTATATCCCAAAACTATCACATGTGTATAATGGGCTATTCGATCATTTTTATTTTCTTCCATTTTATGATTCTTTACAAAAATTAAAAATTCCTATGTTTTTTTAAATCTCTTAATATTCATTTGACACTAAATTATAATTGTTTATATAAAATATAATAAACAACATAGCATCACCAACAAATTTTGTAGGAACCACAGCACACTTACAATTCATAAAGCCAGCGTAACGACAATGAATATTACATATTGAATCCTTGAATTACAGGAACCAAAATAAAATAAAACGTTGTGTGTACCACAGGAAGTACAATGAAGATTATAGCACTCGGGAAGATTCCCTCGTGCTACAATCTTTTAATTATGCCCTTAATACATAAAATAACTATTTTAAATCTAATTTTTACCTCCCGTCATACCGTAGGTAATGTTATCGGTCCAAAAATTCGATGGTGAGTTTTCAGTGAATAAGCACAAATGAGGGTCTCCACAACACGTTTTATTATTTTTACGATGATGTCTGTGTTTGTGACGAATTTTTCGTCCACGATAACTCTTATAACAAACTTCGAAATATTTCTATTTAAGCTTTCTGCATTCATATAAAAAGTTGATTAGATTTTGGGTAAAATTGGATAAACGGAAGTAATACTTTACATGAAGCTCATAACAGTTTTTAATGAAAAGCTGTATTATAATATAATCCAAAACTTTTCAATTTTAGAATTTAAGACTTTTATATCAAGGGTAAGAACATATTAGATTTTAGTTAAAATTAATAAACCAGCAGTGATACTTTACTTGAAGCTCTCAACAGATTTTCGTGAAAAATATATTGATATATTCCAAAACTTCTCAAATTTGGTATTTAAGATTTTTATAGTAATAAGAATGACATGTTAGATTTTTTCTAAAATTGATAAATTGGAAGTGATACTTTACTTTAAGCTGTGAGCAGATTTTCGTGAAAAATATAATGATATATTCCAAAACTTGTCAAATTTAGTATTAAAAACTTTCATATAAAGGGAAGCAACATATTGATGAAATTGATAAGCCGGAAGTGATACTTTATTTGAAGCTCAGAACAGATTTTCGTCAAAAATAAATTGATACAATCCAAAACTTTACATATTTGGTATTTAAGACTTTTATATTAATGAGAACGACAAACTAGATGTTTTGTAAAATTGATAAACCGGAAGTACTACCTTACAGGAAGCTATAAACAGATAAAATAAATAAAATATATATTAAAATATGATTCAAAACTTCTCAAATATGGTATTTAAAACTCGTGTATAATTTGAAACAACATTAGATTTTAAATAAATAAATAAATAAATAAATATATCATCACGGCAAATTACCCATTGCTGGGTGCGCCAATCTGCTTTGTCCACAGATTTCGGTAATGATGATGACATATTTGTATCGTGCGGGCGTTTACCAGACGTCACCTCACGGACACTCATTGCTGGCGTGGAGAGTGCAACACAGGGATCTATTTTGTGCCATTTAAAATATTTGACGTCGGTCGGGATCAAACCCGGCTCCCCAGATTCGCGACCACACATTCAGACACGCGGCCACGAGACCTCATACGTTAGATTTTGACTATACCTATATGATAAACCGGAAGTGATACTTAATTTGGAGCTCTTAACAGATTTTCGAGGAGAAACATAGTAAAATATAATCTAAAATTTGGTATTACAGACTTTTCTATTTATTGGAACAACAAAATAGATTTTGTTTACAAACGATCAACCGGAAGTGATACTTTACCTAAAGCTCATTGCTATTTCAAACATTGAATTGACGGGAGGTCATGTGTGGGCCACATCAGATTTTTTTAAATGTATTTAGACAGGTTTACAAAAAAAAGTAACCATGCAAGAAATCTTGTTGCTCCCGATTAGTTGTATCACTGGTTAAATTTAATGTAGGGGAGACCGGTGTCAATTGTAACAGGTGTCAAATGTAACAAGGGTAGGTAACAGGGTCATTTTTTCGAAATAGATTAAAACGCGCTTACAGAGTGAAGCAGAAAGATTCATAGCTCTTTGGTATTTAGTGTAAGTACATACGCGCAAATACGGCGTCTGTTTCTGACGAATGTCTATAAATCGACAAAAAAGTAAATACAGGTAGTGACACACATTGTTTCTAAAACACTATAAGTGCTCTGCTCGGAAATATTTCAAGTTAAGGATCAGTTTGAGAGTTATATCTGCTTTTATTTTGCATTAAAAAACATTTCGAATTATTACCTAATAAATACAAAAAAGCAAATAATATCTTTATAAGTGAAGCGGTGTCAGTTGTAACACATGCCACGATGTCCATTGTAACGTGTTTAATAGTTAAGTACAATATTGATCATGATAAAAATTACAAGAAAAAATCACTGTTATCGAAAACATAAAAGAAGAAGAGCTAAAAAACGAAAAACACTTCCGAAAGTGACAGTCGCAGATTACTCTACAGATGGCTCCGATGAGGAAACTCTCTATGTATTGGCCCATATTTTTTGAGAACAGGAGATTGGTTGCAGTGACGAAAATATAAAATCTGGACACCAGCAAGTTAAATTGTACGAAGAAAGACCTATTTTATGTTAACTAAACTGCAATTTCGTTAGCGACTAAAGACATTAGTCAAAATGGTCCATATCACCAACAGAATATATATATTTTGTTTGCTTTTAATGAGTCATCTGAATTTTGTATTTTCTGAGGTAATAAATAAATGTTTATTATTTCAATAATTTCTTCTTTTATCTGTTATTTTATCTTATTGAATCACTGTTAAAATTTGTTACAATTGACACTGGCCCTGTTACTATTGACACCAGTTAGGTGTCAATTGTATCATTTGTAATGCCTGACTAAAAATCCTTATACTTCTATATTTGTCACATTTTCAAAAGTTTAAAATTAAAAATATTATTCACTAAGGTGGGGAGGTTCTCATTTAGGTAATTTTAAAATTTCGAAATGTAACGTTAAGTCGTGAAAAATAAAAATTTAAATTTTGTAGCAATTGACACCGGTGTCCCCTATTTAAAACCGTAAAACCTATATTGCTCTTTTATAATACCCCAAAATTTCGTAATCCAGCAAAATCCGTCTTCCTGTTTAAAAATGCTCCAATTTCTCTCACATTCTCGACTCTGTGTCTCGTCCTTCTGTTTGTTTATTTATCCAACGAGTAATACAAACTCTAGCCTAGCCTAGCTAAAAGCAGCATTGTAAACAGCTGCTTCATCAAAACTACCCGGCTACTTCTACAATTGATTTATTGGAATGTTACGCGATGCGGTTTACAAGACGTTCAAAGCACTTCAACGCGCACATTTTAATATTAAACATTCGATAAAATATCACGAATATATTCAACTGAGGAAAGACACGATAGATGTGCTTACATCAAGAATTTGATTCAAGTTTTTGATCTTGGAACAAATTTATAGTGTTATTGTTACAGGAAATATATTGGTGTAATAAATATGTAGTGCTTGGCAACAATAATTCACAAAGATTATATTTTATTCTATTAGTTCAACTTCATTATTGAATAATATAAATCTGCTGTCCGCTATATTTTACCTCCCGCTATCCTTGAAAAGGGAGATATAGGGATCGTGCTAAAAATCGCATATCGGCATTTTGGTAAGTGACCACGTTATAATGTCCCGAGAATCCAATTTATATGTATGTGTGGATCCTCCGCTCTAACTCAAATACTATCATTCACAAAATTTTGAAACCTTGTATTTCTACCTTATTCTAATATAGGATGAAGCCATTAGGTTTTGGTGTAAATCAACCGGAAATGGCACTTTACTTGAAGCTCAAAATAGTTTTTGTTCGAAAAATACCTTTAAATGTTATTTTTTCAAGATTTGTTGTTATAAAAATTAAAGATTATTAAATTTTCTACAGGTTTGCATTAATACTTTTTCTGCATATTTTATGGACAAATTTATAAAATTATCTATAATTTAAATCCCGGAGCCTACGCTTTAAACAAACACAACACCTTGGTTACACAGTTCATATCTCAAATGTATGTAACTGACATATAAATGTCACTGTCAAAGATCTCATCATTTCAAATTAATAATAGTAACGTTTTAAAAAGAAAATAGTAAATAGAACCATAGTTATATGGAATGGAACGTAATACAGTTTCCAGCTTAAGTAAATATGCAAGTATATAGGTATATATTTAAATTATTAATAATTAAATTGCGGGAAGTATTGTGTTGGCCACATCAGATGTTTTTTTGTAAGGAATTGGTAGCAAAGATTTTTTTAAAAATATTTTATTCTATCTATTCCACACTTATGAAGTAGGTATACAGGGTGTAATAGCTAAACGAGCTAACTCAAATAATTTCTATACTATGAAAGATACAATAAAATACTAGCAGACAATTTTATAGAAGACCAAGAGGGATATCTCATTAGAGAACAAAATATTTTTTTAAACCAATGGTTCTCAACTTACATCACAAAGTTATATTTTTTCAAATGGGATTATACTAATATTTTATGCCCACTCGATAGCGTATTTTTTTCTGAATTCAACCATGTATTAGTTTTATATCCTTACACAATAAAAATATTCAGAAAAATCCAATTGAATTTTTAGTTATTTTTCAATGTAATGTTTGAAAAACAAATAAAATCTTAAAATTCTAAAATATTTTAATAAAAGAATCTGATGTGGCAGTTCAGTCCTTCCGTCAGTTCTATGTATTTTATACAAATTCCATACAGATAGTTCCTTGCGAAATATTCTATATTTCCAGTACATTACCTTCCCTCAGTTCTCTGTATTTTGTACAAATTCCAGAGTTTCTAAGAATAATTATAACACAAATATACTATGTCCAAGGAGGATACAAAACTATGTCAATCGCACTTGACACAGACAACTGTCTATTAGAATTTTTTAAATTATATTAGTTGTTTCCAGTGTTATTGCATAGCTGGCTGCTTGGCTGCTTCATGAAATTTAATTTCTTTATAATTTTTTAACTCAATATCCATTGAATATGAAGTATAAAATGTAATCAAATCGTATAGAGAATAACTTATTCTTTAATATTTATAATAACATTAAATGTAAAAAAATATTTAACAGCGTTTTTTCAAAAAAAAAAAAAAAAACAACTGTTAAAATCTTCAAATGAGGGTACTTCCGGTCGAACAATTATAACCAAAATCTAATCAGCTCTTCATATGGATGTAACGAAGAAAGACGAAAGAATTATAATTTTTAGTATTGGAGTGTTGGAGTTATCGACGGAGAAAAAATCGTCACACACACACATACACACACACACACACACGCATACACACACACGCATACACACACGCATACACACACGCACTTGCACACACACATACACATACACACAGATGTACAGACATCGCAAAAATAGTACAATCGTATTCTAGGGACTCTAAAACGTGCTTATTTATTAAAAATTCACCATCTAATTTTTTGACCAAAAACAATACCCTCCTTACCCAACGGTATGACGGAAGGTAAAAACAATACCTTCCTTCATGACATAAGTAAACGCGTTTACTCACCAAAATTTCGGTAGGCGATATAGTAGGCGGGAGGTTAAAAGTGCTGGGTTTTCAAAGATAAATAATAATAAAAAAATTCATATTCTAATCTAGCATGTTGAAAAAAGTGAAACATTTAAAACTTTTTGTAATTTGTATCCCGTGGAAAGATGTGGAAGTAATTTCCTAAGTCGGATGAATATTTAATTCGTATACTTTTTTAAGTTCCAACTAAATAACTCCGTAAGAAAGTTAAATTGAAAACATGAAATATTTAATTCCCACGAGTATGCATGATTAAACCATATTTGTATCCCAAGTTCAAACTTTCTCTCCTATTTAGATTATTCAAGAAACTTGTCTTGAAAAATATACACCAGACCCATCTGTAAGTATTTTCCGAAACATTCCTCACACCTTACATAACCTGGCCGCGCCTTGAATATACAATCTCTCAGTAGGCGTGGAAAAACAAGCACAGCACAAAAATAACATCAAACTCAATTCGAACTCAAAAACTTTCTAACAACTGCAATAAAAACCATCGATAAAAATAACTATCATTAAACAGATTAACTATTCCCATAACCAAACTCTCATACAGTGTCGCCTTCTATCGGCCAAACGCCAAACTTCTTCCAATTTGGCAGCCATGCGAGTAGCGCGTTTTGATTGGCCAACAACCGGCGGCCATCATGCATTCCAGAGAGATGGAAGGATTTATGTGGTGGGTTTGGCTGAGAGTGTGAAACGCTAGCACCAATCAGAGAAAAGGGGAGGGGAGAACAAGAGCGGCCATCGCGATTTGGGAGGGGCGAATATTTTTGAGGAGGGGGTAGATGTTTGCCGACGGAAGCAAAATGGTAGCAGGAATACTGCAGGGAAGTTAAGATTGTTGTTTTGTTTAGTGTAATTTGTAAATATTACACAGATGGGGTTGAAGGAAAAAACAAAAGAAATTATTCGAGGTTAGATAGGCAGGAATTAACGACAGGAAAACATAATTGTAATCTGGATTTGTGTCTACAAAAGGGTCTGATTTTCAGATTTATACTCGTAACAATAAAGGTGCATTCACAAATGAAAATTAGTTTTTGTTTAGGTTTAAGCAAATCATTCATAAATGAGAGTTTAAATTAACTTTAATTTAGTTACATCTATGTAAACGCTTCAAAAACAAGATTCAAATATCAGTAGAGTAGTACTAAACAGATACCCGTGCGCCGTGAAACTTTCATTTTTTTGACATTACTGGTTATATTTCAGCAATTAAGTTTTGACAGTTTTCATGTCCCACATTTGTTTAAGAAGCCGAATTCACAAAGTGTATACTAAATAAAGATCGCTGTATATATCTATATCGTTTCAGACTTGTTCTCATTGGTGAAGTTTGTGACATCAAACTAAATCATAAACCTAAAGTTTGGACCTTGCAATATTTAGCTTTATGGTTTGGATTTAAGGAAACTAAATTCTGAAGTGTGAATGGAGTCATTATATTATATGCGGCCAAAGTCCTTAAATCTAAAGTATAAACCATAAATCTAAACCTAATTTTCATTTGTGAATGTACCTTAACAAGTAAAAAGTTTATATGGAACAATGTTTTTAACAAAATATTTTGATCTTTATGGTGCTATTCTGCACCGTTCCATAAGCTCTATAGGTTCTGTAAGTAACCAACGTTACAGTATGTAAGAAAATTGCTATTCTGTAACCAAGTTACAGTACTGTAAGGCGCTACAGAGTTATAGAAATTTCTATAAATCTTACAGATCCAAAATCTTAACTAGTATCTACAGAGCATATTGAAACGTCAAAAATATATTTTAAACGTCAAATATAATATATTTTATGAAAAAAAAAATTGAAACAAATATAGAAATGAAAAGCAAAAGTAAAATTTTTTAATATATACATTATATTAATTACACATCCTACCAATTCTAATAGAAATTTATGTTTAAAAAATTCCATTCGGTTCAGTGTACCAGATAATGAATTACATTACTAATTAAGAAATGTTTTTATTCAAACTCATTGTAAAATTTTAATTTAAGTGACATGTTTTCTTTCAATTTTAAATACCTATACCTAAGAATTTGTCAGAATTATTGATTCAAAGCTAAAGGCAATAAGGGCAGTTCCCGCCAGTCAAGATGATTTAAAGAAAACCCTACGAGTACGAATACTAATGGTAGAGACCTGTTCAATTTCATTGAATATTTGAAACAGTCATTAAATGACGACTGCATAATTAATATTAATAGTTCACACCAGCGGGGAGAATAGATTACAAAAATTAAAACACAGAAGATAAAAAAATTATTAACAATGACAAGCTTGATTACAACAATAACAAATATTGATTACCTGCAAAAATCAAAACATAACGTATTTTGTTTTAATAATTATATATTTCTTTTAATCCTTAAAACTATATATTACATGTGTAAATATGATGTATTTATAGAAATTAATAATTGGTGCAAAATCTTGACGGAATCTATTGCTTATTCTTATTCAACTACATAAATATATTATGGAATATATACCTTTGAACCAACATACCTACCTTTTTATATAGTATAATTTTTGTATTAACAATCGGTTCTATTTCATATTTTTAGAATGCCTACTAAATTATTGTCAAATATACTGTACCTAGCATATTTGACAGCTAGACAGGTATGAAGTTAGTCATTCTATAAGAATAAGTCTGTAGCCAGACTTGTTACAGAGGGAGTTACAGAATAGGTAATTTTTCTACTCTGTAAGCTGTCGTCTTATAGAACTCTATAGCTTATAGAGTCTATAGAGTTACAATCTTACATAGCAAAGTTACAGAATAGCACCGCTAAACTATTTAGTTTGGCAATTCTATGAAATAGGATTATTTTTAATTTACTCAAACAGTAATTTCGACTCGAGGGTTGCTTACACCTGAGACGAACGAACTAGAATTTGCGGTGTTAATTTTTTTAAATACATCCCTGAATCCTGTTGCTAAGGTCATTTTAAATGCCTCCTGGTATTGAGCACAATTCTAATCTTCTGTAACGGAATACATAAGGGTTAGTTTCCTTTCAAATCAAATATAAGGAAATATTTTCAAAAGAAATCACATCTATTAAATAATCCAAACGTCAACTTTCATTCGCTAGTCATACCATATGTATTTTAATGTGAATCGGTTTAAATATGAAATTGTTTACCACCAATTTTTACTGGAAGAAAAGCATCTTTACTATAAATATTGTGTATTCCGTTGTGTATGAATAATGCTTGTATATGATGAATCCGTTAGCAGCATTATACCGTTGGTTAGATTGATGGTCTCGGCCGTTGTATGGGCCATAAACGGTTAGTTTTATATGCCTGTAAAGTTGAAGAGTCTGGTGTCGATAGTCACAGGTGGCTGTGCTGTGACTGCATGCGTACCCGTTCCCGTACCCGTCCCGTTTTCCGTGTACTCTCTATGAATGTGGCTGTGGAGGAGTCGTAAAATGGACGTTAAAATGCACTTAAATAAAGCGGTTCAAGGTCCCGACATGGATTTATTATGCTATAACGGTACAACACAACACAACTCATTTTTTACTCCCAAACACACACTTACTACTTGTTTGTTTTCGTTGACGAAATTACATTTACAGGCTTATTCTGTAAAAAAATATCGTTACATAACAACTATTGTTATTTATAAATGTAACGATGTGATCCTCAACGACATTTTGTAATATGTTATAAACGTCCTCATATCGTTTGTCACAACGACTTTAGCCAATTTTTTTAGAAAAGATAGTAACTATTATTGAAAATTAAATAATCATTGTAATGACATTTTGCAATAAAATATTGACATTATTATTTTAATTATTATTTCTTTATTGAGTAAAGAATATGTGTAAAAAACGATTATCAAATGGATTATTATTATCCCATAAAAGATTTTCACGACCACAAACATTTCTTCTAAAATGTAATTATGGTTGTTAATTATATATTTGATGTATGAATAAATGTTTTGTTACCTATTTTCAATTTCTTCCTGCACAAATATAAATAATAAATTAACTAACCCTTCCATTTGCTAACATTTGACATTAACGGACTGAATAACGACAAGTGAATCCTTATCATTCACGAACTAAGTAAAATAACGACAATACGATTTCAATATAACGACATTGGTTATACAGAATACGCTTTTTGAAAATTATCGTTATTTAACAACTTTTTCATCATAATGATACGTTATGGTATAACCACATTCTTACAGAATAAGCCAGTAAATAAGGAAGAGGAACAAAATACATATGTTATAGGTATATTGCATATAATATAATTAATTTTTTTCCATAACTTTTGCTAATGATTGAATGATAGGAAATTTATAACAGAAACTATTTTCAAAGAAAATTCAAAATACGAATTATTGCATTAATTATTTCAAGTCCATCAAATCTAATTTAATCAAATTTTACCGAACTAAGCCCAGCACAATATACCGTGTGTCTTTCTTAAAGGTGTACATAGGAGATGAACATGGGAAATCAGTTTTTTGCAATTTCCTGCTCGCCTAATTATTCATTCAAAAACGAGTCAAATAAAAGTTTTAAGGCCTAAAATTCTGCATCTAAGGGCCACTTTTACAATCATTAGATAAACCTCGTATAACGCTTTACCAGGTATAAAATTGGCTATTTCACTCATAAATATATAAACCAATCCAAATTCAGGATTCTACCTAGTTACCAAGTTTAATTTCGAAAAAACACTGTCACAAATTTTTTTCGCAAACTTTAAGCCAATAAGATGTCGTATTTTTACAAGTAAGTGAGTTTTGATAAGTGAAATTTTTTTGACGTTTTAGAAACATATTGTTTACATACCTGTCAAAGTCTGTATATTTTCAGTGATCAGTTTTTATTAAAAACGAGTCGATTCGGACTGGAATCTATTTAAAACGTTGAAAAAGCAAACTTAACTATAACACCTCTAAACACAATAAATATTACAAGATTTTTGTCATCCGAATACCATTCGTGGTTAAATTTTATCCTGGAAATTTTTCCGATTGCTTTACTCGAGCCTGTTGCCAAATTATTTCGTGACATTGATCAAAAATCACTCGTTTGACAACTCGTAATTTTTTTGTCAATGCCACTCAATAAATTGCTAGGCACCCGGCTCTCGTAACAATCTGAAAAATTTTCCGGCAAAAATTTACCACTTATGATATTATATATGAAAATTGTATTTTACAAACCTCGGATAAACATCATATAGAATCAACACCAGTATTTCTTATCCCATGGAAATCGGTCGTATAAACCTCGGATAACTTTATCCCTTGTTCTTATGGATACCACATAAACACAAACGATGTGTTGTTATTCATACGTTTGACAGATGTCATTCAAGTATTTCATCATCACTGTCAGAATCAAAAATATCATTTATATCATCTAAAATCGTGAAAAATGCAAATTAGAAGGTAGAAATAATAACAATATTGAAAAAAAATAGTTTAACAAGAATATAATTTTATTGTGTCAGTAGGTACCAATCTAAAGTGATTTAACGTAATTCGTGGTATAACTATCTGATCTGATAGATATAAGAATGCATTGTAAAAGACAGTCTTGTTTATCGAAGGTATAATTACTAGGATAAAGTTATACCTCCGATACCTATTTTACCCATCAATTGTAAAAGTGGGCCTTAAAGGTGTACATAGGAGATTACCATGGGAAATCAGTTTTTTGCAATTTCCTGCTCGCTTAATTTTTTTAAGCAAAAACGCGTCGAATAATAGTTTTAGGGCATAAAATTCTGTATCTAAATCAATAAACAGAATTACGTTTACATACTTTGTAACGACAGAAATTAAATATGAAAATGTCGAAAATTACGTTGAAAATATCGACAGCCATGGAACTGAAAAATAAATAAATAAATAAATGCTTGACGTTTTATCTGTCACAACGTAAGTGACGTTTCTGACAATTTGAATCTCATAAGGCTCGGGCCACACTATGCGTTTTGGCGGGACCGGTTTAACGGGACCGGTTGACCGGGAAGACAACAACTTATTGTTTTAAATGTATGCGTCCACACCTATGCGATTGCGGTCCGGTTGCCGGATACTACCGCAGCATGTTGCGGTTTGACCGGACGGTCAATTTGCCGCATGACAACTACAACATATTGGAAATAATGCGAGCGTTCACAAGGATCTGTTTTTTAACGGACAACGTATACTATTTGGGCTCTGCACTAATCAGACATTAGTCAGACTGTGTCAGAATCGGATTGTCAATGCTGCCGTCCTGTTTAGCGGGATATGTGTGGACGCTATATGATTCATCCCGTTTAACCGGATGCGGTTTTACCGGTCCCGCTAAAACGCATAGTGTGGCCCGGGCCTAACGGTCATTTCATAACGAATAACTCGTAGAAGGAGCAAACATAAATAAATCTGTCTTACACATTTATAAGTTATGAGTTTGATTGGATTTCAGCTGTAGTAAGCAATTAAAATTCTACTTATTAAGATTATTTACATATCTTTGCAATTTTGCAAATATACTTTCATAAAAATTATAATATCAATAATAATTACCACATAATTGCAATACTAATTTACTCATGTAAATCTTTTCCATCTTCCATATGATCTATATTTAGAAATGCCATCATTTTCATGTTCATATTTGATCTATTTTAGAAAATGTCATCATTTCTACGATTCCGTCACACATCCATTTTTGCTCTCATATTTCTCTCTTTCTTTCAGACTATCCAAACCACTAACCCAAAACAATCAAGTTCAAGGTCGCACAATAAAGCACCCGGAAGTGTTGATGTTACGCCTGCAAGGGGTTGAGACGTTAAGGGTAGTGGTGGGTAAATTATCCGGGTATACATACCCAGCTACTTCACAATCTGAGTTGAGACTGAAATGCAGCATAGCAGACTATGAAAAGGAAAAGAGAAGAACATCAAGGAAAGGTGAATCCATGTAGAACGAAAACACGAAATGGATTGATGAGCACAGAGATTCATGCAAGATGATTTCGAATTATTTCAGAACCTAGATAGATCCTAAATAGATCTTAGATGTTTTAGAAGATGGGTAAAGCGTGACATATCCAAGATCAAAGATTGAATGCAGAAATAAATAAGAGAAGCTGAAAGATAATGCGTATGTGTAATAAATATAAATTTAGAACATATTTTATATATTATTGTTTGTGCATATGTAAATTATGTGTGTATCATAAATTACTATATTTTAATCTTTTTTCCGGTCTACTTATTCTTATTGAAATAGTTTATACTCGGTCATGCTTATATTTTTAGTCAGTAATTTTATTTGTTTTATATCTTTAGACATTTTGTAAATTTATTACAACAGATTTAAAACTGTAGAAATAAATTGTTAAAGATCGAAAATTCTATCAAAATTTATTTTTTAACAAATTCGGGAAATTAGGAATTCTGATCTGAACGAGTTTTCAAAACTCGCTGATATTATTTGGACTTTGTATCGAATTTCAGAATCACGTTTTCCCATGTGTTGTAAACAATAATTTCTCTACAATCGGCTATAAAAATAAGAATAATATCTAAACGTATTCTAAATTTTTTCTACTACTTGGGCGGCTATGGTATTTTTTTAGCGAGCATGACAATTGATTTCATGTTAACAAAACAAAAATCTTATGTTTTTATTATTTCCCGCACTAATGCGAGAATTAGCTATTTAGCGCGCTCATTTTGAGTTTAAGATCACGTTCCTCCACGATTGTACATTGCCATTTTCCATTATAATTTTTAAATAAGAATACTTAAATTAGGTACTCTATACTTTGCAGAAATAATCCCGAAAATTCAATTTTCTAGACTATACTCTATTTTTAAAGTAAAGAGAGTAAATTTAAATGTCAGATGAATAGATAAAAATAGAAATAAAATATTAATTATTAAACATTCGATCTCAAGAATTACCTAGTTGTATAAAAACTGTATGTTTTTGAATTTGGAAATAAAACAAGATATTATATGTAAATAAATTATTAAAAGAGGTTATGTCAAAATGGAAAAAATATTTGTGTTTGAGTGTAAACAGGAATAAGCATTAACTTTTCAGATATCAGAAAAGAACAAGAGATATTTTGAAATTATTTTTCTTAATTTAAATACAGACTTTTGCCCTTTAAATATTTAAAAAAATGTGCATACATTTCAATAGACCTTTTCCATGTATAGTTTAGTTCAAGATCATTTCTTTGACTTCTATAATCCCTGTAATTTCGACTACAATAGCGAAAAATGTATATGGTGAACTTATAGTAATAGAAAATAGGTTTTTCTTACAAGTTCTTTCAGTTCACAATCGCTTACATAACGACTATATAGAGAATTGACCTGAGAAGTACTCATTGTGGAAATTTTCATAGTAAAAACGACCACTAACAAATTGTTTCACTGGATGCTGTTACTCGATGACCGTATTCCACTATTTGCTGATAATTTTCCATATTTTTGACAGTGGCATACAAATATTTTTGACAGTGACATTTATGTGTCAATTACAAACATTTGAATTTCTTGCCTTGAAGTAGTTTGATCTGAGATTTATTACATCAACTTATTTTATATGCATTTCTTTATCTCTAAATCTATAGAAGATATATTAATGAATTTATATTTTTCGAATAAAGAATTTAACATTGTTTAATATAAGTATTTACATAAATTTTCGATAAATAATATTTAGATGATTTTTTTCTTGTAACTACTACTTAATCAACTCTTCCCATTATTGTTAGATTGAGGAATCCGTAGTTAAAAATGTCGTAAGTCTTATAGTATTTGAGAAATCGTGGATCCACACACACACACACACACCGACATCATCGTAAAAATGTTATAATCGGATTCTAGGGACCTTAAAACGTGCTTATTCACTAAAATCTGGATATGCAATTTTTAGCATGAATTCAATACCTCTCTTAGCAAGAGGTAAAAACGGTATTTATAGTATATTCCGTAACTTAACCACGACCGTGGTTATGGTTCAAGTGGTCAGGTTATGGTCACTGAAAAGTGGTTGTGATTCGGAGCATCTTGGTTAATTTGTATCGGTAAAGCAGGGAACCACCGCGTCATTAGAAATAAGTGACAACATAACTTTTGTCTATCCTTATACCAACGTAAATATTATACATATCATTGCATCGTATTTAGTAATTATATGTTTATACAATATTATTTATTATATTATAAGAAATAAGAATACGACCACAACCACAAAAAAAATTGTGGTCGTCGTGGTCACGAAAAAGTAACCAAAACTTTCAGGAACCACATTCCGAAATTGAACCGCGATCCTCAAATTATGTTTTGGTTACATTCCGGAACGCATAACCAGAACCTTGGTCACCGCGGTTAATTTACGGAATATACTATTTATATATAGTCCTCGTATGCAATAAATTCATGTCATCAAAATTCACTTCCAATACACCATCCATTATTCCCCTGTCAACAAACTTTCCAATAAATAATTCATAGTTTGATTGACAGCTACATTTGTAATTCTGTATTCTTCTTTCTTGTGTTGTGGTGTACGTGGTTTGATTGTGCTGACATTGAAACCGCGAGTGTTGTTGGTCGACGCACGGTTAGGAATTACGCAGTCGTAAAGGGGGCCATAAAAACGCAATAAAAACGCCGAAATAAAACGGTTGTCCTAGGTCAGGTCTCGCTCTACACACCCACAGGGAAGTGTTGACATAATACGTACACAATACGAATGATATAACAATGAAAGGAAAACTTATTTGCAATGATAATTGTGAGTTCAAGATCAAGGTTGACGAAACTTTTTTGGTTTATGATTCCAGTTTTAAATTTATAAAGTTCGCGAGGATGTATGCATTGGATAATCGGTTATAATTCGGACGGCCTGGGTTTGTTTCCACAAGACGTCAACCTTGAAACTAGATAATTATTTCGAATTTTCAAATAGTATATTATATTCTCAGGGACTAAAGTGCATATTCAATCTTGTGTGTGAAGTTTAAATAATCACCTGAGGGATTGAATGCACTTTAGTCCTGTGGTATATACGCTATTTTTCGCACTCCCGTATCAAATGGAACCATATTAGTGGAGAACAAATTAATCTTACAATTTGACAATACAAATGTCAAAAATTCTGTTCAAATTTAAACTCAACGCCTGCTCAAAATGTAGTGCAGATACGAATAAATAAATCATAGTAACTATATGATGTCACGGAAACATCTTGTTTATTTTTACTTTAGTCCCCCAGGGATTTTTTTCATATTTAATCCCTCTGACTGAATTTGAACTTTAGTCCCTGAAATGAGTGATTAGAATCGCTCTTTAGTCTCGGGAGTGCGTAATAGTATATTTTGTAATGTTTTAATTTTATGGTTAGACATTATGCCAATATCAGTTATGATATATCTAGAGCCAGTGGAAAAAAGGATGAATGTCCATTTTCTAGAAAAAATAGATCGATTCTACTAATAGACTGAAGGTGGGGCTTTCAAATTGTATATTTAAAGGAGGCAAAAACAATAACAATCCCATGATACAGGCATTAGAAATGGGGGAGTTTAATCATGTTGAAATGTAATGATTTTTTCACATGCTATGATGCAAGCGAGACGAGACGAGACGAGGCGTCTCGTTTTCGTATCTGTAATCTCGATCCCGCTCTCGTTCTCGCACATTTTTTTGGGTGTCGTCTCGTTTTCGCACAAGAGTCTCGCTGTAAAAATAAGCGCTTGTGCAATAAGTATTTACGTAACAGTTTAACTACAAAAGACATGTTCGCACAAAACGTACCGTCTTCCGTGTATTTGCAGTCGGATAACTATAACTATAATAAAGACACGAAACACTAAATTCTAGTCACAAATTATTTCAATACGAACATAATATTTATTTATTTATGGTCAGCGGAAAATGTGATAAGTTAGTAAATAATTTAATTTACCTATAAAATATCTAATTTATCACCAAATTGTGATCTCTAAACTATTGCAATACGAACATCTGTGAATATATTCTGTCATCAGTAAAACTATTTAAACATTAAAAAATTATTTTTTGTAACTAAAAGTACTCACATTATTTAGTAAGATAAAATCATAAAAAAACCGCTACCCATCGACGCTTAACCTTATCAGGGGCGGCAAGAATTTTATTAACCGTGGTTTTAACTGGGATGAATAGGGGGCTGAAATATTTGAGGAAACTAGTTCTATTGGATGCAAAACCGATTTTGTCTTTACTTTACATTTCCTCTCTCTAGGACCGATACCAATCGACTTTAGATAGACTCAAAAAATATACTGAATTCATAAAATTTTCACGTTCACGTGTTTTATGCACGAATTAGCGTTGACTCCACTCCTTGTACGATGCATTATTCATTTAATTTAATAATGCAATAAAAGGAATAAAATACAGCGTATTTTTTTTGTACAAACGATATTAAATTTATCGTTAGTTAAATCGCCCGCAATACGATGACGTATGCAGCATCTTTGGTTCGCCGTAGTTGTCCGCTACGAGCGCTAGTTTAGAACATATGTATTCTATATTTAATACTGAAACGTTAAATTCAATGGCAAATCGCCAAAAACAAATTATTTTATTTTAAATAAGTAAATGTAAAACCTTGAAAATACCATAAACACAAAAACTAAATTGCCAAGTGTCAAATGTAAACATAAACAGGTGGCCCTATTTGCTTCTTTCTCTTTCTATGAAGCACGTTTTGGGCACGTATGTACCTAGAGACTTAATTCGCACATAGTTGATGTAATGTACCTACGCCGTAATGGCGGGAAAAAAATATTGCAAAAGTTGAACGTTTTTTTTTCGTCGATATTTTTAAAAAAATTACAAAATATTAATGTAAAAACACTTTATATTTAAAAATATTTTAACATATAAAAACATAAAAATTCGAAAACTCTCCATTGCAATATAAGAGCTAAAACGATCAGAGTCCAAGCGTCAGGATATAATAAAATTATGAATGTCTATTCATAAGCAATAGCTTAGTTAGATGATTTCTGTTCAGTACGAGATTTGTTAAGCGGTATCTCTGGCTATCTGATGATAATTACTGAGTTTACACGCAGTTTTGAAACCGTTTTTAAAACGTTTTTAGTTTTGAAAACGCCATGTATACAGTGTCAAAACGGTTTTGAATTATCTCAAACCAAAACTAAAATTCATGGGTTGGACTTGAAAACTAGTTTCAAAACTACTCATGTAAACACTTAAAATTCAGTTTCGATACTGCGCATGCGTACAGGGCATAACGTTTCTGTTGCTGTGTTACTAACCTTCAAATGTACTGACAGTTGTGTAGTTTTAGTGCGTAGTGGTACGAAGAATAAAAAATATTTGGAATAATAGAAAAACGAAGTAATTGGAGTGAAGAGAATCTGTCACTTACATCAGCTAAATGCGCATGCGCCGAAACTGAT
Organism: Harpalus rubripes; assembly: GCA_963082715.1. NCBI lineage: Eukaryota > Metazoa > Arthropoda > Insecta > Coleoptera > Carabidae > Harpalus > Harpalus rubripes. Next base: position 82,169,340 of record OY720449.1, on the reverse strand, counting down.
TTCATATCAATTTTTAAACTTGTTTTGAAAACTGTATGTAAATTTTGACTGAAAACTGAAACCATTTTCAAAACTGCATGTAAACGTAGTAAATATCTACTTAATAAAACCACCAGACGACGCAAAAAGTTTAAACGAGTGACTGATGTTCCAGTAAACATTTGAAATTTTCTATATGACACTTGATTTAGCAAACAAAATGCCATTCCAAGGAATCTCCATTTTTTTATAATACATATACGATTAGGTACGAATTCTGCAAATTATTCCATACGATATACAGTAATAAAGTATTAAAACCGATTCGAAAACCACTTAAATGTGAATTCAAAAACTTTCGAAATTCTGCGAGGAAGAAGCTCAAGCTTACCTTGCATCATTAAGCACTCCGTATCTACTTTTTTTCTAATAATCACTTTTGTTCTCTCAAATATTCTTAAATTTGAATAAAAAATTTGGTTTTTGGAGCTAAATCGTTTTTTTTTTACTAAAACTAGAACAATGTTGAATTTTAAAAATATGTGAATTGAACCTTCATCATTTTTGCCTACTACATAGATATGGTAGGCAGACTGGTAAAATTCTATTAGGTCCAACATAAGTGGAAACTCGACCCATCTGTGGGTATATTAATGTTAAAAAATGAGGAATTTGAGTTTTGGACTAAGATTGATTATACTATTACTAAGTTTATCCCGATAGTATCAACCCGGTTGAAATTCTACCCAGTCGAATTTCAAGGTTAACTCTCTACCGTTTATCCTCGCTGCTGTTATAGCGGGTCGAGGGAACCCGATCGAAAGCGTTGGCGAAATGTCAATTTGTGTGGTTATGTTTGATTTTTGCGGACGAATATAATCGAAAATGGAACAAGAACAAGTAATGACATTACGCACATATTTTTCAAATAAAAGGATACGAATGAAAAATAAAACACGAAGTTTTGACTGGTGGAAAAACATTGTGCTACAATTTAAAAATTCAGATTGGATAGAAAATTTTAGTCTCTAAAAGGACTTTTAATTATATTTACGAGGTACTAAATACTAAATTTAAACCAAAATATAATTTTTTAAGCGACCCTTCTAAAATTGTAAGTTTTGAGATTGCTGTTTCACTATATTGTTTCGCTAGCTGTTGAGAATATGGAGTATTCTAAGATTTTTTCCTGTGCATAAGATCTAGAATTTTCATTTCCTTCATTAAGGAAAGAAAATACATTACTTCCTGATTCTGCCAAATGATTCTTTTTGACATAACTCAAATCTAATCACATACGATTTGACTGTTAAAATGCAGCTGACAGATAACCTCTAACGATAGTGAGTCATACATGTACTTCGATCGGGTTGAGCGTTTATCCCGTAAAGTCAATCCGGTCGAATAAGCTCAAGCCATTTGTATTTAGAGTCGAGTTGAAAATTTCAATCCGGTTGAAAATGTGTTTATTCCGATTAGAAGTGGGCGCGTGAGTAACTTTTTGTTCACGATCACGCACGCTCACGGAACTAAAAATGTAATCACGACCAATCACGCACGACTTTTTATGTTTGATTCACGATCACGATTTTATTTTGGCACTCACGCCCGATCACGCTCGGCGGGTCACGTTCGTGTCACGTAATTGTTTCTATGTACATTTAAGCCTGTTTAACACAGTCATAAGTTGTTATCAAATTTGTTAACAAATTGGTAATAAGTTAGGTAACAGATTGGTTTCATTGGAGACGAATGTTTATGGACAAATAGGTTGTTCTAATCCATCACAAATATCATTATAAATTTGGTAACAAATTTGTTAACAAAATTATGATCGTGTCAAACGGGCTTAAATATTTGTATATCTTTAGTGAAATCGGAGCAACTGTGTATACAATTTTGGGTACAACAGTAACACTATTTTTATGCAAAAAAATACTGTTGATGACATATTTGGACATAATAATAACAAGAATGTAAAATACAAGATGAAAATTGATAATTTTTTAAAATAAAAAATAGAAGAAAACTTGTACTCACGCCCGATTAAATTTCAATCACGCCTGATCACGCACAATAATTTTTTAGTGCCTCACGCTCACGTCCAATCACGACGCAAAATTTAAATTATATTCACGATCACGCGGGTCAGGTCGTGACCCATCGTGACCCGACAAAATCACGTCCCGCTCTCACCTCTAATTCCGATCATTTCAACCCGCTAACTTCAATCGGGTCGATTCAACCCATTTTCAAGCGGGTTGAAACTATCGGGATAAACTAAGTATATGTCACTTCAAAAACATTCCATGGGGTTTCAAACTAGAAAATTCTCGTAGAAAAACACATTTCGTTACATTTATTTTTCCCTAGCTTCTCAAATATATATATATATTAAAGAGTAAAAGAATCGTCATAAAACAAATTTGTACTTATTACAATTTCTATTGATCTATAAATAACCGATTAGTTGCGTTTTAAATACAATATGTATAACATATTTAAATTTAAGCAATAAAAACATAATGTTTGTTGATTTTAGAATACATTGACCCATCGCTTCTTGAACTCAAATTAATTGAAATGAAAACATTGTATCTATCCATAAATTAAAAACAATTTACAACCAACAATTAATATTAATTTCATTGGCCATCGTAAAATTTTATTTCGCACTTCAACTTTAACATCCTATAAATATTATATTAATATATAAAATGTAATAAAATATTTATGTGTTATTAATTTGTTGTAATAATTATCTACTAATGAAGCTATATTGTAAATAGTATATGTTGGAAAGGTTAAGGCAACTGACAACTTAGTTGCAAGTTCAAGACTTTGAAAATAATAAGATATAAAATTAACAAGTTTATTATTATTGCTCACCCTTAAGCGACATTTCAGACGGAGAAATCGAAGTCCGCAAGACTCTGTGACGTCTGAAAAGAAAAGAAAATATTAATATTTATACATATATGGATACAAATACATATTAACTGTTACTATATTAGTTTGCGGTAGAAATGTATGTATTTTTAATAAGCAATGCTTATTAATATGATGTATTCAAGGACAAATTTATTAATTATATTTTATATCGCCATCTATTTCAATTTCAAAACAATACACATCTATTCTAAATTATGTTGAATCTTCTAATTCCAATGAGGCACGTATCTTTTCTTCCTTGTACGAAGATTTCAACGGAAATATCTATTTGACCATCCATGAATCCATTCTGCCTAATTTCGTCGTGACGTCTGTACGTACGTACGTATCTCGCATAACTCAAAAACGGTAAGCCGTAGAAAGTTGAAATTTTGTATTTAGGACTTCTATAACATCTAGTTGTGCACCTCCCTTTTTGGTCATTACATAATTTCCAGAAATGGTACTTTATTTGAAGCCTATAATAGATTTTAATGAAAAACTATATTAAAATATAATCCAAAACGTTTCAAAATTGGTATATATATATATATATATATATATATATATATATATATATATATATATATATATATATATATATATATATATATATATATGTATATTTTGTATCAATTGGAACATATCAGATTTTGGTTAAAACCGGAAGTGATATATTATCTGAAGTTGTTAACAGTTTGTCTTGAATAAAATGGTTTCATTTTGATTTTAGAAATAAATTCTTCAAATAAGAGTTTTAGAGAATTAAATTCTGCGTCTAGCACATCAAGTATTATTAAATTAGCCCTTTGTATAAGCGAGATATGTAAATTTAAAACATATACTTTTTGGTTTTTGTAATGAAGCTTGCCATGTATTAGGACAAAAAATAAAAAATAGATGTTAATGCAAATTACGTCAAACACGTGCAATTATATAATTGGGTCTATACTTCATCTTCATATTGGTCTTGCAAACAAGGAAGTCGTGTGGTGTCCACATCAGATTTTTGTAAAGAATTATTCTGGTGGAAAAGAATCCGTTTATACGTATAAATACTCGTAGTTTATGAAAACCAGAGAAAATCAAGTGCCATGATTATTGCTACTAATATAACAATAACCAGAAATTTTGAAATTTATTTCTAAAATTGTGCAGATTCCAAAAACGTAATAAAAATGTAAAATCGATTTCGTATTCAATTTTTAATTCTATAATTTCTTCTTCTATTTTGTAACCTACAGTTTTTGTTGTAAAATTAAGAAGAGAACAGAAAATTGCATAAAATTAATATGGTATGACTAGCGAATGAAAGTTGACGTTTAAATTATTTTATAGATGTGGTTTCTTTTGAAACCTAGAGAATAATAGAATTGTACGAAATATTCAGGTATGAAATTTTTGCATGAACCCATTTAAATACTGGACTAGGAAAGCACAGAAACACGTTACTATGTCTGGCTGAAAATAGACGGCCGACTAGAGTAAAGGTCTGCGTCCACGATCCTAGAAATCAATCCGAGTTTTTGGATATAGTCCACAATTCGATAACTCGGATCGTGGACACTACCAACTCGGACGCAAAAATCGAATGGAAAACTAGAATGGAAAATTGCGTTCTGTCCCACTTTTTTTTTGTACAAGTTGCTAATTTCATTTACAAGTTACCAATTTAAAATCTTGACGTTTGATGCTAGATAAGCTTGAAAATTGTACCATTATAAAATATTTCCTAATTCTACTCATTTTTGATAAGTTATTATAAAAAATTACTTATAAATAAATTCATATATTCGCAGTAAAAATTTGATTTACTTACTGCCAGGATCATTTCTTGGATTTGGTTTATAAATTTTTAGTATTGATAGAAATGGCTGAAACTAACTTCATAAATTTGACCAACCTGACATCTGTAGTCATACAAGTTGAATGTTTATGATCAAAAAATGAGATCGAGAACCCGGAACGATTTCTAGCATCGTGGACACAGGTCTTAACTGAATATCAAAACAGGGGTGCGTTTAAAATATTTTAAACATTTTTCGTTTATGTTCATTATAAGAAAATATTTTGATCTTTAAACTATTTAGTTGGGCAATTCTATAAAATAGGATTATTTTTAATTTCCTCTAACAGTAATTCCGACTCGAGAGTTGTTTACACCTAAGACGAACGAATTAAAATTTGCAGTATTAATTTTTTTTAAATACATCCCTGAATCCTGTTGCTAGTGTCATTTTAAATGCCTCCTGGGCGCCTATTTTGTAACTAGAAAGCGATAACGAATACCAATTCAGATGGAATACAAACCCCCCACCACTGTAAAGGTAGTCATTTTGCACTGAATAAGCAATTCGAGAGGTCTGGAGCACTCGAATAGCGTATTCCATTGTAGAATAGGATTTTCAGTGACATTTATTAGAAATTTCATTCGATCATCGTCTTTCTGGACGATTATAAATAATACTTTTAGCAGAATGGCTCGTTTATTTATTTCCTTTTATTGTGAGGAAATTATGAAAATAAATATTGGTCAAAATTTAAAGATGAAGAGAAGAAGATTAAAGACACGATGATCCTTTTAAACTACCATCGGAAGAATTTGAGAGCAAATATTGGTAAAATTATAAATAAAACTGCGTGGTAATGTTAAAATTTCAAGACCAACAGATTATTTTACACAATTCGATAGAATGTGTGAATCTGAATAGAAAATAAAGATGGCGCGCTTGCTATATTGAATTCATATTCGTTATCGCTTTCTAGTTACAAAATAGTGGCCCTGGTATTGAGTACAATTCTAATCTTCTGTAACGGAATACATAAGGGTCAGGTTCCTTTCAAATCAAATATAGAGAAATGGTTACAAAATAAACCACATCTATTAAATAATATAAACGTCTACTTTCATCCGCTAGTCATGTTCGAATGTTTACCCATAATAAATTTCAAGCAGATAACCGGTAAGAGAAAAATGCTAGTCGTACGCGTATTTACAAAATGAGCTTATCTTCATGGTTCAGAATATACCAAATTTTTTCAATGTCAAAAAAAACAACCTTCCTAAAGCTAACTACTGGTGACCACCAGAAAAAATGTTAACAAAAACTATTGCGTAGTTTCCTTATTTGCTTTTGACTTCCTTAAACTAGGGGTTGTAAATAAGTCGTGTAACAAAGGGGTTGTTAACCCTGTCTTAAAAAGCAAGGCCACGGACAGTCGGTACAGAAAGGAAAAGTTTATTCAAACCCTTACCGGACAACAAGGAGACTCATAAATATTTCACTTGCGCTTTCTGTATATTTTATGTCCATTGTTAGAAAAACCTCGAGGTAAGACGGGAATTTAGGTGTATTGCTTTGAAGATTTGGAAGATTTCGACCAGAAAAAATTCTTAAAATCATAGACCTACTCTCTCATATATGGACTGTTAGAATAGTTTTCGTAATAAGTGCGACAAAATAGAGATTCAGAAACGAGTAAATAATAATAAAATTAGAAAAATGTACTCTAAATATTTGAGAGACCATGTAATGGGCGACTATGCATAGGTTTTTAAAGCGATCATGCCAAATGTTTTCATGATAATAAAATAAAATTTTGCACTTTAATAGTATGTTCCGTAACGCAACCGGTTCGGACAGATTTCCGCTTTTGTGTTCCGTAAGTCCTGAAATTATTTACCGGTTTTTATTTGGGACGCGGAACAGTTGGTAGAAAGTCGGACCACGGCAACCACGAAATAATCCTGGTTTCTCTGATATTTTTACCCCCACTACCGCTACTTTCAAACATCAACATAACAAAATCAAACGATATCCGTCAATGACAAATTTCTTAACCGCATTTTTAGTGGTATTGCTAATAATTATTATAGATTTAAGTATGAAAACATTATTTATATTTGATAGTGTTATTTTTATTGGCATTATTCAACGTTATCATTCAGTTGGTTAATTTTTATTTTTGTTAGGTTGTCAATTTTAAATAAATAAATATGATCATTTTCTGATCACATTTTAGACCGAAAAATCCTATGTTGAGCTAGCTCGGAAAATTGTCTACTTATAATGAATCTGAACTCGCAATAAAAATAAAATAATGCATACTTAGATTTTATTTTATTTTATTCAGAGCCGCGAAAATATTTTTATAACCAACATGACCCAAAAGTGTCTTTTCTGGACTACATGTACTGAATCACTTTGTAGTCTTGTTACATAAATTACTATTGTAGAATGTTATCTTTCATAGAAACATATTTTTGGTATTATTACCTAATACCAATGACTGACTTCACTAATAAATCTTAAAATTTGCAAATGTAATATCACAAAATAACTAAATTTTCGATCCCAACATACGTAAATAATTCCTAGATAGGCATTGCTCAATAATATTGAAAGTATATGCTTAATAATGAATATTAATTAAGAAATAAAACGATGTAATTGAAATACTTCTGAAATAAGCGGGTTTTTGTTATAGTAGCTCGTCACTCATATGAATTTCATATATATTATTTTAATTGGCGGCTCAAAGACGGCCTATAAATATATAACGAATACCAAGTTAGGGGAGGAGCCTACTACCAATGGAAGTAGAGAAATTCAAATAGCGTAGGTGTGGCTATCAGTCCAGTAGAGCAATTCTCAAATTCTCTTATAAATATAATTTAGAAATACCATATATTTCAAGAATATTTCGGTCCATGAAGAAGATAGTTTGATATAAAAACTTACATTCGTGACGTCACATCTATATTTTCAAATTTCGGAGGACTATAACTCGCTTATTAATAGGAATTTTTTCACCGAATTTTCACCGACAGGCTTAGTTTTACTTATTCGTTCAGATCAAATTATATAAAAAAATGGTGGAATCCCTCATTTGGTGACATCCAAAAGTTTAGGCAGTTCATTTAGGAAATTCTTAGCTAAGTCAACAAAATTTAACGTAAAAATTTCTTGATTTGCATGTAAATCAAACTTGCACACCAAAAAATGGATAATAAGTCGTGATGATGTCAACATGAAACAAAAATATAGGTATTTCATATATGAGTAAAAAATATGAGAACATACATATATGTATACATAATGTATGTAAAATAGCGTATGCTGTACGTTGTTACTATTTTTAATTCCGTCAATTTTTATTCCGAGAGAATCCCAGACAAATTACAGCGTACAAAAATGTGTGGCACAAGTAGCCATAACGTGTATGCGAATTTAAAAGCGCAAGCATTTAACATCCGCAGCGGGTAGCGAATCAGGCGACACTGGCAATAATATTAGAAATTTGCGATCATTACCACACCTTCCTATATAAAAATCAGGGAATTTATAATAATTGGGAGAGGATTTTCTGCACGAATTCACACAAATACACATTATCTGCTGATAATAATCCTTCGGAGAGTGAAATATGAAAATACGACGCGGATAACGCTGCTCATTAAACCAAACAGGAATATAATTCGAGACCTGCTCTTTCGGCTACATTTCACAACGATAAAAAAATTGATACTGTTTTTAAATTTGTTTAATACGAATGAAAAGATATCCGCAAGATTATCAAAAACTAGAACATACGGATTTAACATAAATCAGTTTTTTTTATTATCTTTTTACTTTCCATTTTATTTAGAGCAAATTTTATAGCTTAAATTTCTGTAGTTTTTATACCAAAATTAATTAATTTTCGGTTTTAGAGACCGAATAAAATTGATATACATACGTTGTAAAAATGGATATAATATCGGACCTTTTCTATTTAACAGCTATCCCTTTTTATCACTGCAGATGGCAAGTAAAATGGCGCCAACAATTGCCAGTTGGGCTGTCAAACGAGGCGTCAAAAATATTGCAATCACTAATAGTATGTTCCGTAATGCAACCAGTTCGACCAGATTTACGGTTTTGTGTTCCGTAAGTCCTGAAATTATTTACCGGTTTCTATTTGGAACGCGGTTCCTGAAAAAAGTTGGTAAAAAGTCGGACCACGGCAACCACGAAATAATCCTGGTTCATAACAAAATCAAACGATATCCGTCAGTGTCAAATTTCTAAACCGCATTTTTAGTGGTATTACTAATAATTATTATAGATGTAAGTATGAAAACATTATTTATATTTGAGATATTGGTGATTGCGTTATTTTTATTGGCATTATTCAACGTTATCATTCATTTAGTTAATTTGTATTTTTGTTAGGTTGTGTCAATTTTAAATGTCATATGAAGTAATGCCAATCTGTTCCGAAATAGATGAAAATATTCAGGAACCATGGTGTACCAGCAATCAAGATACAGGTTTTCTGGTTGACTTACGGAACATAGCATTAAATACCTCTATTTACGTCAAAATTTGGAAAAAACAAACGCCATGGATCTCAGCAAGTAACCATGGCCCCGTCAATTATTCTTACTATGCACAGATCGCTATTGAGCATATCTTCTATCTCTTTAAATTGAAAAGGTCTATTGATACTAAGGAATAAAAAAAATAACTGGCATGATAGTTCACCCAACATTTATGTAAAATCTTAAATCTATATTTAACACGTTTTTAAATGAATTTTCTTTGTGATAAAAAGCGTAATACAGAGTGATCAAAACCATCTGATAGTCACGTGACCCGCATCTTTCCTCAATGACATCAAAACTAGACTTCTGGGAAGAAAAGTTTGTAAATTAATGGACGTGCGAATTTTTATTATAAAGAATACGCTTCGACAATAAACTTGTGGTGTTCGTCCGTTAAAACCATTTCAGGTGGTAACTTAAACCTAAAAAAACTCATTAATTAAGCTACTAAATTATTTTTGTAACTCACCAAGCAAATAACGAAATATACTAATAAGAGTCTTGAAAAAGACTGTTATCGATATTGTAATTATGAAATGCATGTAATAAAGACGGTAAAAATAAACAGAGAGGTCACGTGACTAACAGATGGTTTTGATCACTCTGTATAAAAAGTATGTCATTTTATTCCATTTATTAAAAGCTCTCAACCAATCTTCTTTTGGAATGTTGTAGACTTAAAAACTGTCAAAGATGCCTACTTATTAAATATGATTCGAAAATGCTCTCTGATATACTTTAACTCACAATGGTTCTTTAAAAAAAGGTAATTAAGTTCTGTCTAACTTAAGTTTCGCAACTTAATTTCAAAAGACACAACAGTATAAAATCATACAAATTTTGTGTTGAACGGGCTATATGATTTCCTTATTATAATATTTCTAGCGTAACCCTCACATACAAGTTTTGTATCTTAAATTTTTCGTAAACTATAAATCTACGCCATTTACAAAGGTACAAATCCATAAATAATTGCCTATAGTCTATTTAAAATAGCGAAGAATTTTGACAGATAGATTCTTGTGATTCTATTGATTGCTATGAGCTGTAGTCAAGCGCGGTTTACACAAACACAATTCAAATATTATGTTATTCCGATTTCATTCTTTGTAAGTGGTGTGCATTATTTGTTGTTGTCTTGTCGTTTTTACCTTCCGTCATCTTTAGGTAAGGAAGGTATTATCTTTGGTCAACTAATTCGGTGGTGTTTTTGATGAATAAGCACGTTTTGAGGTCCCTACAATACGATTTTACTATTTTTACGACGATGTCTGAATGTGTGTGCGTGTGTATGTGTGTGTGTGTGTGTATGACAAAATTTTCGCCTCCGATAACTCTAATACTATAATTCCAAAAATTATAATTCTTTCGTATTCTTCTTCGTTACATCCATATGAAGAGCTGATTAGATTTTGGTTATAATTGGTCAATCGGAAGTACCCTCATTTGAAGATTTTACCAGTTTTTCTTAAAAAAATCTGATGTGGCCAGCACATTACCTTCCGTCAGTTCTATGTATTTTGTACAAATTTCATACGGAAAGTTCCTTGCTAAATTAAATATTCTATTTCTTGTACATTACCTTCCGGCAGTTGTATGTATTTTATGCAAATTTCATACAGAAAATTATTATTTTGTGACGTTTTCTATATACAGTGTAATGTATCTGCAGAAATAAACGATTTATTATTATTATTATTTCTTGTACATTACCTTGAATTAGTTGTATGTATTTTATACAAATTTCATACAGAAAGCAAAAGATCCTATACCTATTTCCAGTAAAATTATAAGACAAAAACACTATGTCAATTTCACTTGACACTGACATCTTTCAATCAAAATTTTCTTAATATAGTAGCTGTTTCCACAGCTATGGCTACTTTATGAAATTTAATTTCTTTATAATTTTTTAACTCTATATCTATTTAATATTAGGTATAAAATTCAATCAAATCGTATAGAAAATATAATATTCTTTAATATTTATAATAACATTAAATGTGAAAAAATGATATTTAACATAATTTTTTCAAGAAAAACTGTTAAAATCTTCAAATGAGGGTACTTCCGGTTGTCCAATTCTAACCAAAATCTAATCAGCTCTTCGCATGGATGTAACGAAGAGAAATACGAAAGAATTATAATTTTTAGAATTTTAGTATGGAAGTTATCGTAGACGAAAATTTTGTTACACACACACACACACACACACACGGACACACATACATACATACACACACACATACATACAGACATCATCGTAAAAATAGTAAAATCGTATTCTAGGGACCCTAAAACGTGCTTATTCATCAAAAACTCACCACCGAATTTTTTGACCAAAGACAATACCTTCCTTACCTAAAGGTGACGGAAGGTAAAAACGATGTTAAATATCATTTTTTCGCATTTAATGTTATCATAAATATTAAAGAATATTTTATTCTCTATACGATTTGACTGCATTTTATACTTAATATTAAATGGATATTGAGTTAAAAAATTATAAAGAAATTAAATTTCATAAAGTAGACAGCTATAAAATATAATTTTACTGGAAATATAGGATTTTCTGTATGAAATTTGTATAAAATACGTACAACAGCCGGAAGGTAATGTACAAGAAATAGAATCTTTTGCTAGGAACTTTCTGTATGAATTTTGTACAAAATACATAGAACTGACGGAAGGTAATGTGCTAGCCACATCAGATTTTTAAGTTTTACTTGGCTTCCCTGGATTATTTTCTTACAGTTTTGGTTAACTGGCGCTTCTTTTTAAACATCGAAAATGGTTTGGTGTAAAACAGACTCCCAAACCATGCCTCAATTAACTATCAAAATTCTTTAGCTATTTCAAACAGAGTATAGATATTTTGTTAAATCAGACAATATAAAAACTTTGAAGAATTTGGAAACATAAATATGTGTAATACATAATTTTTGTTCCAGACGTAAACGTTCAAATCCGAAGCTAGTAGGTATCAAATTCGCAGAGGCAGAATTTTCGCGATTCTGTGTGCATTTGCACCCGTCCTAGCATTCATAATTAAATAGCATAATTTATTTGCAGTGTGCGTATGCTGGATATTAACAAAGGGACCTGCGATGCTACGTTCTGCGTTGCAATTGCTCCGCCAGCCTTCAGCCTAAAATACTCGAATTATTTACTGGTATACCTCCATGGATAATGCTCTTATACACCGAGAGCATTCGATAAGCCTACTACTTATGAATATATTTCATAAATAATCACGAGAAGTCAGAAGAGAAAACCGCTTAAATACTGAATTATAAGTACCATTTTGTTTATTTTATTTTTTCTTCACTGTTTAATAACCAACGTAATAACGAGAAATATAGTTAAAAAGGTTCGAAAGTAATTTATTTTAGAAGAAAAGATAAACTGCTTATACATCTCGGAAAAATGTTAAATCCATTTTCCTTTCAAAAGTAAATATATATAGGTACCTAACTAAACTATGGTGTACAATTTTACCCGGAAGTCGATACTAGAATCACATTAGAATGAGCCAATTTCACATTTTTCAAAAAGTATTTTACTTCAGTATATTTACTTAAATAATTAAAAAATCTGGTGTGGCCAACACAATACCTCCCGCCATTTACAGCCCGAGTCACAAAAAAGATTAAGCTGATTCTTATTTTTGACTTAGCGCATTTTACTCCAATTTTGGCAGTTTATTTCTTAAAATATGGTCTAATATAACCCAAGTAACTACCTTTTTTGATAATAAAATGAAGATTAAATTTTAAATACCGGGATAGAATAGAATTCACTAATCCAAAAATGAGGATTAGCTTCAATTTTTTTGCGAATCTTTATTTTTTGTTAATCTAAATACATACCTACATATTTACTTATGTTGGAAACTGTATTGATTCCTTTCCTATTGTTGTATTTACTTTTTTTCTTTTTAAAACTTTACTATTCACTAATCCAAAAATGAGGATTAGCTTAAACTTTTTTGCGAATCATTAATTTTTATTTATCTAAATACATACCTACATATTTACTTATGTTGGAAACTGTATTGATTCCTTTCCTATTGTTGTATTTACTTTTTTTCTTTTTAAAACTTTACTATTCACTAATCCAAAAATGAGGATTAGCTTAAACTTTTTTGCGAATCTTTAATTTTTATTAATCTATATACATACCTACATATTTACTTATGTTGGAAACTGTATTGATTCCTTTCCTATTATTGTATTTACTTTTTTCTTTTTAAAACTTTACTATTCACTAATCCAAAAATGAGGATTAGCTTAAACTTTTTTGCGAATCTTAAATTTTTATTAATCTAAATACATACATACATATTTACTTATGCTGGAAACTGTATTGATTTCATTTCCTATATTGTTCTATTTACTTTTTTCTTTTTAAAACTTTACTATTATTATAATTTGATGTGATTAGTTCCTTGACAGTGATATTTATCTGTCAGTTACATACAATTGAGTAACTGCGTATCCAAAGAGTTTTGTTTGTTTAAAGAGTAGGCTCTGGGATTTAAATTATAGATAATTTTATAAATTTATCCATAAAATATATACAAAAAGTATTAATGCAAATCTGTAGAAAATTTAATAATCTTTAATTTTTATAATAACATTAATCTCGAAAAAATAACAATTAAAGGTATTTTTCGAAGAAAAACTATTTTGAGCTTCAGTAAAGTGCCTTTTCCGGTTATCCGATTTACATCATCTAATGAGCTCTTTCCATAGGTAATAGAAAAAGGTCGAAATACAAGGTTTCAAATTTTTCTGAGTGATAGTATTTGAGTTAGAGTGGAGGATCCACACATACATACATACAGACATCATCGTGAAAATGTTAAAATTGGATTCTAGGAACCTTAAAATGTGCTCATTTACCAAAATCTCCATATGCGATTTTTAGCACGATCCCTATACCTCCCTTACCAAGGGTAGCGGGAAGTAATAAAAATATTGGGGCCAGAAATAGCCATAACAATCAACCCCCCACTCCTGTGACGTCAAACAACATACAACACGTCATTCATAACCAATAAGAAAACAGTTTATCCATCGCCTACGTTATTTATATAAATAAACGTAGGCGATAGTTTATCACACGTTAAGTAGTATGAACTTTGACGTCACATTTTGTTTCAGATCAAGTGACTTTTTCAAATACATTAGTATTAAACAAATTTCAAAATAATCTAATGGATATTTCCCTACACCTCACGATCTTTGTCCGATTTTAGATTAATCCGTTTATCTATTACAAATCGCTATTCCGTTCCCGTATTTTAAATCCTTCATGTTCTTTTTTAGGTAAACTCGTCAAAACTTTGCGCTATCTGAAAAATTTTGTCTGTAAAGAAAGTTATTATTTTTGGTGGATATTTCCCTGTGTCGGGAAAAATCCGAACGTAGCGTCACGTCATATCATCTGCGGGCTGAGCCACGCCACGGGCCAACAGCGAAGCGGAGCGATTCCATTTTCCTCTAAAGTATGCCGGAGACAAAGTTTGCGGAAGGAAAATCCCCAGATAATGTAATACACCGCATGCACTACGGCTTGTATTACATGGATCCGGTTAACCTTACATCCACCACGCCAATACCTCGATGAATTTTTTGATGAATTTTTTCGTATGAATTATGAATAGGCGTATAAGATTTACACGCTTATAACACTGTAACCTGACCCATATTAGTTGTTACCTCTCGCTAAGAAAGGTATTGGATTCATGCTAAAAATCGTATATCCAGATTTTAGTGAATAAGCACGTTTTAAGGTCTCTAGAATCCGATTATAACATTTTTACGATGATGTCCGTATGTGTGAGTGTGTGTGGATGTTGGATCCACGATTTCTAAAATTCTATAAGACTTAAGACATTTTTAACTACGGATTCCTCAATCTAATAATAATGGGAAGAGTTGATTAAGTTTTGGTAACAATTCGACAACCGGAAATAGTAGTTACAAGAAAAGATTCATCTAAATATTATTTATCGAAAATTTATGTAAATATTTATATTAAAGAACGTTAAATTATTTATTCGATAAATATAAATTCATTATATCTTCTATAGATTTAGAGATAAAGAAATGCATATAAAATAATTTGATGTAAAAATTCTCAGATCAAACTACTTCAAGGCAAGAAATTCAAATGTTTGTAATTCACACATAAATGTCACTGTCAAAAATATTTGTATGCCACGGTCAAAAATATTTGTACGTCATTATGAAGATTATGAAAATAAAAAAAGTCAACAACGCAAAAGAATATACGTAAAAAAGAATATAGAAGGAATTTGCGACAAAATGACGAATATAAAGAAAAAGAAAAGGAAAGTAGAAAAAGAAAATTTCAGGATATTTAACATAAAGAAAATGTATGTATTGTACACAATTTATATTAAAATATCCCATAGATTTTGCAAATATATGTGAGAATTATTTTGTAGTGAGGCTTGAATATATGTATTTGTATTTAAAAATAGTTTTCGTTCAATGCGTACAACCAAGTAAAATATCTGGGGAGAGGTTATGTGCTGGCCACATCAGATTTTTTTTTTCTATAATGGTTCTTGAATTTCACAGTATGTAACATGCATGTCAAAACAGTTTTCAGACATAAAAACTGTTGAGTTGACCAAGTATCTATCGGCCTAATTCACTAAGATATAGTTGTTAACATAGTCATTAGGTAACAACTGAGAGTTAACTACGATTTTTAGCTACTCTTGTAACAACTGTCATTCAATTGGTATTCAGTAAATATATAATTAAAGACCTTGTCAAAAACGATAATTCTGAACAATCGTTGTTAAATATAGCAGTGAAGTTATTAACAAGTGAGTTAAAAGGCATGTCGATTCTCAATATTTGTACATATTTCTACTCTATTCACAACCTAAAGTGACAGATTTTGTTTCGTTTGACGTTACGTGCATAGGTATATTATAGAGTTATACGGCCTAATTCGCTAAGATAGTTGTTAAGATAGTCGTTAGGCAACATCTGAGAGTTAACAACGATGTTTAGCAACTCTTGTAACAACATTCATTCAATTGGTATTCAGTAAATACATAATTAACGACATTGTTAAAAATGGTCGTTGTTAAATATAGCAATGAAGTTATTAACAAGTGATTGAACAAGCATCTCGGTTCTCAATTTGTACATATTTCTACTGTATTGACAACGTAAAGTGACAGATTTTGATTAGTTTGACGTTGAGTTTTTAATAATGAGTGATAAGAAAATTTGAGGTGCAAGATGTTCCGCGGAACAATATTCTTTAATGATAGATTTCATGATAATTTTGGACTAATTAAATAACAAAGATAGTTTTGCATTTCAGTTCTGATAACTGCGCTAGTTGGAAATTTTGCAAATGGTTGATTGACTTGAAAAATTTAAATTTTGCCCTGTAATCTCTTTATAAGACCCATAGCTAGGCGTAGAAATTAAGTGTTGGGAGATTCTGATGAAGTTCTCCAGTTTAGTATACATGTTTATTCAATTCGATGATGCGATCGATTTCCAAATTTCAAGAATCTCATCATCAGGAATGACGCATAACCATCGTCTAGAAGTTTTAGCAGTAAAAATAATAGAAATTTGACATTGTTGAAATGGCTGTTTAAATTTAAATGTGTAAGATATATGAAAATAAATATCAAAAAATTGAATTTAGATCTTTTCGGGAGAGAATTTGAAAATTTGTTCTATATTAAGAATTAAAATATTGAAGTTTGGAATAAATGTAAATCCTTCATCTTGTAACATGAGACCTACTGACTCAGTATGCTTGAAGCATGAGACCATCCAATTCACGAATTAAACGACACCTGCTAAGTTTGAATATCTCTGTAAATATTTGTTTTCCGACATCAGTATCGGGAATGGATTACTAAGATTTCGCAAAATTTCTTTGCAATCTTGTTTAAAAATGTATATAGTTAGTGGGCATGTAGGTATATATTAGTTTATAAATAGCTTACCTTTGCTGTCGTCCCTATATTTCCAGTAAAAGTTAATTTCTTAACCAAAATTTTCAAGAAAAACTATTTACCAACGATTGCTCAATACTAACAACGAGAGAAATGCAGTTGCTAGATTCACAACTCGACGTAACGACTAGATGTTAAATTTTAGCAACTTGATGTAACAGTGAATTGGAATTTTGAACTTTAGCAACTGACATTGAAATTAACAACATAACAACTGAAAATAGTTGTTAATTTTAACAATTTTGCTTAGAGAATTAGGCCGTATAGTGATTAGCTATAAACGTATAGATGTAGGTTATTTTTTACGTTAACATTTTTAGCCCTAACTTGAATATATGTACATAACCTTACTTTCATATTAATTCCTATAATTTAACGCATTTTTAACATTATAATTACAACTTACATTAATAAGAACAAACAAAATGACCTTTGCACAAATGTCACTAACATGTAATATCCATTAGAAAATACAATTCACAGCGTGTAACTACAATGACAGTTTACTAAATACTGACCGCTTGTCACACTTAAGAAAAATGGCGCAACTGTTCTCTTGGCATAATTTACGTGAATTAATTTATATTTTAAGTAAAAATAGAATAATTTAGATAAAGAAACTGTTAATAAATTGTATAGTAAATATGGGTTGTCTATTTATTTTCATAAAACATTAACATAAAGAATGATTTACACTATGGAAAAAAGTTTACTTATTAATTTGTTGTTCATATATTGCCATATTATATAGAAAAGTTATATTGTATAATAACTAGTTTGATTTAATATAAATAAGGTTAATTAATTTAGAACATAATTATGTAAGCATAACCATATATGAAAATTATAATATGCTTATTCTATAAGAACAAATATTTTAAAAATTAATTTATATACACGTTAATGGACACTTCTATCATATTAACAAATTAGAAAATGGATCGTATTAAAACTAACATACACACGACTGCATTAGTTTGTTGACATTTTGTTGAAAATTGTTTTCAATTATTGTAATTTAATTCAGGCTCCCTCTTATTCAATGGACCTTTTCAATTTAAAGAGATAGAAGATATGCGCAATGGGGATCTGCGCATAGTAAGAACAACAGAGATCTATGACGTTTGCTTCGAAAAAATTTAGATGTAAAATGTGAGATTATCTCAGATAACTTAAAAAAGTCTTATCAAAATAAGTTACAAAAGCTTTTATTGAAGTTAAAATGACTAACGATTCAAATTTTCACTGAGAATACGGGTATTTTAATGACTGCAATATTTTTGAAGTTTCGTTTGACAGCCCAACTGGCAGCTGTTCGCGCCATTTTCTTACTATTTGCAGCGATAGAAAGAGACAGTCGTTAAATTGAAAAGGTCCATTCTAAAGAACCCCAAGAAAGTGATGCTGCCGATGCGTTTATTTTGAATGGGGTCCTATACCACTTATTTTTATCTTTTTCTGGAAGAACAGAAGGGACTAAAAATTTAAGTGTAAACGCAACTTAAAAATTTTACGTAATAAGCGAGATACGAATTTTTAAAGTTCAGAATTTGATGCGTGACTAGGGTTTCACGGGCTTGGCTTGAAGCTTGAAAGCTTGGCTTGGCTTGGTTTGAAAAAGCTTGAAAAATCAAGCCAAGCCTGCCGTTCAAAAAAGCTTGACTTTTCAAGCCAAGCCAAGCTTCTGTTCCACCAAGCACAAGCCAAACCAAGCCTAACATTTAAAAAAGCTTGAATTTTCAAGCCAAACCAAGTCTTCGACTGTCATGTAGCTTGGTTGAAAACAAGCTTTTTCAAGCTTTTCTTCAGAAATGTTGTCGAGGCCGACAAATCCGTAATTTTATGGTGGTAACGTACTTTCTCATTGCTTCGGCACATTTTTGCGAACTTCTAAGAATTGAAGTTTCCAAAAGGACCAGCCTTCATTACCTGCCAGTCCAGAAGCTACAAAATATTGTAAATAGGAAACTATACCCTTCATCATTCTTATTATGCAAAGACCACTTCTTATTTTCTCAATTTGAACCAACTAGTCGCACATTGTAGAACGCGCACACAATTAAGTACAAAATAAATTTATAAGATGTTGAAAAAGTTTCACATATTTCGGTAATAACGACATATTCGTATCGTTGAGGGTATTTCCTTGTGTATTATTTGAATTTGCACATGATTACTGTAATTATATTTATGTATTTAACTAAGTACTCAAAAATCAGTAGAAATTTCATAAGAAGAGGCGAGTAGGTATTTATGTCACGAACAAACAAAATTTCGGGGAAATTTCCGTCTATAGGGTTTTATGATTTCCAGATGTATTTGAAGTAGGTATAAAAGTCTCATCCCATTGTACATTCCAAAATATTTGTGTATTTATTTGAACACTGTTGTTGCGTGTTTGGAGTCTTGAGTTTTTTTTTTTTTTTTATTTATACAGGATGAATATGAACTGTATAGTATGACAAATAGTTTGTTGGGAGGTCATTTCGAGTAAAAATGAACTTAGGTCCTATTCATTTTACTTATTAAAATAAATAAAGTCCAACTAATGCATATGATTACTTGAATAGATGCAGTCAACGAAAATAATAAAAGACACATACAAATTGAAGGGTAAATATTTAATAAAAGATAATAAATTTATATTGATTGTTTACTCATAAAAATTAAATAAATGAATAAAATATACATTTCAATATTTTTATATTTTAATAATTACAAAGAAAAAACACTTCGTGTGAGTTTCATAAATTTTATTGTATCGTTTTGTTTATCTTTACGCATAAGAAGATATTTTTCAATTGTACCACAATAAATTTATGTAAAACAAAACGTGATTTATACATTGTTACAATACAATGAAACATCGACATAACATATCGATATATTGATACATCAATATTCCAATACATCGATATATATATCGAATTTATCGGTATATCGATATATTTATTTTAATTCACATCGAATATTTATATTAAAATCTTGATACCGAACAGCTACTAATGGTTTTCAAGACCTATATACCTACTGTGCGCAAGAGCATTTATAAAGCTTGAAAGCTTGAAAAAGCTTGAAATAGCTTGAAAAGCCAAAAGCCAAAAATATTAAAAAAGCTTGAAGTTTTCAAGCCAAGCCAAGCTCTGTGTTCATCAAGCCCAAGCCAAGCCAAGCCTAACATTAAAAAAAGCTTGAAGTTTCAAGCCAAGCCAAGTTTTTTTATTTCAAGCCAAGTAGCTTGGCTTGGTGAATCCCTATGCGTGACTAGTGGTCGGCAAACAGTTAGTTCTTGAAAGTACAAATTTTTCATGATCGCCTAGCTGAAATATTTTTATATACAGGGCGTAAATGAAATAAGTACATTAAATTCAACCAGTAACGTAACTCGTCGAGAGCAACAATATTTCTTAATAATTTTTTTTCTAAATCTTCTAGTTTTTGAGTTAGAATTCTTTAAAGATTTGTTACCCGCCTATGGTCAAATGAAAAACATGGCTGCTGTCGTCTGCTGTTTGTATTAAAGTTCGATACAAACAGCACAAAAATTGTCGGCTGGTGTTTGCTTTCTTGCAGACTTAGTAATTAATAAACGATCAACGGGAAGCGTATTTGTTACTAATAAATTCGAAATAGTACAATTTAAAATAAAAAAATTTGGATAACAAAATTATAAAATTGCGTATTAAACCAGGCTTCTAAACATCTGTGAATAGAGGAAGAGCATACCTAGTTATGAGGTTATGAGATGAGTTGTCGACAAATCACAATAGTTTAAATACGTTATTCAAAAAATGTAAGTACAAACTCTTGTCCATTTAAACGAGGTATATAAGCACCAATTAGTCGTTCATTTATTGTTCCCGTCCAAACATTTTTTAATGAAATTTTTTACAGTATTTTCGTCAGTTCATATATGTGTATTGTGCACAATAAAAACATCTTCTTTAGTATATTTAGCATTATTAGTGAACATTACAAGCCATTCGTAAAATTGAAGTTTACTATGTGAACTTTTTGCACATGGTATGAATATAACTGTTGCTTTTTCTAAAATGTCATATGTAACAAAAATCTCACTCCACAACAAAAAAAAAAAACATCCCTGTAGTTCCCGGGGCCCCCTATTCACCTGACCTGAGTCCCTGTGACCTCTCTCTTTCCGAGATTGAAAAATCACCTCAAAAAAACGTCATTTTGGGACACTAGAAGACATAAAAACTGCAGTAACCGACCAGCTGAAGTGAATTTCAATATCCCAGTTCCTACTATGAACAGTGCAACCAATCAAATTGCTAGGATAGGATACGCTATCGTAATTATTAATCGACTTCAATCGCTTGTAGTTTACGAAGTAATTAATATTTAAACAAAAAAATTTCCCCAATATTCTTATCTAAGATAGTTAAAATTTAAGCACAGAATCGACCTAATTCTCTAAGCAAAATTGTTAAAATTAACAACCATTTTCAGTTGTTAATTTCAATGTCAGTTGATAAATTCAAAATCCCAATTCACTATTATATCAAGTTGCTAAAATTTAACAACTAGTCGTTACGTCGAGTTGTTAATCTAGCTGCATTTCTCTCGTTGTTAGTATTAAACAATCGTTAGTAAATGGTTTTTCTTGAAAATTTTGTGTTAGGAAATAAACTTTTACTGAAAATAATATATATATATATATATATATATATATATATATATATATATATATATATATATATATATATATATATATATATATATATATATATATATATATATATATATATATATATATATATATATATATATATATATATATATATATATATATATATATATATATATATATATATATATATATATATATATATATATATATATATATATATATATATATATATATATATATATTAAAACAATACTGATATCGAAAAAAAAAATTTATATAAACTGAGCAAGTGTCGTTTAATTAATTAATTGGATGGTCTTTTGCTTCAAAAGCGTGCTGAGTCAGTATATGCCCGAAGATCTCATGTTACAAAATGAAGAGTTTACATTTATTCCAAACTTAATTTTAGTTAAATTCAATTTTTTGAAATTTATTTTCATTTATCTTACACATTTAAATTTAAAAAGCCATTTCAACAATGTCAAATTTCTATTATTTTTACTGCTAAAACCCATGGTCATGCGTCATTGCTGATAATAAGATTCTTGAAATTTCAAAATCGATCGCATCGAATTGAATAAACATGTATACTAAACTGGATAACTTCATCAGATTCTTCCAAAACTTAATTTCTACGCTTAGCTATGGGTCTTATAAAAAGATTACAGGGCAAAATTTCAATTTTTCAAGTCAATCAACCATTATCAGAACTGAAATGCAATACTAGCTTTGTTATTTAATTAGTCCAAAATTATCGGGTAATCTACCATTAGAGAATATTGTTCCGCGGAACATCTTGCACCCCAAATTTTCTTATCACTCATTATTAAAAACTCAAATGTCAAACGAATCAAAATCTGTCACTTTAGGTTGTGAATAGAGTAGAAATATGTACAAATATTGAGAATCGACATGCCTTTTAACTCACTTGTTAATAACTTCACTGCTATATTTAACAATGATTGTTCAGAACGACTGTTTCTAACAATATCGTTCATTATTTATTTATTTATTGAATACCAATTGAATGACTATCTTAGTGAATTAGGCCATATATGATAATAAATTAAATGTCATCTCCCCTATGGGACTAATATCCAAATTTCGTCTCTACAGACAAAACAGAGTACTTTACTTTCACATTGACTTTTACTTTCTATCACTGAATTTTTTTCTGTCATATCTTCATTAATTCGTTCCTAATTAATACATATCATTATTTATCCTAATAGCGGAAAGCGTCATTTTAAATACATATTCGGCGCCATATTATAAACAAAACAACAAAAGAATTTTAAAAACAAATACATAAATACACACCAACTGATAATACCAAACATTCATCTCGTTATATAAGAAAAAATCCCAATTACAAAACACATTTTAATCAATAAATAATATTGATTAACCCTTAACCCGGAATAGAATCTGTCTCTTTGGGTGATAAGCTATCGGACCGCACGCAAGAGACTTAAAAGTAGTTGAAGTAATCCAGGATGTAAGTTAGTGAAGTAATAAACGACGTAAGTCACATTCAAAGCTGTTGAAATTGGAAAATGTCGGATCAACAAGAAAGAGTATTTGTTTGTGTGCCATAGTTTGGATCTAAGTTAGACGTTTTAAAATAAACGAATGTAAACATACAAGGTGGATTTATAGTTATTATAGTGTTTGGCTCAAGGGGATCGTTTAGTTTGGGAGATTTATTACTGTGGCCTTATTACAAAACACATAGAAAATAGGAGAATTTAACAAGAATGTCAAATTTTTGAGGATATTCAGAATTTTTAACCAAATATTTAATGAAACAATTTACATATTTATTATTTTATTTTTTAGAATGCGATGATGGATTTGGACCCAGGGCCGTAACTAGCCATGCTTGCGCCTGGGGCGGAATATAAAATTTCGCCCCTTCCCCTTTATTTTTAGCAAATTATTATTTAAAAAATGTAACTACATAAAAAGGTCATTTCGGCTTCAAAATTATCCTCTTTTGACCAGCACAACGATTTGTGTCTGTTCAAGAATTAGTCCCATATTCTCTCGTCTTAAGTTCCATATTCTGTCGGCTCGGTGAATGGACTATATAGTTTTAGTATGAAGTAACAGTATTTAATGAATATTTCAATTACAATATTTATAAAAAACAAAACAAAGACAACATTATGTCTGACGAATATCAATATTGGACCATAACTGGAACGCAGAATTAGAATTAAATGTTTATATCTTGATCAATACAAAGATGCGTTTTTTTTTCTTCAAATATATTATTGATTTTGCGAATTAAAACTTATTGTTGACATGTCAATGCAGTATTGGACAAGGCGAAAGATGTGTATTTAGACAGGAATATGTGGCAAAGGATAATTGAATGTGTATAACGTTTTTATTTATTTGGGTAAGTGTAAAAATTAAAGAATTATTATTATTAATTAAAATAGATGTTTATTAAAACAATAAATAAATACTTAAAAGATAATAACAATGACGATTTCTAATATTACACAAATATTAAAAACTAATTTAAGACTATTATAATAAGGTACTATTAATTTACACGATATGACTGATTACTTATTTCGACTATTTATGTCACTTCACATTCAACTGTCAACTACCGACTTCCACAGCGTCTATTATCTCAACTGACTCAACAGCGTCTGTATATTCAACTGCCCGAACAGAATTCACTCCTTTCACTGTCTGTTTATGTAACTATCTAACTAACTGTCCTTCTGATGGACTAAATATTCTAACTTCCACAGCTATAGTATCACCGATTGTATGTATGCCACAACTCTTCAACACCACTGCCGATTATCCACTTCTACTCGCCGTTACTCTGCCTGTATACCTAGCTTCCCAATACTCCTCAAAACTACCGAGTATTCACTTCCCGAGTACTCCACTCGACACCAAACGACATACGCTCATCACGATACTGGTGTGCCGCTCCACTTACTTACTCCTTACTTCTAATATCCATGTAACTGTCCTTCTGACGGACTAACACTCTATGTGATTGTCTCTCTGCACACAAGTACGTCGCTTATATTGTTGTACTAATATTTGCCAGAATGCAATGTCTCGATCGATAGAACAATGCGCATATCTCCCCTCTTGTTTACACAGGAGTCCGCTAATGTCGCCCGCCCGCTACGCGCCATAACTATATTATCGATCGTCTACCTAGGCTCCTCCTACCTGCTAGAACGCTTCTATTCATAGTCGTTGGTTCGCACATGGTGGCCGACGGCTAATATCGTGGCCTAAATGTGGTATTTCGCCACCGACAATCCAGTGAGGAATATTTGATGTATGAAGATGTACGATTACGATTAGTAGGAATGTTGTTTAAAGAGTAGAATGAGTCAGCTGAGTGCTGAGCTCTTATTGTTTTCAGTTTTGGGCTAACCCATTAAGTGTATTATTAATGCTAATGTTATGTGGTGCACTCTTTACGCCATCAATGAGTGGCTGTGAAGTAACGCCTGGTAAGCGTCCTCCGCACGGTACAAATATTTCATCATTACCCATGTATACAAAAAGCAAATTGACACACCCAGCAATGGGTAATATGCCGTGATATATTTATTTATGTTTTGAGAAATGATATAATTTTTAAAATTATCTTCTGTCCGGTGTCATAAAAATTTAACTTAAGTGGGTATTGCTAAATTTAATATGTTAAATTTTGACATTACTTCAAATTATTAAAAATTTAATAGTGGATATGTTTCATTTTGTTCATCTGTTTTATAATAAAAATTCATATACGAGTATTCTTCTTAGCTCTTTTCAAAGTTTCGATTTATTGATGTCTCTCTATGCATTCTAATATCAGTATTTTGTTGATAAGTCATTTGTAAACATTATCACTTTATATAGACTCCTTAAAATTTTGTCTATATAATGTTTGGTACCCCTGTCTTAAGAGCTTATCCCAGCCCATGTAAGAGCGGTCTCTATACATAATTGCCTAATAAACAGTTGCTCTTTGTGAATATGTAAATTTTCACATTTACGTGAGTTGTATCTAAATGGACCATAGCACCAAAGAAATTTGTAAATTAAGAATAGGCGTTGCTTTTGGCTAATTTTTAGTAGCGTCTTGCTTTTTCTTTTAATGAGAATCAATTAGATGAATTTGCATCTGGGAATGCAAGCCAACCCTTTCAGACTACAAGAAATTATAAATTAAAACAGATGGGACATTTTTACTCTGGCAATTTGGGTAATTACAGAAATTTGTTGTTTAATTGAATTAACATAAAGTGGATTACATTTGATCAACTAATTAAGTTACAAACAAGAATAAGGAAAATGTTAAGTAAATCCTAATTATGTAATTTATGAAAATACAACAGTTTCTGGATATCAGCAACTTTATTATTCCAAACTCTACTGTTTCGACCCCACCTGGGTGTTCTTCAGGAGATGAAATTTATTTTGAGTGTGATGATGCATAATTATATTGTAAAAAACATTTATAACCAACATGGAAATAATCGTGTAAGTGTTAAACATAGTTCAACACAGTCGTCGAAGTAATAAATAAAATAGAAAACATGTATGCAATATACATAGAAAAAAATGTACAAAGATAAAAATATATAAAAAATACAAATGTCTGTGTGCCACACCCTAACGGACAATTCAAACTCATGAAGAAGACCCAGGTGGGGTCGAAACTGTAGAGTTTGGAATAATAAAGTGGCTGATATCCAGAAACTGTTGTACTTTCATCACCAACCCAGCCAAGAAACAACCCTTCTCACATAAGTAATTTATATTTTATTTATTATTGAATTTTTAAGTCAATGTAGACTAATTACATTTACACTCATGACACCCACACAATATATCACAAAAAATGTGTTTCACAACTTCATAAGCCCATTTTCAGAACGGTCAGGGAATCATGAAAAAGTCATGGAACTGTCAAGGATTTTCTTAAATGTCTCAGAATCCAAGTAGGTCGCGATATATATTTACTACGTTTACATGCAGTTTTGAAAATGGTTTCAGTTTTCAGTCAAAATTTTGCAAAACTGTTTACATGCAGTTTTCAAAACAAGTTTAAAAATTTATTTGAAATCAGTTTCGGCGCATGCGCATTTATCTGATGTAAGTGACAGATCCTCTTCACTCCAAATACTTCGTTTTGCTATTATTCCAATTATTTTTTATACTTCGTACCACTACGCACTAAAACTACACAACTGTCAGTATATTTGAAGGTTAGTAACACAAAGCGTCAGAAACGTTATGCTCTGTACGCATGCGCAGTATCGAATCTGAATTTTAAGTGTTTACATGAGTAGTTTTGAAACTAGTTTTCAAGTCCAACCCATGTATTTTAGTTTTGGTTTGAGATAATTCAAAACCGTTTTGACACTGTATACATGGCGTTTTCAAAACTAAAAACGTTTTAAAAACGGTTTCAAAACTGCATGTAAACTCAGTAATTGTCGTCCATTGCTTCTTATTCCGTGCTATTGTGCTATCTTTCTTTTTTTTCTTCTCCAAGATCTTCAGTATTACCTTATCCCGGTTGTGTTTAGGTCTTCCTCGGTCTCTTTTTTCTACCACGCCCGTCATCCATTTTTGTCTCACCGGTCTCTCTTCGTTCATTCTTCATTCTGATCACTTGGCTGCTTCTCTTCGATGAAGTCCAAACTCCAGACTTACTGTTGTTGTTCTCAATTCATTTCATTTATGATTCTATCTCGTAGTACAGACAGTACTAGAACTTCGGTCAATACCAAGAACAGTCTTTGATTTTGATTTTATCAAGACCAAGACTCGAGACAAGACTTTTATGGAAAATCAAGATCAGAACTCAAGGCTCTTGACGAGAGTCTTGCAAGACTCTTGACTCAATTATATTTGATTTTTTAAATAATTTATTAGTTATACGGAATCTCGTTTCACATACTTACCTAATGTTACTATTAAAGAAAATATATTGGGTGGGGTACTGATTTCAAAGTGCTTGAATATTACTTTTCTTTGTCCTAGTACCTAGTAATACCAACATAAACAGCCGTTTAAATTCTACTGGATTTCAAATTTGATCCGAAATGAGATTGTTCTCGCTTTTTCAAATTCTACTGGGCCGGAGCAGAAGAATTCGTTTCCATCGTTTATGCTTGATATTTTTCGAGATATTTTTTATTAACGTCTAATTCAGTTATAATCATATTTATAATAACTATTCGTACCCAATTTTAGTAGAATTTGAAATCCAGTACAATTTAAAATTACGAAATCGAGACCTGTATATTGAAAAAATGGAAAATTTAATTCTATTGGGTGGCTCAGTTCTAATAAATCAGAAGCGAAGATAAATGACGGATTTTTACCTTCCGTCACCTTTAGGTAAGGAAGGTATTGTCTTTGGTCAAAAAATTCGATGATGAGTTTTTAATCAATAAGCACGTTTTAGGGTCCCTAGAATACGAATTTATTATTTTTACGATGATGTCTGTATGTGTGTGTGTGTGTGTGGATGTGTGTGTGTGTGGATGTGTGTGTGTGTGTGTGTGTGTGTGTTACAAAATTTTCGTCTGCGATAACTCTAATACTACAGTTACAAAAATTATAATTTTTTCGTATACTTCTTCGTTACATCCATATGAAGAGCTGATTAGATTTTGGTTACAATTGGTCAACCGGAAGTACCATTATTTGAAGATTTTAACAGTTTTTCTTGAAAAAACTATATTAAATATAATTTTTTCACATTGATGTTATTATAAATATTAAAGAATATTTTATTCTCTATACGATTTGACTGCATTTTATACTTAATATTAAATGGATATAGAGTTAAAAAATGATAAAGAAATTAAATTTCATAAAGTAGCCATAGCTATGGAAACAGCTACTATATTAAGAAAATTCTGATTGAAAGTTGTCAGTGTCAAGTGAAATTGAGATAGTGTGTTTGTCCAATAATTTTACGGGAAATATAGGATCTTTTGCTTTCTGTATGAAATATGTATAAAATACATACAACTGCTTTAAGGTAATGTACAAGAAATAATAATAATAAATCTTTTATTTCTGCAGATACATTACACTGTATATAGAAAACGTCACAAAATAATAATTTTCTGTATGAAATTTGCATAAAATACATGCAACTGCCGGAAGGTAATGTACAAGAAATAGAATATTTAATTTGGCAAGGAACTTTCTGTATGAAATTTGTACAAAATACATAGAACTGACGGAAGGTAATGTGTTGGCCACATCAGATTTTTGTATAGTAAAAATGAGTCATGTTTTTGTCAATCAGTAATCAAAATTGTCAGATAATTCAGGAATTGATGGGGATTTGTATTTTTTTGAAAAAGTTAATCCTAAGAATATGTATATAAAAACCAAACACATCACACTCGAACTTTTTCCGTCCCACTTTCCATCCCTAATCCTAACGTCCAAACTCTGGGAAATTTCTGGAAGAATTCCATCGAATATGAAATTTGTAGCACGTGTTCTCATCACGTTGGCGTCTGAGAATATCCCATCCTATCCCATCACGCGGTAATACGCGCGTGGCCATGGCTTACTAGGATGTTCAATCTCCTACCAGCATTACCGAGATACACGGCCACACTTACATCAAAACTTCTCAGAGGTAACAGCCAGATTAACCGACAAATATACGACAGAGATTTCACATTTACGAAGCTTAAGATGGATTAAAATACAAGAATGGATATAATAAATAAACAAATTATAATCGTCTTTTAGCCATTATGAAAGTGTAGTTTTTTTAGTTTCCGATTATTTTCAAATTTCAAACAGTTCAAAAGTAAACCTGTAGTGCTTTCCGCTCAACAACTTTGGGAGCTTATAAAGTTGCACCTGGTAAGTATACTCAATGATACAGATTAATGATGAAACGAAGATCCGGTTTTGATATTGAATCCGGCCAATCTGGCCATAAAAACGGAATTTCACTCCTGGCCGAATTTTTGAGGAAATTCAACTCATTGAAAATGTTAATCTGTCAATAATTTTGTTGAATAATAAACCATTGGTAAAACTGTTATTTGAGTATTAAGGGCAGTAAGTGGTTCCTACTGGTTGAAGATGATTTTGGAAATCGAGACGACGTTGAGATCTCCAATACATCTGACACCAGTAGAAAACACCTTAATGACCGCAATGCTATTACGTTTTCTGCGCGATCGACGCAATAACAAAATTAATATTTACAAATATCTAAAAATTATTTTATAAATTTTAAAAAATTTACTTTTCATTTAATTTTGATCGTTGTCATCGTTTATTTTTTATTTACTTACCGCCTCCCGATCGGTAAGAAATCGCTTATGGTACGACTAGCGAATGAATGTTGACGTTTAGATTATTTAATACACTATTATTCACGAAAGATGACTATTCAAGGTCATTTGTTCGAAGAAAGAATACACATCACTTTATAGCAATAGCTTGGCAACATTTTGTATTAGAAAGAGAAAGATTATTTGACCTAAGTCTATTTAATTTATGTGGTGTGACAGATATACGTAAATAGTGGCATTACTTTTTAACACACTATAAATAATAAGGACATATGTCGTAGAATTACAGATACCTAATTATCTACTATACTGCCCTCTGTGCTAATATTTACCCAGTGGCGTTGACGTTTAAATCAAATTATTATTCCTTGGTTTATAAGTTGTCTATGTTTTTGTATTTTGCAAAAACATAAGTGAAGAACATAAATCTTTCAGAAAGGCATTATTTAGAAAGAAATATTATTTTCAAATAAATTATTCTTATTTTTTCACTTAAAATATGTCCATAAATATTTCATGTTGCACGCCTTTGCAAACGAAATGCAATGAAGTTTTCTGCAAGTAATATTATATCAGACGGCTCACAAATGACCTTGAATTGTCATCTTTCGTGAATAATAGTTTACATGTGGTTTCTATAGAAAATATTTCCCTATATGTATGTATTCCGTTACAGAAGATAAGAATTGTACTCAATACCAGGAGGCATTTAAAATTACCTTTGCAACAGGATTCACGGATGTATTTAAAAAAATTAATACCGCAAATTCTAGTTCGTTCGTCTCAGGTGTAAGCAACCCTCGAGTCGGAATTACTTTTAGAGGAAAATAAAAATAATCCTATTTCATAGAATTGTCAAACTAAATAGTGTACTGATAAGGATTAAGATATCCCGGCTACTATATATTCTAAAAATGGAGTCTAAAGGAGATCAAGATTTATTCATTAATTCTTATCTTTCTTTTCCTAATTTCGTAGGATTCCAGAAATTTGAGTAAATGCAGAAAACTTTTTTTCGTCATTTTTATCTATTAAAAAATAAGACTAAACTAAAAATTCAAATTACAGTTGGACCTCTTTAATCCGAACTAATAATTGCACAGATTGATCCGGATTGTCGAAATGTTTGGATTATCGAACAAATTATAGAAAATATCCATTTTCTTAATTCTCTAAGAATTTCCACATTCTCACAATAAAAATGCTTTATTTTCAAATATAAAATTAAAAAGCAACTGTACTTACTTCATATGAATAACAAAACACATATAGGCATATTACATAAATCTATATTAAAGTGTTGCTCTGTTTAATGTTCGCTTCTTCTGCCTTTTTGACTCGTTTTTCATTTCCGATAGAATAAGAATGTAGTGCTCCGATTCATCATTTTCTTCAGCCCAATTCAAACACGTTTTAAAACTTCTGGCTGCCTCTTTGTCCTTTACATGTTCTGGTATCACTTCTACTTCTTCGTCGGAGTTTGATTCATTCTGAATATGTTCCAAAATATCCATATCATTTGTTGATTCCCATGATTCTTCATGTCCGATAGCCCATTCAAGAGCTTCTTGTCGTGTGACATCTTCAAAAATTTGGTTTATTACCGCAGTAACCTCGTTTTATTTGTCTTTCTATACCCTCTAACTCCATTCTATCCCTCCACTGTAATAGTGGAAGATTATCGCCTTCAGTCCAACTATCATGAAGAAGTGGTGTAAGAAGTTTCAGGACTTTTGGAACAGTTCTTAGAGAATATGAAATCAAGGGATTCCCTCATTTAGGTAGCAGAATAAGAGAATATGAAATCAAGGGATTCCCTCATTTAGGTAGCAGAATAAGGCTTGATTTACATTAGCGGTACAATGACGGTACGATGACGGTTTGTAAATCAGTAAATATCAAAGGGTCGTCATCGTACCGTCATTGTACCGTAAACGTAGATGTAAATGGGTCCATTAAAATACATTGGAGCAAGAAGTATCCGTACCGTCATCGTACCGTCATTGTACCGCTAATGTAAATCAAGCCTAAGAGATGAAATCAAAGGATTCCCTAATTTAGGTAGCAAAATACATGAATCTACGGAATTCCCTCATTTGGGTAACAGAGAACATGAAACCAAGTGATTCCCTCATTTAGGTAGCAGGAGTCACTTTGCTGTTCGGATTAACGAGGCGTTGTTCGAATTATGGCTCCGAGTTGTGGCTGTTCGGATTACTGGATGTTCGGATTAGAGAATATTCGGAATAAAGAAGTCATACTGTACTTACGACTGACTTATATAATATTTTGTAAATTTCAAGTGCAAAATATAGATAAACAGAACTGACCCGAAATTAATCGATTTGAACAAAAATAACCGACGATCCGGAGGCTAGGGTACCGGTAAATTTTAACCAGAATTCCTGGATTCGGTAATTTGGTCTTTCAACGATCCGCTTCATCTCCAGTACAGATATAAAGTATAGATAAATTCAAATGACGTCACGTAGTTGATCTTTCTCATTATATCTGATTCTAAGGTGAAGGATACTGCAAATAAATGTAGATTTATTCCTCTAGAAAGTAGATTAATCAGCCTCGTTAATGAAATATGTGAATAATGTTTGTTTTTTTAAATATTTATGAATCATTCTCGTTATCTTTATCAAAAATCGTAAAGCATTATTTTAATGTTACGTTTATTTGACTTTCAATTATAGTTCGCGTGACTTTGTGTTATCTCAAGAATTTATCATGTTATATATGAGCACAAGTATCGCTTATAAGAATTATTGTTATACCTTTCACATGCTATAGCTGATAAGTGGACGGTAAGAATCAAATAATAAGGTAGAGATAACATTGCAGTCTAGAACGATTTGGGAGATCGAAAACTATATTAAATTGCACTTCCTTAGTAACTATTTTCGATTGTCGATTGTCAACAGTGGCGCACTAAAAATGTACACTGCAAAAATTAAATAAATAATGTATGTAACAAAGTTTTCAGAAAAAGTTAGACATCTTTTTACCTTCCGTCACCTTTAGGTAAGGAAGGTATTGTCTTTGGTCAAAAAATTCGGTGGTGAGTTTTTGATGAATAAGCACGTTTTAGAGTCCCTAGAATACGATTTTACTATTTTTACGGTGATGTCTGTGTGTGTGTCAAAATTTTCTAATGCGATAACTCTAATACTACAATTCCAAAAATTATAATTCTTTCATATTCTTCTTCGTTACATCCATATGAAGGGCTGATTAGATTTTGGTCAACCAGAAGTACCCTCATTTGAAGATTTAACAGCTTTTCTTGAAAAACGATTTAAAAAATCATTTTTTCACATTTAATGTTATTATAAATATTGAAAAATATTTTTTCTACAAACTTATTAAAAGTGGGCTTTTTAATGTTTATTTTTAGCGTTGAAAATGTCATTTTATGACACCAGTGTTAAAAGAGATTGATCATTGTTAATTTTGACACTAGTGTTAGAAATACAAATTTAAATTAAAAAATAGTGTTTTCAGAAAAAATTGTGTACGATATAAGTGTTAAAAGTGATTTTATTTTGTTCAAAGGTTTGGATCACTCCGTTTCGCGTCGTGTTCCAAACTTCTTTCTCACAAAATAAAATGTCACTTTTAACACTTATATCATAAATAACTATTATTCTCTATACGATTTGAATGCATTTTATACTTCATATTAAATGAATATAGTTAATAAATCTGATGTGTCCAGCACATTTCCTTCCGTCATTTCTATGTATTTTGTATAGTCATATAACACATTCATACTGCAAACTGCACTTGACACTAACACCTTTCAATCAGAATTTTCTTAATATAGCAGCTGTTATAGTATAGCAGGCTAATATATGATATTTAATTTCTTTATAATTTTTACCTTCCGTAACCTTTAGGTAAGGAAGGTATTGTCTTTAGTCAAAAAATTCGGTGGTGAGTTATTGCACTTTTATAAGTCCGCTGATTCGATTCGGCAGCAAAAGTTCGGGTTGCCCACTTTTTGTTAAATTAATACGTACCACACCCACTTCACATTCTCGTAGGTATAGTCGTCTGTCCAATATTTTCCGCCGAAAACGTTAACAATTTCACGTTTGTATAACACTTTCAAAACTTTTTCTGACAATATTAAGTTGGTATATTACAAAACAACTATTATGTATTTATTATGTCCAGTGACATCTAGATTAGACCCTATTTAGTAACAAAATTTGGAACGTAAAATTTTTCTAAAAACTTTTGCTACTTACGCTAATAAGAAATAATTTTCCGAATATTAGACGAATTCTTTTCGATCCGCAATCATCATATCAAATTATATTTTTACATATAACATACATATATTTACAAAATGTTCTTCCTTGTTTCCATTTGCAGTTTTGGTAATTCTTTCCCTTCCTACCTTGCTTTTGTAAGCCTGAATAATTCCCCAAGATGGTAGGTCTGGCTTGGTTCACATCAGATGATGCAGAGAATGAAAAATGTAGTTGATTGTTGGAGGGTAGGATAGGTGCCCTGGGCTTTTGTAACCAGATTAGGGCTAAGGGCGCTCGAAAGGAGGGAATGGAGGAAGGGCGAGGGTATAGGCTGCTGACTGATGGACCTTTTAACACGGAATTAGTTGGCCATATTGATGCGAATCATCTCCAAAAGATAGGCCATGATGAGCAAACAAAAACAAAGAGAAGAGGTCATTTGTTATGACAAATGGAAAACACAGCAATTATATTAGAAGAATACAATTACTGAATAGGGGTCACTTTTGTGCCATTTGAAATTAGAAATAATTTTAGTGTCGGGTGAGATCGAACCCTGGTCTACAGACTCACGTCCAAATTAAAAATATCAGAAAACAAACAGCGAAAACTTATTTCAAAATTAGAAACTTCATTTTATAGATCCATCATTTATTTACGTCAAATATTTTTCTACACTCACACCATATGCTTCTTAAAAAGTCGTGATGGTAGTATTTATTAAAAAAATTACCCTGGCAACCATATGAAAATACATTGCTGTGATTATGCTCTGTTCCATTTAAGCCATTCAGTAGACGGCACTGGCAACAGCGCAAATCTGAAGTAGCCGAAATTACATTGGGTAATCTTGTTTCTTGCCTCAAATTTCATCCAATCAGAGAGGTCAAAAATATTCCCTATGCTCCGCAATACCGAATGGCTTAAATGGAACAAGGTATAGTACTATGTTCCGTAAGTCAACCAAAAAACCAGTATCTTGATTCCGCGGGTACCCCATGATTCCTGAATATTTTCATCTATATCGGGACAGATTGACGTTGAATCATATGACATTTAAAATTGATACAACCTAACAAAAATAAAAATTAACCAAACAAACGGTAACCTTGAATAATGCCAAAAAATAATTCAATCAACAATATATCAAATATAAATAATGTTTTAATACTTACATCTATATAATAATTATTAATAATACCACTAAAAATGCGGTTTAGAAATTTAATATTGACGGATTTTGATTTTGTTATGATGATATTTGAAAGTAGCGGTAGTGGGGGTAAAAATACCAGATAAACCAGGATTATTTAGTGATTGCCGTTATGCAATTTTTTACTTTTTTCAGAAACCTCGTTCCAAATAAAAACCGATAGAATCAAGAATGGACTATTTATGCAATAACTCTTAACCATATTGCGACTTAATTTTTATAATAATTTTTTCACATTGAGATGTGGGATCATTATAATTTTTTGTACCTCCGTCCATTTTGACTAGTATTACAGAACTCTAATTCGTCCAGAAATACGCTGTTGCTGACCTAGGCCGGCAAAAGGAGTTGGCATTACTGTTCTGGTGATTATTTTCTACACAAGAATTAGCAAAATGTTAACAAATTTTAGGGCTAAATATTTAATTGTTGTAACTTAAATAACTAAATTTTGTCATAAAAATAATAATAATAATATGCTGTCGTTACTGACATCTCGCATAGATTAATTATAAGTTCCAACTTTACGACTAGTTTATTTTATAACTACAACTAACTTCACGTGATACAATTAAGTTTCCGCCATCTGTCATTAAAAATATGTGAAAGTATATAAAATATGTATAATTAATGTTTGTATGTTATATTTTCGATATAAAATAATTACGTATTTTAAGCTCAACTCTAAGTAATTATAATTAAACTTGCAATGCAAAACCGATAAAAATATATGTTAATTTTTTAGGTTATGTAACATAGAATAAAGTGTAGAGAAATATACGAAGAATTTATGGAGAAGTCGGTACAAAAAGTCTTGTGTATCACATGCCCAGAAACTGTTTTGCGAGATCTTGTTTTGCAGGCCGAGCTTTCAACTCGGCCTGTCAAAATAAACTCGGTCTCGCAAATGTTCAGTTTATGGCCTAGTGATACAAATAACTATTGTTTTATTTTTTATTTAATTTTTATACTGAATGTAGGGCTGATATACCAGCGCGTAAAGGAAGGAAAACCCATGTTGCTATAGCTCTCGGCCTGTTTTGTTACTATAGGAATATCGCATCATGGCGCATTCCAGTAATATAATATAATATTGAGTTCAGTAATTTTAGCACACTAGTCTTATTTGAATTTATAATTGTATGTATAAAACATCACATAAAAATTAAAATAAAATAAAATTGATAAAAAGTTAATTTATTGTTACGTTAAGGATTGTTTGAGACACCCGATAGGTACTAGTATGTCCAATAGAATATGAAAACTGTCCATTTTAAATATTTGAATTTTATATTAAATATTTATAATGTTTGTATACATAAATACAATAAATAATCCTTTTGAAAATGTTTTCATGAACAAAATCTATTTCTTTTCGACTGTGATATTGCTCTTTGTAAGAAGTAAATTCTTATAAGAGGGAAAGAAAAGTTGATAAATTTTTGCAAAGTATTTCATAAAGAAAGTGCTTGATACTGTTTGCAAGTGTGTCTGCTCCCAATCTAATACGGAGATGAAAAAACACGTAGAGTGTATGTGTCTGATACATCATAATTTAGCTGGAACGAATGCAGCAACTGTCAAGTGAAAAAAGTTTGTGTTAGTGGTCCCTGGCGATACGGAATACGTCACCGTTCTGAAGTTGGAGACTGAAGTCTGAAGTTTTCAAATCAACATGAGCAACGGTAAAAGCATCGGGCCATCGCAGCCGGATGCAAAATTCAAATCGAGAGACGCGCGACGCACGTCACGTGCACCGGGCTGGTTATACAAGAAGCCAGGGAGCTTATTTACAAACACGAGATGCAGTAAAGGCAATATTTTCTTATTTCCAAATAAGGGAAACACAGATTTGATTTGTATGAATTTATAATTATTTAAGATCTTATTTGTAAGTGTGATAATGCCCATGTTATAGCTATTAACATACCTAGGAATGTTATGTATATCATAACTGCCGAAGATGTCGGTTTAAAATCCGAGCTCGTAGAGCGAGGACTTTAAGACATCTAAGGCTTGTTATGATTAATAACATCCGTGGTTTGTTCAATAGTTTATCGGTTTCAGAAAATTAGGACAATATTGATAAATACCATTTTTTGAAATTCTCTCATTAATGCTACTTTCAGATTGCTATGGTTAACAGAACAGTTATTTTCACATATGTCAATAAGACAAATATTCAAATTATGTGCTTTGTTCCACATGTTTATTACTTTAGAATAAAGTAGACCGTATTTAGAACGATAGGCTAACGTTATCTGTATGTATTAAAGTAGAGCATTATATTTTCATTTTATTTTATTTTCATTTTGTAGACCGTTGTTGGCAAGTCAGTATGGTAATAATATTACCATACAGATACAGTTATTACTTAGTTACCAGCCTACTTTTGTACATGTAAACAATGGAATAATATCCTGAAACCGGTAAATATGTTATACGAGATCATATTATTTGGGCCGGTTTACATTTTCAACAAATTATAAAATATACACAAATGGTTAGAAAATTCTACAAAATTCTTTCGGCTACTTTAAATATACACTTAAAACTTTAAAGCAGCCGGGCTACCTAAACATACAAGCCGCGACGTGTTGAATTACTTGCGGTCGCCTGAAACTTTTGTGTTCATTGTTATTATGCGGTCGAACATTCTAGAGCTTTCTAGAAGGTAATGCGAGCTGTATAAAAGAGACGCAGCTATGCTCCAGAGTTAGTTAGTTACAGAGTTACATAGTTAGTTAGTTAGTGAGTTAGTTACATAGGGAGAGTCATATAGAGACATTCACATGGAGTGTTAGAGAGTAAAGTGTTAGGAGTATCACAGCAGTATCGTGGTGAGCGTATGCAGTTTGTGTCGAGTAGGTACTCGGGAAGTTACTGGTATACCGGGATAACTGTGGAAGTAAATACTCGGTAGCGTTGAAGAGTATTGGGAAGCTAGGTATACGAGGACACTAACGGCAAGTGGAAGTAGACTCTCGGCAGTAGTGGTGAAGAATTGTGGCGTACGGACAGCCGGTGATACTGAAGCTGTGAAAGTTAGACTGTTAGTTACATAAACAGACAGATAGTGAGGTGAAAAGTGTGACTTCTGTCCGAGCAGTAGAATATACAGACGCTGTTGAGTCAGTTGAGTATATAGACGCTGTGGAGGTCGGTAGTTGAACGTGATATAAATAAACAGTGACATAAATAGTCGAAATAAGTAATTAGTAAGATCGTATAAATAAATAGTCGTGTTAATTGTTAAATAAATAAATAGTGTTAAGCCTCATTTCCACCGAATGTTTTAATGCTTAATGCATAATGATTTGTACGTAATACTTAATGCATTATAACAATTTACTAGGATATCATTTCCAGCTACTTTGTTTAGTGACTAATTCGACAGAAATGTCAATTTTTTTATCCTTTTTATTTTTAACTCTAGCAGACTGTCATTGCAGCAGTAATTCTTCTTTTCTTAACATGTCATATACATAATTTTTTGCATCTATATCAATATCCAAAAATTTAAAAAGCTTAATAATTATAAAATAGACTGACAGCTGACAGTTCAGATTAGAAAATAAAGAAAGACAGATGACAGATATGTATGTCCATCTCACAATTACGCTTAGGCATTACGCCTTAAACCTTGGAGTTTGCAAACTTTTGTTCTTACGCATTGTTCTTAGTTCTTAAGCATTAAGTTTTATGCATAGCTGGAAATGGTAATAAACGTTGCCATATAATAAAAAAATTTGCGCATTGCGCTTAGTTATTAATTATAGCTCTTAATCATTAAGACTGTCGGTGGAAATGAGACTTTAGTGTTATCTAGTTAATTATAGTTTTAGTCTTATTTAGTTCATTAATAATTGTTTAATATTAGAAATAGTAATTTTCATTATAATTTAATAAACACTTATTTTAATTAATAATAATTGTCTAATATTTACACTTCACCCAAATAAATAAAAACGTTACAGTACAATGGATGGTCAAAAATACAGTCCGAATCTTGTGTAATGATATTCATTGCGACAATATACCTATAAAACTAAACTGCTGGTGGGAGTGAGATTTGTGAGACTAACATTGGACGAGTGCAGACATATATATCTGCATATATAGCTGCACTTGTATGTAAGAATAGCTCTGCGCAAGCGCCGGATTTCTTTGATTTTATTGGTGTAGAACGGAAAAGGGGAACTAGCGGGAGGGAAATTCTTACATTAACTGCCAAGGATAGACAATAATGAATAATGTTTGTAGCAGACTCCTCTTAAATGAGAGATATGGTATCAGCAGTATATTTTCTATTTGACGATGACAATTAACAAACTTTCACTGGAATTGTTTCATTTAAATAATAGTACCCTTCATTTGGCAGTGGTAATTTCAAATTTACGGAGAATAAGGTGGCTGAAGAAATGATTGATGCTGAAATTCATGATTTTATTGAAAGTATTCAGCAATCCAAATGAAAATTGATTGGAAGCTTTTAAAAAATGGAAAGAAACAATGGTGAAGTACTCGTATATTATTAGCATATTTAACATAAAATTCTAAAAAATATGAACCATGTGTCTTATTTTCAATAATTCTAACGTGACCCTCATAAAATGTAATTTCAAGTAATTGACACCTAATCAAAAAATCTACCCCTGATTGTTTATTTATTTGTAACATATTTCTTTCCTTGTTGTGTTTGTGTGAACGCTTCTGGTCGCCCGCTAACAAACTCCCGTCCCAGCAACTGGCGACGCAAGGGGGTAACAAATTCGCGAGGCGCATATGCCTCGCGCCACCTGATGTATTCATATATCTCTAGAAGATGCAGCCGAGTACCAACTGCACATGCACTATACACCAACACCGTGTACTCCGTGCGCAAACTTACCCTGTAAAATGAACGGATTTTTACGAGTTTTTAAAAATGTCTCGCATCAACACACAGATGAAATTTTTACCGCCAACTGTTCGAGAGCGCAACGACAAGAACGGAATGAATGAAATAGGACGGAGGATATTTTTTAGAAGCTTAGTTTAGGTTATTCAGTTCATAACCGATTGCACCAACATAACTTAAATTTGAAAAGTTCCTTAAATTGACTTAATCGCATCGAAATTAAATGTCAAATGAATTATTATTATACTGTCAAAATACCCGCTACCCTTAGTAAGGGAGGTATAGGGATCGTGCTAAAAATCGCATATCGAGATTTTGGTAAATGATCACATTTTAAGGCCCCTAGAATCAATTTTTAATATTTTCACGATGATGTATCTGTGTATGTATGTATGTATGTATGTATGTATGTGTGTAAATTTTGAAACCTCTTAATTCGACCTTGTTCTAATATGAAAAGAACCTATTAGATTTTGGTATAAATCGGATAATCGGCAATGGCACTTTACTTAAAACTGAAAATAGTTTTTCTTCGAAAAATACCTTTAAATATTATTTTTTCTAGATTTATGTTATTATAAAAATTAAAGATTATTCAATTTTCTACACGTTTGCATTAATACTTTTTTTTTATTACTTTATGGATAAATTTATAAAATTATTTATAAATTAAATCCCAAAGTCTACGCTCTAAACAATCACAAGTCCTTGGTTACAAAGTTCATATCTCAAATGTAGGTATATGTAACTGACAGATAAATGTCACTGTCAAAGAACTAATTCAAATTAATAATAATAATAATAATAATAATAATAATAATAATAATAATAATAATAAT
The DNA here is from genome assembly GCA_963082715.1 of Harpalus rubripes. Lineage (NCBI taxonomy): Eukaryota > Metazoa > Arthropoda > Insecta > Coleoptera > Carabidae > Harpalus > Harpalus rubripes. The sequence continues at coordinate 82,127,845 of OY720449.1, read as the reverse complement.
AATAATAATAATAATAATAATAATAATAATAATAATAATAATAATAATAATTGCAGTAAATTTTAATAGACTGTTGGTATAGATTTTGAGAGGTGAATTAATGAAGAACCAGTCCTTTAAGAGCAAATTATTTATTGATACATTAACAATAAACAACATCGACGTTTCGGTCACAAATTGACCATCCTCAGGGTTAGTTTAAAATAACTTAAACTAACCCTGAGGATGGTCAATTTGTGACCGAAACGTCGGTGTTGTTTATTGTTAATGTATCAATAAATAATTTGCTCTTCAAGGTCTGGTTCTCCATTAATTCACCTCTCAAAAAAAAAAATAATAATAATAATAATAATAATAATAATAATAATAATAATAATAATAATAATAATAATGATTATTATTATTATTATTATTATTATTATTTTTATTATTATTATTATTATTATTATTATTATTATTATTATTATTCGTGTCCAAACCATATACATAATATAAATAATTAATACACATTAAATATATAAAATATTACAACAAATATTTCTCACTCCTTAGATACTGAAGTGACCGATTTTCGGTAGGGAAATACCGCATCCGGACAACATGGAATTAGCTGAGCTTGTTGTTATAACCATATAAATAGTCAAATTTGGAAATTATGGAAATAGGCCTTATGCACTGCCCGGCATTAACTAGGACGGAGAGGATGAATCTTCTCCGTCCGCAAAAACTGGCAGAGAAGTGGCCTCTAAATAGTATTCATCGAAAAAATTGCACAGTTTATAGCAGCTGGTGTTGCCTTAACCAAATCTTCTCTCGTGCATTCCTCTTCTAAATTGGCGCACGTGAGCAGGTGTGCCGTTGTTTGTTCTTGGCCACAATGACAAAGTGGGTTCTGCTTGGTACCCCCAGTAGAACATGTTTACTGCATATTTTCCTACTTGACTTCGTAGGCGATTTAACGATTTCCAAATGGGCTATTTCTGATCATTACCTGGTGTTAGTTTCTCAAGTTAATAATAGTAACGCTTTAAAAAGAAAATAGTAAATAGAACCATAGTTATATGGAATGGAACTTAATACTGTTTGCAGCACAAGTATGTATATTTAAATTAATAAAAATCAAATGGCGGGAGGTATAGTGTTGGCCACATCAGATTTTTTATTTGTTTAACCGCAGCTTAACATTTAAGTGTTGTTGGTGCAATTAGGCTTAACCTTCATAACACCGAGCGGGATACAACTGTACCCCAGAGTGATGTTTTTTATTGTTTCTTAAAGAAAAATATTGTATCCCTGTTTCCGTTATTCAATCTTCAAATTATTGTTTATCTTGATAATTCAAGCGGCTTCAAATATATTATGACTTGAAAAATCTTATTGGTTTATTTCAGTGGATTGAAAATAGGAATGAGTTATTTTCAATCTTCTTTAAATTCGTATCGACTAAAAAAAGATAGTTAAATACTCGATTATGCAGACAGACAGGGAGTGGGATACGATCTAATTTCATCCGGGATATATAACCCCAAAATCTAAAAATTGTCATATTGTTATTTGTCTTCTCTTTCAAAAACATTAAAAAACATTTGTTTGTTCATCATTCCAAATATTTCGCTTTTCGACAATTTTACTAAGTTTTATGTTGCGACTTTTATAAAATGAGGTAAAATGCAAACAACCAACAAATTATATGAATTTAATAACACTGCAACATATTGCGGATGTGCGTATGCGAAGTTACATTATTTGAAGCTTCACTGTTTATTTCGAGAGAACTCAAGCCGCTTCGTAAGTCCAAGCCTGTTATTTTATAGGCTTGACTTGACATTTTTGAAATATTAATCTCGATCGTTTATTTCGAAGATTGAAAAGTGATTTACTAAATTCAACCAGCTTCAAATGTCGAAATAAACGTAGTCTTAGCTACAATTTCCAATTTTTTGTGTTTTTCTTTTCTTTTGTTTTTGATTTACGTCAAAATTTTTGATATTGGTTTTGTCTGTACGCCAATTGGTCGTCTACGTATGTGCCACACACATGGGCACCCGCAGACTTTTTTACAAGGTGGGTCGAAATTTTTGTTGTAAGAAAAAAATGCGCCGGAGGCGAATTTTTAATAATTTTCAAGGTCAAACGTGTTTTAATGCAAAGATAATATAGAGTTCTTTGCAATGAAGCAAATTTAATAAATTCTTAAAAAATTCAAATCAATATTTTATGACGAAAATGCGTATGTACGCTCTAAAAGCGTAAAATTGCCCCTTCTACTAGGCTTTATGATGCGAGATGCGAGCATAGGCAATAACTACAGAAACAGACAATCTGAAAATGCAATGTTGCATTAAATTAAAATATTATATTACTGAGTAACAATATAATTATTCTATTGAACTGCTCAAAATAAAATGTATAATAATTAAATGTTAATTAAATCGCGCTCCTCACAAAATACGGCAACCCTAATCATACGTAGACACAACACCGAAGATAGTGTAATATAATAACAGTATATAACATAATTTACTCATTCTGACACTTCAGCTATTTTGTACTTAGTAATAGATAGTATGTAATAAATTTTTGATTAAAATATAAGAAAATATTACCAATAATTATTAAAAAATACAATGATACATTGAAATGAAAAAATAAAATTATAATTTTTTAAAAATGGATACAGTCCAAAAATGAAAGGGGGGGTCAGTCGACCCTTTCGACCTCCCTGTGGGCGCCTTTGGCCACACATCATTAATTTATCTGAAAACTTTGCCTTCTTTTATTATTTTAAATTTCGTGTTAGTAAATTAGTAATGTACCTCTCCCTTATTCATATTCGTATACTAATGAACAAATAGAAGAAAAGGAATTAACAAAACAAGTAATTAACTAGAACCTGTGAACATAAAGCTGCAAACATTTTAATGGATCCTTAATTCCTCGCGTCCATTTCTCTAAACGGAAGGCAAATGTAAATGGCAAACTGCATTCGACTAAGTATAAGTACAGATGAACATATAATTGCAATGAATTTTCATTCTGGAAATGCAAAAGCAACTATTTTATCCTTTCCCAATTTAACAAAGAATAAAAAAAAAATGTTTAAAATGTAAATATTTCTAAAAAAGAAAAATTCATGAATCCTTTCTAGGTACAGGTTGTACCGTATTCAATAGTAAATATTTGTTACCAGTAAATTATATGTTTATATGTTGAAAGTGCAGATTATACATATTTCTAACGTCTAACATTTAAGTTCAAAGTTTATCTAATGATTATATTATAATACTTAAAAATAATAATTTTCCGCGTATTTATATATAATTAATTTATCATATAATTACGTACTACGAGTATATTCTGACACTAATTTTCCAAATATAAATTCGTATTTTATTTATTACGAAATATTCTTCGTAAATAATTTAGATCATCACAGTTTCTAGTTATGTTCTTAGCTAGCTATTTATGACATTAGGCCGGAAGTAAAGCATGTATGGCCCAGATATGTAATTAGAGAGGCCGTAAATGTGGTTACCGGCCGTATGAAGTTTTTCTGAAAGCTAATAATTTGAGATAAATCTGATATATGTCACATAGACAAGCTGTTAAAAAAATTAATATTTTTATCCACTATCGGTTAGTAATATGACGATTTCTGACTTTTAAAAAGTTGAGAAGTTAAATATTGTTAACCTCATTTTCCAACCTTGAGGCGGAAAATAGCTGCCTCCCGCTTTGAGAGATCAATGCGTATCAGCGAGGCCACACGAGAATACAGGCCTGAATGCTCAATTCGTGACGTCACAGGTAGCCTCTTACTGTCACGCCACGCCTCAAACGACAGCAATGTAAGCATAGGAAATAAAAGGAATTTTAAACAAATAGAATTGTGAAATGTAATTTATAAAGATATACAACTCGTAAATAACTATTTTATATACATAACTAAACAAATTAAATAAAAAACTAATTGTAAATGGCCTAAATATAAACATAAACTCATGCATGTTTTACTTTTAAATAATACAAGAAATAATAAAAATAATAATAACATTAATAAATCTTTAGATCTGGAGCTAACAAATGAAAATAATATAACGTAGAACGTAGTATCAAAATGATAACAATGAAACTAAAAATGAATGACATACATAAAGTACGCATATTATATATTTAAAATAACCATTACTTGGAATAAAATAGATTTAGGGCTCGTTAATTTATTTGTTTATTTTTTTGTCAAACTGTTTTTTATTACAAATTTGTTCTTTAAAGTTTTTTCTATAATTATTTAGTAAAATGTTGCTGAATATTCCTAAAAAAAATATCATGACTAAATTTGATGTTCTGCATGATACACATTTACCATATATTAGGAAAACTTGTTTAGCTTCTAATTTCTCTTCAGGTATATCAATTTAGCCATGTTACCGTAATTGCTCCCGAACATTGGCACAAAGCATTTTAAAACCATTTTTGCAATATCCTTCAACAAAAAAACAATCGAAATTTGACATTCCGTTCTGCGCTGTGCCGTATGTCCACTCGCGTTGACTGCTATAACTCTACTGTTTTTAGAAGGCTAGACTAGCGTGCTGGCCTCATACTTTGAAGTGACGCATTGAGCAGGGATAAGCATTCAGGCCTGTATTCTCGTGTGGCCTCGGTATAAGTGATGGGTATTTACATATAAACAAAGCTTCTTTACAATTTATATGATAAAATGGAGTAAATAATACAATTACCAATGGAATGAAATCAATATTTAAGGTTATAGAAATCAAACTGTCAGTTCATATGTTATTTTATTAAAACTGATACTTTTATTTATATTCCCACCATTGATAGCTTAGCTACTTAATTTATATAATACAAATAATTTTACCTTTTATATGTAAAGAAACGAATGAATTTGTAAATAATATAAATAAGTGTAGATAAATGTGAAATTAAATTTTAAGGTTACAAATCACACTGACAGTTCATGTGACAAATAAACAATCCCAGACCATTCGTATATTTATATTAGGTTGTTATTATTTAAATATCAATTATTAATTACCTTCCCTCACCTGTCTTTGGTTAAAATATTCGGTGGTGAGTTTTTAATGAATAAACATGTTTTAAGGTCCATAGAATACCATTTTACTATTTTTACAATGATGTGCATGTGCGTGTGCGTGTGTGTGTGTGTGTGTGTGTGTGTGTGTGTGTGTGTGTGTGTGTGTGTGTGTGTCTATGTGTGTGTGTAACAAAATTTTCGTCTACGATAACTCTAAAACTACAATTCCAAAAATTATAATTCTTTCGAATTCCTCTTCGTTACATCCATATGGAGAGCTGATTATATATATATTGGTTCTAATTGGTTAACCGGAAGAACCCTCATTTGAAGATTTTAACAGTTTTTCTTGAAAAAACGAAGCTAAATATCATTTTTCACATTTAATGTTATTATAAATATTAAAGAACATTGTATTCTCTATACGATTTGACTGCATTTTATACTTCATATTAAATGGATATAGAGTTATAAAATTATAAAGAAATTAAATTTCATAAATTAGCTAGCTATGCTAGAAACAGCTACTATATTAAGAAAATTCTGATTGAAAGATGTCAGTGTCAATTGACATATAGTATATTTGTGTTATAATTTAACTCAAAATATAGGATTTTTTGCTAAAAACTTTCTGTATGGAATTTGTATAAATTACATACAACTGTCGAAAGGTAATGTACATACAAGAAATTTAGAATCTTTTGCAAGGAACATTCTGTATGGATTTTATAGAAAATACATAGGCATTTACGAAAATTCTACCGGTAGATACCGCAACTACTGACTGTGTAAAAAGTACCGTGTTCAAAAATTGTACAATATCTACCCTACCGGATTCATGAAGAATCTAATCTCAAAAAAGGTAGTGATGCAAAGCGAAGCGAGCGCGTTAAAATTGGATGTGTTCAAAGTAGGACTCTGCTCAATTTATTAACTACATTAAATTTCCAACCTGTTTCAAATTTTCAATTTTTTTATAGGTTATGGATCTACCCAGTTTACCACTTGCGTTCTTAAAATATCGATTCCGGTAGCTATAACCTGATAAACAACTGTTTACCGGTAACAGTTCACCGTTAGAATTTTCGTAAATGCCTCAACTAACGGAAGGTAATGTGCTGGCCACATCAGATTTTTTTTATTTCAGATTGTGAATAAAATAGTATAAAAACTTCGGTGAAAAGTTTCATTGTCTCGGGCTATACCCTCGCTTAATAATATACTATTATATAAAGCATTTTAAATGGTAAATGGTACATTTATAACTGCTTAAAATTATAGTATAAATTTTGTTTTCCAAGACCTACCTGATTTTCTTGTTACGAATCAATTCTAGCATGACTCTTGCTTAATCACATTAATAACATATCCTTTCTTTTTGAGAGTGCCCGAAATACAACTTGTATGCAACCATTCTCCTCGTGGCATGAGACAGTAAACGTGCCAATTTGCTTAGTAATTTAATTTAGAAAAAGAAATTAGCAACAGTGGGTTGTAACGAGGTGAAAATGACTTGGCGTCGCAGGAAATTTTAACTGCTTGGTTATTATCCTTTATTATAACTCCGGCACCAGCATACAACGCTACGCAGACAACAGACAACACTTGGATACCGGTGTTACGGTACCGTACACTTATAGAACGGTATTGAAACACGAGAAAAGAGAAAGAGAAAAGGATGCGAAGAGATACAGAAATAGAGAGAACAGAGGAATGGAATGCGAAAGATGAGTAAATATATTCATAATAAATATGAATGGGAATAGCCAATTACTGTAAAATTATGTTATGATGGCAGTTGAAATATATTATGAAACATATGCAAGAATTCGTGTGAAATAATGAAAAATAAAAATGTTGTTTAAAGTGCATATAATAACGTTTTTGTTAATAGATTAATGCTTCAAATTCGTATATCAAATTGTAAGTTGAAATTTTAAAGATAAATTCCAACGACTAGTTTTTAACCAATCATGACCTAGTAAATAAACAGTTGTTATTGTTTATAACTGTCAAAGTGACAATATTTCAAGTTTAAAAATAAAATAATAATAATTAAATTTTGTTGGTAGTATTTGACTGTTGTTATGATTGTAAGGATGATGAGAATAATTGGAGATGCAGTATCTGGTCGCGAATCTGGGGAACTGGGTTCGATCTGATGCATTACAGTTTTATATTAATTAACATTAATCATAATCATTATTGACTAGTATTAATTTTGACTTTTGACAATTTTGAATTCACATTTATTTAGTTTTTTCATCTAACAAATCAATTATTTTTCTTTCCAGGATTAATTTTTAAAAAATATTGTTTCGTCCACGGATTTCTCATAGGTCTTCTAATAATTATGCTAACTTATCGTTGACATCACGTTGAGATACGTTAACTGTCATACTATAAAAGATGAATAAATTACTCTGCGTTTTTTTCATTGTTTCAGTACCTACTATTGAATTTTCTGTTAAATCGCTGTTTATCCCGCGAAAGTAAATCGGATTTATGTACAAATCTCGTTGGTAAAGACGATTTAGAATCCGATTCTTAATCCAATCCAGATCGTTTACATCGTTTTCTTAAATTTCTAATCCTAAATCCACTTAAATCCGATTAAGAACGTGGATACAACATACTCATAAATACATACATACGTACATACATACGTACAGGCATCACGAGGAAACTAGTCAATATAGATATTTCCCTTACTATGTACAAGGAAGTAAAAACAGTGTTTATGTCAATAAACACTGTTATAGATTATTTTTAAAAATATTAATAAACAATTTGTGTGGCTTTCCACATTAATTATGCTAAAAATACTATAAGGGCCTAATCGAACCTATAAATACATAAATTTGAAGAAATTACTAGTAATTTGAATATGTTATAATGAAACTAAAATGTTATTATTTCAGAATTAGTATTACTGGTTGATTGCTTTCTGCATAACACCGTCCAAATAATCCATAAACGATAAAACAGTACTAGTCATCTGCTCGCTAATCACCCTTAATCACCCTAGTAAAGGGCTCCTAAAACTTTATAAAATATATATACGTCGAGCAATATACAGATTTATCACTCTTTAAAAATTTATTAATTGTTCTTTTTATTAACTTTCAAAATTTGCTGAAAAAATGCTGAATCTTGTATAAGCCGACATATGTTTGTATGTATTTTTTAAATTTAATCTAGAATACTTGACAAAATGGCAAGTCTATTTTTGTTTGTCACAAAAGCAAACGTTAAAACAATAAAAATAAATATAATAATATATTAGTTTCAATTATAAATTTCTCCTGTACTCCCATTTTAATATCATTAACAATATGAACTTACAAACTCTAATATTAGCTCTTCGATATTTCCCATTCTCAATTTAATTTTGCACCCCATATCGCTTGTCAAATTATCCCATACTTGTGTATCTTGTGTAGCTGTTGCCTGAGCTTGTTTTTTTCTTTCTTTCCGTCCGACTGCCAGTGCCAGCCATGCCATCAAGGCCATGTGACGGCTCTGATATTTCCACGCGACGCGACGTTGAGTTCGGAGCTCCAACAGAGCAACTCGTGTTGTTTTTATTTACTCCAGCTCCAGCCAGCGCTCACTGCCAGCGCAAATGCGCCATGCCAAATCAGATCATCAAATTGACGAGCAGGAATAAATAAAGGTGAATGGGAAAGATGTTTGAGAGGATTGTTGAACTCAGAACAACGAGATAATAGTTATTGGCTATTTTAAGATGGGTTTCTCTTTCAATGAAGTTAATGCGATAACGCATTCAATGCACTTTATATGTTTCTCACCGCTTCAATTATTATGTACTCGATTTCGGTTAACCATTACCGTCATTTTATTTAGTTTTTGTCTTGGTTTCTAGTAATATTTGACAAAATATATTACATAGAATGGTTAAAATATGTCAAGCCTTCATCAAATCCAATAATCCAAAAGGTTTTTACCTTCCGTCACCTTTAGCTAAGGAAGGTATTATCTGGTCAAAAAATTCGATGAGTTTTTAATGAATAAGCACGTTTTATGGTCCCTAGAATACGATTTTACTATTTTTACGATAATGTATGTATGTATGTGTGTATGGATGGATGGATGGATGTACATATGTATGTATGTGTGTGTGACGATTTTTTCGGATCGCATAACTCCAATACTACCTTTCCAAAAATTATAATTTTTACGTATTCCTTTTTTACCTCTCGCTAATAGAAGTATTGGATTCATGCTAAAAATCGCATATACAAATTTTAGTGAATAAGCACGTTTTAAGGTTCCTAGAATCCGATTATAACATTTTTACGATGATGTCCGTATGAGTGTGTGTGTGTGTGTCTCTGTGTGTGTGTGTGTGTGTGTGTGTGTGTGTGTGTGTGCGCGCGCGCGTGTGTGCGTGTGTGTGTGTGGATGTGTGTGTGTGGATGTGTGTGTGTGGATGTGTGTGTGTGTGTGTGTGTGTGTGTGTGTGTGTGTGTGTGTGTGTGTGTGTGTGTGTGTGTGTGTGTGTGTGGATGTGTGTGTGTAGATGTTGGATCCACGATATCTCAAATACTTTAAGACTTAAGACATTTTTAACAACGGATTCCTCCATCTAACAATAATGGGAAGAGTAGAGTCAGTTTTGGTAACAATTGGACAACCGGAAGTAGTAGTTACAAGAACGTTAAATTCTTTATTCGATAAATATAATTTCATTATTATATCTTCTATAGATTTAGAGATAGAAATGCATATAAAATAATTTGATGTAAAAATTCTTAGATCAAAATACTTCAAGGCAAGAAATTCAAATGTTTGTAATTCACACATAAATGTCACTGTCAAAAATATTTGTACATCATTATGGAGATTATGAAAATAAATAAAAAGTCAACAACGCAAAAGAATATACCTACAAAAGAATATAAAAGGAATTTGCGAAAAAATGACGAATAAAAGAAAAAGAAAAGAAAAGTAGAAAAAAATCAGGATATTGAATATAAAGAAAATGTATGTATTGTACATAATTTATATTAAAATAATTATTTTGTAGTGAGACATGAATATATGTATTTGTATTTAAAAATATTTTTCGTTTTATGCGTACAACCAGGTAAAATATCTGCCGATCTGGCCACATCAGATTTTTTTAGATCCATATGAAGACCTGATTAGATTTTGGTTATAATTGGTCGACCAGAAGTACCCTAATTTGAAGATTTTAACAGTTTTTCTTGAAAAATGCTGTTAAATATCACTTTTTCACATTTAATGTTATTATAAATATTTAAGAATATTTTATTCTCTATACGATTTGATTACATTTTATACTGCATATTCAATGGATATAGAGTTAAAAAATTATAAAGAAATTTAATGTTACAAAGCAGCCAGCTGTGCTATAAACATAGAAACATCTACTACATTAAGAAAATTCTGATTGACAAATGTCAGTGTCAAAGTGCAATTTACATAATATGTTTGAGTTATAAGTTTACTGGAAATATATAGAATCTTATAAGAAACTGTCTGTATACATAGAACTGACTGAAGGTAATGTACTGGAAATATGGAATCATTTGCAAAAAAACTTTCTGTGTGGAATTTGTACAAAATACGTAGAACTGACGGAAGGTAATGTGCTGGCCACATCAGATTTTTTTGTCACCCAAATGAACCAAATTTTACAATTTTGGTTATATTAATTGAAAGTTCAAAGCACTAGTTGAATAGGGCTGTTGCAAGAATTTCCAAGTACTAAATCTTAAAAAGATATTTATCTTTAAAAAACCTTGAATTTGAAAATATCACAAAATATCCATTAGATATTTTACTATTAATTATTGAAATTTGTGTAATATTTTGAAAATGTCACATGATCTGAAACAGAATATGATGCCAGAGCACATACAGTTTAACATTTGACAATCTATCGTCTACTTTTATTTATAGAAATAACGTAAACTGTTTTCCTATTGACTATGAAAGACATACTGTATGTGCTCCGACGTCACAGGAGTGGGGGTTGTTTTTTATTACTATTTCTAGTGCCAATATTTTTATTTAATTATTGACGAAAAGAATAAATTATTATTTTTTATATTGCATAAACATTCATTTAAAATACATTAACGTTTATGATAAATTTTAAATTTAAATTACAATGGGGTCCTCCACCAAACTATATTAAAACTAAATCTTAAAATTTCATGATTTAGCAACCATCAATTTCTTTTTTCCTCCCGCTACCCTTGGTAACGATGATGTCTACATGTATGTGTATGTGTGTGGATCCTTTACTCTACCTCAAATACTATCATTCAGAAAATTTTGAAACCTTGTATTTCTACCTTATTCTAATATGGGAAGAAGCCATTAGATTTTGGTGTAAATCATAATTCACTTTACTTGAAGGTCAAAATAGTTTTTCTTCGAAAAATACCTTCAAATGTTATGTTTTCGAGATTTGTATTATTATAAAAATTTAAGATTATTAAATTTTCTACAGATTTGCATAAATATTTATTCTATAGATTTTATGGATAAATTTATAAAATTATCTATAATTTAAATCCCGGAGCCTACGTTTTAAACAAGCAAAACTCCTTGGTTATACAGTTTATCTCAAATGTATGTAACTGACAGATAAATGTCACTGTCAAAGAACTAATCATTTCAAATTAATAATAGTAATGTTTTGAAAAGAAAATAGTAAATAGAACCATATGGATCTTAATACAATTTCCAGCATAACTAATAATGTAAGTATATTTAAAATAATAAAAATTAAATAGCGGGAGGTATTGTGTTGGCCACATCAGACTTTTACATTTTAAATGTCCTTATTATATAATCAACTCAAGCAACCGTCATTTTAAGTAATCTGAGGACAATCTTCAAATCTTAAATAGATTTTAATATACCGTATTCGTTAAATAGATAGTTAATTAATAATACATATAATTATAAATCTAGATCTCAATAAAATGTAGTAGCCGAAGGTAATTATCACTTATTTTAATTAAAGATAATATCTAAAATAATGCTTCCTCTTAAAATGTCTGGCAGAGTTCAGTTTGTGCTCCAAATTAAACAAATTAAAATTCCTGGTTGTGAATTTCAATATCCCGTTCTACATATTCTCATCAGAATGATAATGAGTTAACCTACATATCTCGCTAATAACCCCAGAGTTCAAACAGATGCCAGCTAGACAAACAGATCGAGAATCTGAAGTTTGAAGCAACTTTGCCGAATCCGTACTCCGTGTGTGTTCAGACAGATACGAGATACGAGTAGCTTAGCATGGCTCAGCATTCCGGCAGATTTTTAAAGAGGATCGATTCGAATCCGAACCGAAATTACGTTCAAAAGAACCCTGGATTCATGGAAAGTCAACTATAGAGGCTATAGATAATGTACCTATAAATTAAATCGTGATTTTATAATGCGTCCTCTATTTTCCACTATTTGTTAAACAAACCAACTAAATTTAAAGCTATCTTTAAGTTCTATTCATTAAGCCGTAATAATTTTTATGACATTCTGTGACGAAGATGTTAAGGTAATTTTGTTCTCAAACAGTGGAAGTCACTAATGACGTATACATTTTTTGCAGTATTGTTTGGTTGAGAATATAATTCATTAGTCACGTGACATGTTTTCCGCCAATCAACATTTAGAATCTCCCTAGTTCCATGTCTTTCACAGCGATGATAAAAAACAAAGAAATTATCACCTTATTTATACTTGCTACTAAGAGATTTGTTTTCTTTATTTACAACATTGACAGTTAATTTTGAGTATAATAATCGTTGGATTGATATGAACAACGATGAAAATAATAATGGAATTGTAAAATTAACCAATTGTAATACATTTTATGATAAGAGGTTAGCAGCATACACTATGTATCACAAAAATTCATTATATTCTTTCATTAAATATAAGCTCGTGATATGATTAATAATCGAAGATATTGCTCGTGAAACCGAAGCAGCACATTTCACTCGTCTTTCAGACTCGTGAAATCTGCAATTCGGTTTCGCTCGAGAATACCATCGATTATAATCATATCACTTGTTATATTAGGTAGGTATGACTATACATATTTGGAATGGGTGTTCCAGTGATTTTATTTTATTTTTTCTATTTGAAAATTCATTAAAATTTAAAGCAATCTGTAGTTCTAAAGTCTTTATTGTTACTTGTTAAATTGTAATAATTTATTTTAATATTGTCTGACGTTAAGTAGATATTACTCTCATTTTGTTCTCAAAGAGTAGAGTTTATGAATAATTATGGAGTCACATAAAATAATTAGCAATTTACAATAGTTATTTATGTATAATTTATGTATAACTAAAAGATTGTAGCACGGGGGAATGTTAAAGCTCGACGCGTAGTAGAGACCTTTAATTTTCCCGAGTGCTATAATCTTGAATATGCCAAAATAAAATAAAACCAGGTTTTTTTAATAGTCCAAGTTTTGTTTTCCAGTGACACCTATGGCAATCAACATAATTTCATACAAACACACGTGGTTTCTATCTGGCATTGCATCATAAGTTCAAACAATTACTATTTGGATTACTTTATTTGTTTCATTATTTTTCGCATTAATGTAATCGAAAATGCATTCCAGATTCCAAAAAGAAGACAGCACAAAATTTGAAAGAAGTATGAACTTAAAATAGAGTAGATGTTTGACATATAGATGTTAAAGACATCGAAATTCGAATATTATAAAAACTAATACTATTAATATTAATATTTAATATTTTAAATAAATATAATACTGAAATGTATGTTGTTCCTACATAGGTAAGTACTCGCTCGGTACTCGTAAGTAATTGATTTCATTTTGTTTGTTCATGCTTTTATAAAACCAGTATTTATTTTCATAATCCTCTAGTAAACTATTCCGTAATAAATATTTTGCAGAAATATAGTTTAATTATATTTCGTTCAAATTTTTATTACAAAATAAACGTAGGTAAATCTTTAATGTTCTTATTTGGAACATTTAATCTATAGTACAGTACTCATGTATATTTTGATATTATTATAAATTCAATTGAAATACATATGAATAAATTGTTTAAATAAATATCTTCAGAACTCCTGCTGTACCTATATAACTTTAAAAATTCTTCCCACATCTTCAAACTTTCTTATACTCCTCCTCTATAATTCAAAAATATCTTAATCCCTCCTCGAAAGTTTGAAACAAAATATGAATCCTTTAAAATAATAAAAAACCATGTGTTAAAAAATTCACCCACCGACATCTAGTGCTCCTTGAAACAAAACACAGTACTGTCAAATGTCAGACCGTGACACATGGCCCCCTGTGACGTTGCGACTGCTGCAATATTGATGACATGCGCGCGCAGTTCGTCCAGCCAATCAGAGCCCGCGCATGGGTGCCGACTGGTGCAAAGGCTAACGACCCAGAATGCAGCAGTGTGCATTCAAACCGGCTCGAGGAAGTAAGGTTTGGCAAGAAAGAGGATGATGGAGAATGCATGAATATTGATTAGGGAGATTTGAGGATTTTGATAAGGAGAGGGGGAATCATATCAAAACTAATCATGGGATATAATAGTGAATTTACTATTAAATGCTCCAAAATTCTAAGTGGTTTGGGGATTATCTTTTACAAGAAGTAATACTATTGGGATATGAGCTATTCTGAATTTTGGGTGTGCCTCTACTAACAAATTTCAAAATGATTATATAACTGTACCATTAATGGCACTTACCAGGCGTCACCTCACGGTTTATAATCTGTGCTGACATCTCTAGAAACTTCTTTATCTGCATCAAAACACGCGCATGTAGACAAACCATTATTGTAGACCTTTTCGATAGTTTTTCTTTGACATTGATAAATCAACACGAAGCACAAAAATGTTCAATACGCGCGAAATGTTGGCAATTCCAAATTATTTCCTGAATAGAGTTACGACATACGTTGCCTAACAAACAGATTATATAACCTGTATGATAAAAAAAACTCTTATAATAATGCATGTCATCAAGTACCCTACACTTTTTTTACCTCCCGCTTCCCTTGGTAAGGGAGGTATAGAGATCGTGCTAAAAATTGCATATCGAGATTTTGGTAAATGACCGCGTTTTAAGATCCCTACATTCCAATTTTAACATTTTCACGATGATGTACGTGTGTATTCTCCACTCTAACTCAAATACTATCATTCAGAAAATTTTGAAACCTTGTATTTCGAACTTTTTCTGTAATGGAAAGAGCCCATTAGATTTTGTGTAAATCGGATAACCAAAAATGGCAATTTACTAGAAGCTCAAAATAGTTTTTCTTCGAAAAATACCTTTAAAGGTTATTTTTTCGAGATTAATGTTATTATAAAAATTAAAGATTATTAAATTTTCTACAGATTTGCATTAATACTTTTTCTATATATTTTATGAACAAATTTATAAAATTATGTATAATTTAAATCCCAGAACCTACGATTTAAACAAACAAAACGCAGTTATTCAAATGCATGTAACTGACAGATAAATGTCACTATCAAAGAACTAATCATTTCAAAATAATATTAGTAACGTTTTAAAAAGAAAAAAGTAAATAGAACAATAGAAAAGGAATTCAATGCAATTTCCAGCATAAGTAAATATGTAGGTATGTATTTAGATTAATAGAAATTAACGATTCATAAAAATGTTTAAGCTAATTCTCAATTTTGGATTAGTGAATTCTATTCTATCCCGGTTTTTAAAATTGAATCTTTTATTCATTTTATTATAGCTCCGGTAGTTCAATGGTTAGAGCAACGCCTCATGTCATGAGGGCCCTCGGGGCTCCGAGTTCGAATCCCACTAAGGCATGAATATGAGTGAATGTGAGCCCACTCTGTAATTGGGATTTAATCCTGTTGAGGAATTTAAAGAAAAGGTAGATACTTGGATTAGATTAGACTATTATAAGAAATAAACTGCCAGGTAATGGCGAGAGGTATTGTGTTGGCCACACCAGATTTTTTTATTGCACAATCCCATTCTTAAGTGGAGAATACTATACAGTACTTTATCATAACTTCCTGTACAAACTTTAAGCGCAAATAGTCCTGATCAAAATGAGTAAAAAAAACTTAATTCGGAAACTAAACGAGTTACGACTTCTATTAACTGAGACTTTTTGTTTACTTTTAAGAGGTCAACTTAGATTTGTTTTTGTTTAAAAAAATCATATTTGTACTAGGTCAAATATTATAGCCATACTGACTAATATTTAATATTAAATAACTTACAAATCGAGTAAATGTTACATATAAAATTTTATTGTATTTTATACTGCATTTACTAAATTTTGTTCGATCCCTACTTTTGTCAGTTATTCTTCGATTCTAATATATAATGGCATCTTTTTCGGAAACTGTGTTGTTTAAACTTTTTTACTCATTTTGCTCAGTACGACATGCCCTTAAAATTAACCCGAAATTGTAACATACCCTGTATATGATGTATGCTTAACCGATAGTAGATCTAACCCCATCGATAGTAAGTCATAAGTCTAGCAAGAATTTTTATATTGCATGCGTTCTATTGTTCTATAAGAACTGGACCCCTTAAAATGACCAATTGCGACATAGTTGGAAATTTGGTAAAAAAAAATCTGATGTGGACACCACACGACTTCCTTGTACGCCCATTAAATAATAGATATTTTTACATTCCGTCACCTTTAGGTAAGAAAGGTATTGTCTTTGGTCAAAAAATTCGGTGGTAAGTTTTTGATGAATAAGCACGTTTTACGGTCCATAGAATACGATTTTACTATTTTTACGATTATGTCTGTATGTTTGTGTATATGTATGTATACAGGGTGTTCATTTTAAATGGGCCACTATTGCTATCTAGAGAACTATAAGAGCTACAAAGATGGTTAAATGGGCAAACAATTTCTATTTCACAAGACTAATTTAAATAAAAGAAAAATTATTTCTTTGGGCCAGTGGTTCTCGAAATACAGGACATAACTTTTTAATTTTAAAAGATAACATATATTTTTTATTTGCTCATTTGTTAGAGAATTTAATTCAAAATTCAGTCATATCATATTTTTATACCCTTATGTACATAACGATTTTTTTGAGAAAAATGCATGTAAGGTTTTATACTAATTTGATTAAAATATGGCTATAATAAGAGTGCCACGAATCGAAAAAATTACTACATGTTATTTTTATTACATAGAATTAGAGTGCCCTGACCTAAAAAAGTGAATGTTTTGTTCTTGTAAGTGATCATAAATGTCAACGTACACGAAATATTCATGTATTTTTTTCATGGCAATCTAGTTCTATGTTAAATCAATTTGACATATAACTGCTCTGTCGATATTTTACATACCAAACAAAATGCCGCACTACCGTGAAAATAAAAAAGGCATTCATTTACAAAAACGAAAGTATAAAATGCTTAGATTCGATTGGATGCAATACCTCAAGAAGAATGGAAAATAAGGATAAATTAAAATTAAATATAAAACAAATTGTGTAAACAGTTGTGCCGCCACCTGCAAAAGTTTGGCGTGAACGCTCCCAATGGACATCACTTTTTCACTGCACTAGTTTAATGTACTTGAAACAAATAAATTTTTGTTATGGTGGAGGACGCCATTGTGGCGATTGTAGAAAAAATCTTGTGTGTGTTTCGAGCGCAAATGGACATTGTCGATTTTGAGAGAATGCAGCTCACGGCAACAACCTCTCAATCGACAATATCCCATTTTGTGCTCCTAATAAACAAATAGCTATATACCTGCCACAATTGACATATAAGATCATTGGCGTCTGGCGTCGCGCCAGATAATACGTATTTGAGACTTTGACAATGAAAAACTACATGTTTATTATCAATTTAAAGTGCCTAAATGCGTTACGGAGTCATAGTTTCATAAATTTTGAGACTAAGTAATTTAAAAATATATATATGAATGTATTTTAAATATTTTAAAGAAAACTATTCTCCAAATTTGAAAATATACCTTTTATCAAAAAATATCTGTCATTTCTTCTAAAAGTAGAGCGTACGTAAAACCCGTATTTTTATTTCTTCATTTTAATGTGACGCAGTGGCAATAAATAGTAAATTCGGTCGTTTGAAACCAACAGTAATGTCCTGGTGTTCTTGAACTTGACATAACGTTCATAGGTATGTGTGACGTCACTCCCTGACCTACAATCTTAGACACGAATTCAGACGATGCAATAAAACGCGATGATAGCATGAAAAATAAATTATCTTCAGCTTTATGACACTTAAAAAACTCATAAAATTTTATTGTGCTGTGTAGAAATTTTAATTGATATCATAATGCCATGCCGCCAATTTTACAAAACGATTGGCTACCGTGTGGTAAAGAATGAAGGAGGAGTTCATTCATAAAACAAGCTGTAAACTTATGTACGTGGTTTTATAGATACTAAGTGATATATCTCTATATTTTACTACGTATTTATTTACTATTAATATTCTAATAACTATTTAATTACGTATAAAATTTTATGATGTCAGTAAACTACAATAAAAATATGTTGATCATATATTATAGGATAGCATAGCAGCATATATAACTATGTTGTTATTGATAGTTTACTATCTATTTCTAATTTCAATCATACTTCATTTCAAACACCTCACAAAAAATTATCTACTATACAGGGTGATTCAGCTAAAGTGTGCTAAAATAAAACCGTATATTAAGGGAGTCATTTTGAATAAAAAAGTTATATTAAGGTATGTTCGAAAATTTTTCGTTATAGAGTTACAGCTTTTTAAAAGTGCACCTCACCAAACACATTTTTATTAATAACTTTGGTACTAGTTGCACTAAAACGTTGAAACTTGGTATGAGGATACAACTTATATAGATGCATATTTATACTTTCTTTTGTTTCTGTATCTTAACGAGAGGCCTCTCATATGGGAAAGCCATGATCACTTTTTATCGTCACTTTTTACCTGTAGTTTTTGAGATATTTTAAATTTTAGAAAAAATCTAGTATCCAAAAAATTAGGTACCTAACAATTAATTATTAATGAAATTCATATAAATTCATTCTTGGATATCTACGTTAATATTCTCTGAACATACGATAAGCATTACCGTTACAATATCCATTAAATAAACTTCATATCTGCAAATTACTGACATTTTGTTAATAACAAAACAATTACCCATATATTAAAAATATGGTAATTAATAATAGATATGAACAGATTTCATTTATTTTTTATATTCTGTTCTATTTCCTATGGTAATTTGATTGCTTTTTAAATTGTTAAACAATTTTTACCTCCCGGTACTCTTGGTAAGGAGGTACAGGGATCGTGCTAAAAAACGCATATCTATTTTGGTAAAAGACCATGTTTTAAGACCCTTAGAATCCAATTTTAACATTTTCACGATGATGCCTGTGGCTATGTGTATGTGTGTGTATGTATGTGTGGATCCTCCACTCTAACTCAATCATTCAGAAAATTTAGAAACCTTGTATTTCTACCTTATTGTAATGTCGGAAGCAGCCATTAGATTTTGGTTTTCTACGGGTTTGGATTAATACTTTTTTAGTATATTTTATACTAAAACATACTATTAACAAAAAATTAATACTTTAATGTAGCTCATCTTAACAAACTTTGGCTTACAAAAATTCATAATTTTAATGTAATAAATGTTCAAAAATAGCTCCATTCACACTGAGGCAATATCCTAGTCGCACGTAGAAAGAATTGAGACCATTTGTGATGTGTTCAGGAGATATCTCCTATGCTGCAGTACTATTTATAATGTTGCATTTTAAAATGGACAAATATTACATTGCTGTCATTTTTTGACAGTAGTGTGTAACCATGGAAGTGATAAACCATATGTTGCATTTTAAAATAAATTCTATATATATATATATATATATATATATATATATATATATATATATATATATATATATATATATATATATATATATATATATATATATACCGTGTGTCTGTCTTAAAGGTGTACATAGGAGATTAACATGGGAAATCAGTTCTTTGCAATTACCTGCTCGCCTAATTATTTTAAGCAAAAACGCGTCAAATAAAAGTTTTAGGGCATAAAATTCTGCATCTAAATCACGGAATTACCTTTACATGCTTTGTAACGACAGAAATTAATTATGAAAATGTCGTAAATTACGTTGAAAATATCGACAGCCATGGAATTGAACAAAAAATAAATAAATGCTTGAAATTTTATCTGTCACAACGTAAGTTAACTTATTTGACATTTCTGACAATTTGATAAAACGTCAAGCATTTATTTATTTTCTGTCAATTCCATGGCTGTTGATATTTTCAACGTAATTTTCGACATTTTCATATTTAATTTCTGTCGTTACAAAGCATGCAAAGGTAATTCTGTTTATTGATTTAGAATTTTATGCCCTAAAACTTTTATTTGACGCGTTTTTGCTTAAAATAATTAGGCGAGCAGGAAATTTCAAAAAACTGATTCCCCATGTTAATCTCCTATGTACACCTTTAAGATAGACACACGGTATATAAATATATATATATATATATATATATATATATATATATATATATATATATAAATTAATAATAATTAAATCGCGGGAGGTATTATATTGGCTACATAAGATATTTTTGAATAATTTTTTTTCTAAAAATTAAAATATCTCAAAAACTAATGCATTTATCAAGTTTTAGCAAGAATATCTTTTTGTGTATCTGCATTGTATGTAATATTTTATACGAACAATAAAAAAATGTTAATAGGTAAACAAATAACGATAAAAATGATCATGCCTTCCCCATATGAGACGCCTCTGGTTGAGATACAGAAACAAGAGAAACTATAAATATGCATCTAATTAAATAGTATCAAAATTTTAGTGCGACTAATACCAAAATTATTAATAAAAATAAGTCTGATGAGGGGCGCTTTCAAAGGGCTGTAACTCTGTAAAGAATTTTTTTCGGACATATACCTTCATATAACATATTTTACTCAAAATACCACTGTTGCTGAATATTGCTTATTTGTAGTAATAGCCATGGAATTTAAACAAAATGACAAAGAAATGCATATAGACCAATCCATAATAAATGAATGTAGTGGAGGGCAGCTGTCAGAAATAAATTGCATACATATTTTATTCTATGATGGAGCCATGAAAAAAATTATGGTTTAATTTTATAAATAATTTGTATCCAAATTCTTCAATTTCGATCATGGTAATAAGAAATATACATAAATAATATTTAAAAATATTCAAAAGTAAGGTTAAAATCACACTTGCCCTCCACTTATGACGTCATGTTGGATTGCCTAATTGTTTGAATTGTCAGAATTTTCATTTTCCAGGTTAGAAAATAAAATAAATAGATTTAGATATTTTTAGGGACTTCGGTGTATAATAAAATTAGCTGCAATTTTTATTTTAAAATCGAATTTCTTTGTAATTTTGTTTAAATTCCACGGGCCGTGGACCACGACTATCACTACAAATGACCAAATGGGGGATATTTATAAAATTTCAAATTGGATTTTACTGGTTATTAAACATACAAAATTAAATCTGTTTAGTAATTTAGGTGTAGAATTTAATTTTCTCTCTCTGGAGCCCTCTTTTTAATTAATTAATAATGTATTCATGTATTAACGAACCATTTAATATACTGTTCACTGGAAACACATACATAACTATATTATTGTCCCACGAGTATTTATCAAATCGCCCACAATTCACCACAAAAAACCACGTCACTTCACCAACTTTCACTTTTCCACTGCCCAATTCTACTACCCTTCCTCAACCCTTTACCAAGCTAGCCTCTGTCCTTCACAACCCTCCCTTCACCCCTTATTCCCAAAAATCCAGGTACAGGTACATGATCCATGAGAAATGACAAGTTTAATTTCACTTTTTACTTTAGTCCAAAACCGCGAGTCAAGGTGAAGTGAAGCAATGTGCAAGGACGAATTAATGGTGATTTAGGAGGAAAAAAGGTAAGAATAGGATAAGTTGAGGTGATTTAATGTGGCCTTGTGTTATGTAATGTTACACAGGGGTTTAGCCTTGTTGATTTAAATGCGTAAAGCTGTAAACAGTCGTATATTAACTCGTATAGTTGCGTATAGAATTGGATTCAATACAGCTGTTTCATATTTTTCAAATAATGTATGGTAAATTCTTTTAATAACTATTTATGTACTGTTTTACGTATCGGTAACAAAATTCCATATATGTAACAAAAATATGAGCATTAATGCCCAAATAAATTTCGTCAGATTAAATTGTCACATATTTCGCCATCACTATTGATATACCACTTTTCCTAGTCTTAAGGTGCATTCACAAATGAAAATTAGGTTTAGAATAATGGTTTATACTTTAGATTTAAAGACTTTGGCCGCATATTATGTAATGTATCTATTCACACTTCAGAATTTAGAGTCTCTAAATCCAAATCATAAAGTTAAACATTGCAAGGTCCAAACTTTAGAATTATGATTTAATTTGACGTCACAAATTTCACCAATGAGAACGAGTCTGAAATGATATAGATATATTCACCCATCTTTATTTAGTACCCACTTGGCGGATTCGGATTTTTAAACAAATGCAAGAAGAACATGGAGACTCTGTCATAACTTAATTGCTGAAATATAACCAATAATGACAAGCGAATGACAGTTTCACGACGCACAGGTGTCTTGTTGAGTACTGCTCTACCGATATTTTAATCTTGTTTTTGAAGCATTTACACAGATATCTGTACATATCTAAACTAATTTCAGGTAATTTAAACTTTACATTTATGAATGACTTACTTAAAAACCTAAATCTAATTTTCATTTGTGAATGCACCTTTTTACTGTACCTATAGTATGACTAGCGAATGAATGTT
This sequence comes from Harpalus rubripes, assembly GCA_963082715.1. Classification (NCBI taxonomy): domain Eukaryota; kingdom Metazoa; phylum Arthropoda; class Insecta; order Coleoptera; family Carabidae; genus Harpalus; species Harpalus rubripes. The sequence goes on along the minus strand of OY720449.1, from coordinate 82,104,819 downwards.
GACGTTTAGATTATTTAATAGATGTGGTTTATTTTGAAAACATTTCCCTATATTTGATTTGAAAGGAAACTGACCCTTATGTATTCCGTTACAGAAGATTAGAATTTTACTCAATAACAGGAGGCATTTAAAATGACCTTAGCAACAGGATTCGGGGATGTATTTCAAAAATTTAATACCGCAAATTCTAGTTCGTTCGTCTCAGGTGTAAGCAACCCTCGAGTCGGAATTACTCTTAGAGGAAATTAAAAATAATCCTATTTCATAGAATTGCCAAATTAAATAGTTTACAGATCAACATAAACAAAAATATTTAAAATATTTTAAACGCACCCCAGTTTCGATATTCAATTACCCTAGCCGGCCATCTATTTTCAGCCAGACATAGTAATGTATTTCTGTGCTTTCCTAGTCCAGTATTTAAAATAATATTTCGTAAAATTCTATTATTCTCTAGGGTTTCAAATGAAACCACATCTATAAAATAATTTAAACGTCAACTTACATTCGCTAGTCATACTATTACTGAGTTTACATGCAGTTTTCAAACCGTTTTCAAAACGTTTTTAGTTTTGAAAACGCCATGTATACAGTGTCAAAACGGTTTTGAGTTATCTCAAACCAAAACTAAAATAAATGGGTTTGACTTGGAAACTAGTTTCAAAACAACCATGTAAACACTTAAAATTCAGTTTCGATATTGCGCATGCGTACAGAGCATAACGTGTCTGACGCTCTGTGTAATTTAGTGTTACTAACCCACAAATAAACTGACAGTTGTGTAATTTTAGTGCGTAGTGGTACAATGTAAAAAAAATAATTGGAATAATGGCAAAATGAAGAATTTAGAGTGAAGAGGATTTGTTACTTACATCAGCCAAATGCGCATGCGCCGAAACTGTTTTCATATCAATCTGTGAACCGGTTTTGAAAATTGCATGTAAACAGTTTCGCGAAATTTTGACTGAAAACTGAAACCATTTTCAAAACTACATGTAAACGTAGTACATATAAGGCTTCAGAGGATGAATCTTAGATAGCAACACGACAAAAAAAAAAATGTAATGTATTTCTGTGCTTTCCTTGTCCAGTATTTAAAAGGGTTCATGTAAAAATTTCATACCTGAATATTTGGCACAATTCTATTATTCTCTAGGGTTTCAAAAGAAACCACATCTATAAAAAAAATTAAACATCAACTTTCATTCGCTAGTCGTACCATATTGTAATTATTAAAATATTTCCCCTGGTCACAATATAAAAGGTCAATAATAGAGTTTGTTATATACAGGGATGATTTTTTTTCAAGGTGTACATAGGAGATTAATATGGGAAATCAGTTTTTTGTAAACCGTTGGCCCCCGTTTTAACTTTCGGCAATGGTTGTGGTGCCAATACAAAGACAAAAAAATTCCCCATCCGAAAATACCAAATACATGGAAATTATCCAATATTTTAGGCCCATAATTAATTTTAACAATTTTTCATTTTTGTATTAATAGTAATAGCCATGCCAAATTTGAACAAAAAGATAAACAAATGCTTAACATTTTATCTGTCAGAATAGGTTAATGTCTCTTGACAATGTCAATTAGCCTATTCTAACAGATAAAATGTCAAGAATTTCTCTATTTTTTGTTCAAATTTGGAATGACTATTGCTATAATAAGGAAAATGAATAAAGAAAAGAAAGCGCTCATTCAAAATGTGAACAAATCTGACATTTTCTACTAGTCGCCATGACAGGTGCGTTTACAGCGCCGCCAACATATTCTGCGGGTCCCAATGGCTGTTTTTAAGTCACCAGAAATTAGTACCACAGTTTGACAGCTTTTAAGTTTCTTATACATTAGATCAGGGTCGCCAACCTTTTCAATGTGTTGAGCTACTTTAAAAATGTTCGAACAGAGAGTGAGCTACCTGTTATTGTTATTTCAATCAAGATCAAATGCTTTATAATTGAAAGTTACATTTTTTCAAGGAATGTGAAGCAGCATGTTTTTCCCTTTTCACCTACAAAAATAAATTACCAGATCATAAAACATTTTAGAAAGAGAATATAATTAACGGATTTGCCTCCTTTACCAATATTTATTAATGATGTACTAAGATCAGGACAAAGCAAAGATGGTCTGTTTGATTGTGCAAGGAAACATGATGACAATTACGTAAATTTCTATTATTATTAGTTCTTTCGGGATATACCTGTGAGCTATCGGAAGTATCCATGCGAGTTACCGGTAGCTCGCGATCGCTGGATTGGCGACCCCTGCATTAGATTGAAAGCATTACAAAAGAAAATTGGTAGAGAGCTATTAAGAAGCTGAAGGAAAGAATGATGTAGTCTATTTTCTACTTCATAAAATGATTGTTTTAGCAATTATTTTTTTATCATCCACTGCTATGATATTTATATTATTGGAAAACGCTTATAATGTCGTATGTATGACTAAACTTACAGGTAACTTATCAATCATATATGACATGAACAATATATGTATACTTCAAATATGTGAAATAAAAAGTCTGATAAAAAATTACTCACCAGTAAAAACGAGATGTTCTACGAACCATGGTTGATTTTATTACTCAGCTCATAGTTTGGTGACGTAATTGTTGCACCTGGAACAAATATGTATTTTTTAATAATCGTCATACAAGAAGTATTTTTGTGTACATATACAGGCTGGTGCATCGGCAGACGCATTATAGTGATTACAATGTTAATTTTGAAATGTTCAAATATTGCCTTTCCCAATTATTTTTCAGCAAACAGTTAATAATAACTTAATTCGTAATTATATATTGTCTGGACTAGGATAAATCAAAGATATTTAATTGTTAGCATTACCTAATTAAATCAGTGGTACTACAGAGTAATAAACAAATGCGCACGCTAACAGGACAACTATTATTTTTTATTTGTCATTTTGTGGATGGCGTTAAATTATAATTATATTTGTTTTATTAATAATCTGAATATCTACACATATGTAGGTATTTGTGATAAATGTCGTTAGAAGAGTGACGTCACATAAAACCGACACAGGTTTGTGTATTTAGACGTTATGAAATTTTGGCGCCATGACATTTAGACGTATGGCACGTACTCAAAAATACAGCCCGAGTGTTCCAAGAGTGAGTTTTGTGCGTTAGGTGAGGTTATTCTTGTTATATTTAGAGAAATTGCAAGTGAAAATAATAGCAATATTACCATGTGGCTGAAAGCTATTCGTCGTTTTATAAAACGTCTAGCCATATTGTAAAACTCCCAATAATTTTACAATCTGGCTAGGACATAATTATTAATAAAGATACCGGCGCCGTTAAGCTAGACGCAGCCTAAAAAGTATTATATTTTTAAACGTTTAATATTTCAATGTTCATAGCAAAAATCATAAATTCTATTATTGCAAAATAAAATCAATAACAATTTGTTTTTGAGCGACTCTTTTGTCTGAGATGCAATGGGCTACTTGCGTGCCATTTTTTTATTTAATATTTTTGTAAAGACGATAAAAACTTGCTACCCATATGTTTTCTTTTGACAAAATTTTCATTAATTGACCAGAAAAAAATTAATGAAATTTTAATATTTAAATTACCGCCATGTATGACGTAGAATTACGCCGAACCAATGAATAACCGTTAAAGCAATAACATCGGTACGTCCAATAGCAACGGCATGTGCGGGTAATTTAAACATGACAGATCATCTGTTTGACGTTTGAATAATAGTTTGGAGGTTAATATTTTCGTTTGTCATTTTAATCTTGTACGAGTACAAGCTGAGTTAAAATCCTGCTTAACAAATCGAAATACGTAATAAAAGTAACAGAAACCACGCAAATTGTAAATAATAAAGAAGAGAGACAGTGACAGAAAAATGAACTAATGTCAAAATCAAATTAAAACTCGTACTCGCTCGTCATCTACAGGTTACATTATTAACAATACATCCCTTTCTCCAGTTTAAAATAATGACGTCAAAGAAAATCTTCTTTCTTAATTTATTAAAAAGCATAATTTTTTGAAAATAAAATTTATATTTTTACCTACGTTTTCAGCTTTAAATTAGGTATTTAATGATAGATATAAGATTTTTAGTACCACGCAAGTAGCCTATTATAATCTAGTACTATGTTCCGTAAGTCATAACCAAAAAAAAAAAAAAACAAAAAAAAAAACAGTATCTTGATTCCGGGTACACCATAGTTCCTAAATATTTTCATCTATTTCGAGACAGATTGACATTGATGATTTAAAATTGACACAACGTAACAACAATAAAAATTAACCAAATGAGTGATAACGTTGAATATGACAATGAAATTGAACATTTTATTACATTTAATGCCAATAATAATAACACAACCAAAAATATAACAAATATAAATAATGTTTTCATATAATAATTATGAATAATACCACTAATGCGGTTAAGAAATTTGACATTGACATATATCGTTTGATTTTGTTATGATGATGTTTGAAAGTAACGGTAGTGGGGATAAAAATACCAGAGAAACCAAGATTATTTCGTGGTTGCCGAGGTCCAATTTTTTACCAACCTTTTTCGAATAGAAACCGGTAAATAATTTCAGGATTTACTGAACACTAAACAGTAAACCTGATCGAACCTGCTGCTTACGGAACAAACTGTAGATTACGAATACTGATTGGGTTTACTTCATAGCACCATGATAACATATTTCTACTAAGTTTTCTGAAAAATATTATTTATTTCCAAGTTCTGATTCGAATTTGTGTCACACATCCCTTCCTATAAGTTATTTCCATTCATCTGCACCTATATGATATCTCCGAATGATCCCATCCCATGTAAGTCACGAGCGATGTCAGAACAGAGTTTCTCCGTGGTGTGTTATCAGTCGGGTCACGTGACGTGTTGCGTGCCGGCGGCGGTAGTTCCGGGAACCGACGCCACCGATGTGAGCGCCACCCCCGCAAGGAAGTGATGTCCGTTATGGGACGCTGGGGCAACAGGAATTTATAGACGCCAGACATGGAAACTTGTGGATGAGGGAGATACTACAGGAGGACCAAAAGGGGGAATTAGTTAGTAATTTTTAATAAATTGATTGTCAAAAGTATTATATTCATACAGTGCCTATATGAATGTAATCATTTCCCTATTTAATTATTATAATTTTAAAGATAAATAACTATGACTGTTATGCTACAATGGGGTCATTTACCATATTTTTTACCTCTCGCTAAGAGAGGTATTGTATTCATGCTAAAAATCGCATATCCAGATTTTGGTGCATATAAGCACGTTTTAAGGTCCCTAGAATCCGATTATAACATTTTTACGATGATGTCCGTATGTGTGTGTGTGTTGTGTGGATGTGTGTGTGGATGTTGGATTCACGATTTCTCAAATACTATAAGACTTAAGACATTTTTAACTACGGATTTCTCAATCTAACAATAATGGAAAGAGTTGATTAAGTTTTGGTAACAATTGGACAACCGGAAGTGGTAGTTACAAGAAAAAAATCATCTAAATATTATTTATCTAAAATTTATGTAAATACTTATATTAAAGAATGTTAAATTCTTTATTCAATAAATATAAATTCATTATTATATTTTCTATAGATTTAGAGATAAAGAAATGCATATAAAATAATTTGATGTAAAAATTCTCAAATCAAACTACTTCAAGGCAAAAGATTCAAATGTTTGTATTTGACACAAATGTCACTGTCAAAAATATTTGTATGCCGCTGTCAAAAATATTTGTACATTATTATGAAGATTATGAAAATAAAAAAAGTCAACAACGTAGAAGGATATACGTAAAAAAGTATATAAAGAAAAAGAAAAGGAAAGTAGAAAAAGAAAATTTCAGGATATTAAATATAAAGAAAATGTATGTATTGTACATAATTTATATTAAAACATTCCATAGATTTTGCATATATATGTGAGAATTATTTTATAGTGAGACATGAATATATGTATTTGTATTTAAAAATATTTTTCGTTTTATGCGTACAACCAGGTAAAATATCTGGCGAGAGGTTATGTGCTGGCCACATCAGATTTTTTTTTCTGAAAGTTCAACTTCATATATAGTATTTGGTCTTTGTCCGATTTAAAAATTATTTGTAATAACTGAGAAATTAATTTTTAATAATTGTATGTATTACATGATAACGTAGAATTCACGGAATGACATTAATGACGGAATTATCCGACCAAATCCGACTCTGTATACTCTTAACAAGATGTTTCAGATAATAACAGCTGCTGTCATTGTCAACCACATGGTTTGGTATCATTGTTTGTGATTGTTTGAGTTAAAAGTGTGTCGAAATGGACCCGGGTTATACCAATAACGAAAGCTGGGATTCTTTCACTTGTTTTATAATTTTTTAGGTTACCGCCAATCAATTTAAAATATGTCTAATAATCAGCATCGGATTCCAACTGGAGAATGTAAAGAAAGTTTGCTGTAAATGTTTATAATTGTTATTTTATAAATATACCTATATATCAAAATGATCTTCACAACAATACAATGTTCTGGTTTTGCTAATTTCAATGTCATCACATTTTTCTAATTGTATGTTTACTTGGAACGTGAAAAAATATTTTCGTAGGCATATCCTCAGAATTATTAAAACAACCAGGTACAAAACAATTACGTATTGCAGACATTATAAAACACTGGCAAGAAGAGCACAAATCTCTTTCGTCACAGTAAATAAACTAACCTCTCTGCCACAGCTGAGTTGCTAAACATGTGTCTTCCAAACGTCAAAACTAATCATGTCTCTCTCTCTTTTCCGTCTCTGTCTGATGTCTGTGATTGTGACGTCACAGCTTTCAAGGACATTCTGTAGAGGGCAAAAATAACAGTTTTCGAAAACTAATAAAATATATTAAAAAAATTATTTGATTAAATTTTAAATATAACTAATGAATTTTACTATTACAATCACTAAAGTCGTTTATGGTAAATGCCCCCATTATTGAGAATGATAAAATCAGATAGACCAAGGAAAACAAAATTTACACTACCATTTTAAACAATAGCCCTTTTCAATTTAAACAGACAGAAAATATGCGCCATTTTCTTATTATGTGCATGGCATTTGTTTTTTCAAAATCTAGATGTAAAATGTGAGGAAATTTCTTGACAACTTCTCAAAATAAGTTACAAAAGCTTTTATAGAAGTTAAAATATCTAACGATGCAAATTTTCACTGAGAATACAGATATTTGAATGGCTGCAATATTTTTGACGTTTCGTTTGATGGCCCAGTTAACAGTTGCAGGCGTCATTTTACTTACTATATGCAGAGATAGAAAGAGATAGTTGTTAAATTGAAAAGGTCTATTATTTATCAGTCATTCAAAATTAATTTGCGAAAGTTAATTTAGTTAAGGTGGCTTTAATCGATCAAATATTTGCATCAATTTTTACAACTTCTTATTGAACTATAAGATTCTGAAATTTTACACGTTCAGAGGAATTTGAAAGTTCGATGTTCGAACCATTTGACCAAAAAAATTCAACTTAGGGCAGTTCTAAATATCAGGGTCATTTACTTCAAATTTTAGTTACTTCGAGGAATTAACTATTTCATCCTAGGTTACATATACATTGTATTCTGTAATGTTGGCATAATTTTTTTTTTATAAATGTCATCTTTCTGAGCCACCCTGTAGTAGTTGCGTGTAGTGAGAATGCGTGGCGAGGCAGGGACGGCGCAGGCGGGTTATTTATGGAAGGGTTAGGATTGTATTTTGTTGGAGAAATCGGTTTTAGATTGTGTAAAACGTACGGATTATTTATTAGATTCGTGTATCCGTGTATCGTGTTGCTCTTACATACACCACGCCACTCTCACAAAAATAGACGCGGAGGATGTTACAAGAATAACAAGAATTTCAACAAAAATCAAACAACCAAGAAGATAAGATAGTATTATTTCAAATAAATTACGGATTATTGAAAAAGGTTTGGTATAAATTCATAAGCAATAATTTCTCAAATTTACATAATAATTCTTGAAAAATTGGTGTGTACGAGTATCATACTAGAATTAGGTGTTGCACGATTTTTTTTCTTTGCTGTAATCGAAAGAATATTAAAAAATATTTTACCCGTATTTTTTATTTATTTCATATTTCTCTTTATTCATAACTATTTCACTCATAAATTTATAAGCCAATCCAAATACAGGATTTTACCTAGTTACCAAGTTCCATTTCGACAAAATAACGTTACAAAAAAAATTCACACCCTTTAAGCCAATAAGATGTCGTATTTTTACAAGTAAGTGAGTTTTGATAAGCGAAAATTTTTGACGTTTTAGAAATATATTGTTTACATACCTATCAAAATGTGTATATTTTCAGAGTTTTCAGTTTTTATTAAAAACGAGTCGATTCGGACACCTCAGAACACAATAAAAATTAGAAGATTTTTGTCAAGAAAAAATAAATATGAATGATTACCTGATTTTTATTTTGGAAATAATCCGAATACAATTCCTAGTTAAATTTCATCCTGGAAAAATTTTCTGATTGCTTTACTCGAGCCTGTTGCCAATTTATATCGTGACATTGATCAAAAATCACTCGTTTGACAACTCGTGATTTTTTTTTGTCAATGCCACTCAATAAATTGCTAGGCATCCAGCTCACGTAACAATCTCAAAATATTTCCGGCAAAAATTTACCACATATGATATTATATATGAGAAAATTGTCATCAAAAATAAGTTTTTCTACAGTCTATATAAAAAGTAGCCATTTGCACTCTCTTTATTTGTCAACGCAAAATGTCACTTTGTCGCTCATGCGCGAGAAAAAACGCTCGCTATCCAAATTTCTAACTACTTATACAATGTTGAGAAATGTCGCTTGTCTACATTCTTAATAGAAACGTTTAGTCAGGAACTAAGGGCACTGTAGTTACACATTTACCACCTTCACAAGTCAATCTGACATATAACTGCTCTGTCGGTATATTACATAACCAAACAAAATGTCGCACTGCTGTGAAAATAAAATAGGGCATTCATTATAAAAACGAAAGTATAGCTTAGAGTAGATTGAATGCAATAGCTCAAGAAGAATGGAAAATAACGATAAATTAAAATTAAATATAAAATAAATTGTGTGACCAGTTGTGCTGCCACCTGCAAAAGTTTGGCGTGAACGCTCCCAATGGACATCCACTTTTTCACTGCACTAGTTTAATGTACTTGAAACAAATAAATATTTGTTATGGTGGAGGCCCCATTGTGGCGACTGTAGACAAAAATCTTGTATGTGTTTTGAGCGCAAATGGACATTGTCGATTTCGAGAGAATATCAACACCTCTCAATCGACAATGTCCTATTTTGCGCTCTTAATACACAAATAGCTATTAAATTTCCGCTTCCCCTTTCGCCTGATGATGTTCGTAAGATATTAACCAATGAGTATGTGGCTTACATTTACCACCACCAGAATTTAAACGAATGACAGCCGTCAACTATGTACTATTGCTATTTCTTTCCATATTACTGATTTTTATATTTTGTAAATAGTCAAACATGGTTGTAGAAAAGCGTTTTGTGCTAGTGTATCCAAATAGAAATAAAAAAAATAAAAAAAAGTTTTAACAGTGCGTCAAAACGAAGAAAGAAAAAAGAAATGGTTGTGTCAAGTAAACACAAAACCATTTATAACATCAAATTTTCATTCTGTTAAGATCATTTTGATGTAAACATAAATATTATTTAAATCTTGTCATTCCAGTTCTGTCATTAGCTAATATCTTTCGGACGTCACAGGCAGAGTAATTTGGCGCCAATTAAAAAAGTATATATAAGGAAAAAAGAAGTTTCAGTTTTTACCGATAATAAAAAATAAAAATCTGATGTGGCCAACACCAAACCTCCCACTATTTAATTTTTATTAATTTAAATTTACATACATATTTAGTTATTGCGGAAACTGTATTACGATCCATTCCATATAACTATGGTTCTATTTACTATTTTCTTTTTAAAACGTTACTATTATTAATTTGAAATGATTAGTTCTTTGACAGTGACATTTAACTGTCAGTTACATACATTTGAGATACGAACTGTGTAATCAAGGAGTTTTGCTTGTTTAAAGCGTAGGGTTCGGGATTAAAATTATAGATAATTTTATAAATTTATCCATAAAATATACGGAAAAAGTATTAATGCAAATCTGTAGAAAATTTAATATTCTTTATTTTTTATAACATTAATCTCGAAAAAATAATATAGAAAAAGTATTTATGCAAATCTGTAGAAAATTTAATAATCTTTAATTTTTATAATGACACAAATCTTGAAAAAATAACATTTGAAGGTATTTTTCGAAGAAAATTTATTTTGAGCTTCAAGTAAAGTGCCATTTCCCGTTATCTGATATACACCAAAATCTAATGGTCTCTTCCCATATTAGAATAAGGTAGAAATACAAGGTTTCAAAATTTTCTGAATGATAGTATTTGAGTTAGAGTGAAGTTTCCACACACACATTCACACAGATATCATCGTGAAAATGTTAAAATTGGATTCTAGGGACCTTAAAACGTGGTCATTTACCAAAATCTGGATATGCAATTTTTAGCACGATCCCTATACCTCTCTGACCTAAGGTAGCATACATACATACATACATACATACATAAAATCACGTATTTCCCACTTAGTGGGCTAGCACAAACCCGAAAGAATAAAAATAACATCATCCACAAAATAATCAGTCTCTCTTTCAACAACATTCTTACTAACCTGATATCATAGGTACAACATATATTTCTCACTTTTAACATATTAAAGTGACCGATTTTCGGTAGCGAAATACCGCAACCGGATCACAATAATAGTTACGAAACAATCATCCTTCGCCACACATTCTTGTCTAAGCACACTTCTTTCGCCTCGGCCACATTCATAATCGCATTCATACACGCTCTTCTTCTCTTCCCACTCGGAAACTTTCTCTCTTTTAGTACCTTATCAATTACATCCATCCACTTACACACTCGACGGCCACGCAATCGAACACCCTCAATTTCACCAAGATATATACGCTTTACAAGCCGCTCACTCTTCTTCTTCCTAAGGTAGCGGGAGGTAAAAATAATAGAACACTCGCCATATTCACCTGATTAAGCAATAAGAACGTTTGATTATTTTTTGGACTTAAAAATAATTTACGGGGTAGAAAGTTTTTGTTTGAAGAACAGATTGATTCTGCAATTCATATCTACGAGTATTTTGAAATCATTCCCAAAGAAAATTGGTTCAAAACTTTTATGTAAAGTGATTCCATTCACAGAATGGTGAAGAGTATTATTGTTAAAATAAAATTTTAAAACATGTGGACAATTATCTGATTCTCAATAATTCTGTCGTGACCCTTATGTTCGTCTGTGATTTGTTTATTCCATATTATTTTCTTGCTGATTAAATTACTCTCAAATTTTCTTGGGAAAAAATAAAACCTACAAATCTGAGGGGTGAAAAAATGAAACAATTGGAACAAAATGCTGTGACAACTGTTGTGCTCGCTTCACGCATATAAACACCAAATTTAATAAAACTCGGTTCTATTACAGGCAAATTCTTTCTTCCTGCTACAAAGGGCAACGTTTCAAAATGCGATTAAAATTACTAGATTTGAGATTTGATATCTTAATTCAAAATGAAATATGTGGGACATAAGAAGGATTTATTAGTTTACTTAAGATATTATATACACAAACGCATGTTAAGGAAAATATTAGCATGAATTACAAATTACTTATAAGGATTAGTGTTTTTTTCTCACATATATAATATGGTAACATGACGTATGTACGATATGATTAGAATTTTTTATTAATATAGATATAAGAATTAAATTTAAATAGCAAATAAAATATATATTTTATGTAAATAGGTACTTATGGTAAGTAGTACAGTATGATACCGAATTTAAATACCACTTTTTAGTACAAAAAAAGTTCTGAATTCTACTTCCGGTTTCACCAAAAGCGAAATCATCGTTGATTTTTAAATAGAATGATATATTTATTTCTATATTTTCTGCAAGTAATTTAAATAGCTTCACTAAATACTTGAATTCATAAAAAAAAAAATTGTACCGTTGGATTCCAATAGATTCCTATACCTACGTTTCTAATAGAAATGTTAAATACTTATTGTTTTAAAGCAAATTTATAAAGTTTTGATACCTATTTAGTGAGAAATAAATAAATATTATACTAGCGTTGGTTTAGATAGCGATTTAAATTGTACCTTTTGATTGGTTGAAATGTAAACCTAGTTAAAAAAAACTGGTGTGGCCAACACAATACCTCCCGGCATTTACCGCCCGAGTCACAAAAAAGATTAAGCTAATTCTTATTTTTGTATTAGCGGATATTACTCTAATATTGGCAGTTTATTTCTTAAAATATAGTCTAATCTAATCCGAGTAACTACCTTTTTAAAAAAATTAAATACCGGGATAAAATAGAATTCACTAATCCAAAATTGAGAATTAGCTTAAACTTTTTTGTGAATCATTAATATTTATTAATCTATATACATACCTACATATTTACATATGCTGGAAACTGTATTGATTTCCTTTCCTATTGTTCTATTTACTTTTTTCGTTTTAAAACGTTACTATTATTAATTTGAAATGATTAGTTCTTTGAGAGTGACATTTATATGTCAGTTACATACATTTGAATAACTGCGTAACCAAGGAGTTTTGTTTGATTGAAGCGTGCTCCGGCATTTAAATTATAGATATTTTTATAAAGTTATCTATAAAATATATAGAAAAAGTATTAATGCACAAGCTCATCAATGAAACAACAGTACGCACCCGACATCGATGGTTTTCATTTTCATCGAAGACAATACAGCGATTTTTTCTGTGACGTAAAAAATTAAGTTGGTAATAACACCAGTGAAATGTTCCTAGGCTGTCGGTTTTTAAATTGATGGTGTTCGTAGGTTATGTTTTCAAAACACTGTTTTTTAGTTGACACGTGACACTTTATTTTCTATTTTGACGTTTGATAACGTACGGTAACCTACAATGATACTCAAAAGATACGTTTGGAATAAGATACACTGTTATTCACGAAAGATGACTATTCAAGGTCATTCTTTCGTAGAAAGAATACACAGCATATTATAAGCAGTAGCTGAGCAACATTTTGTACTAGAAAGAGAAAGATTATTTGACCTATGTCTATTTAATTTATGTGGTGTGACAGATATACGTAAACATAGTGGCATTACTTTCTAACACACTATAAATAATAATGACGTATGTCGCAGAATTACAGATACCTAATTATCTACCACACTGCCCTCTATGCTAATATTTACCCCAGTGACGTTGACGTTTAAGTCAAATTATTATTCTTTGGTTGTCGTATATTTTTGTATTTTGCTAAAACATAAGTGAAGAACATAAATCTTTCAGAAAGGCATTATTTAGAAAGAAACATAATTTTCAGATGAATTACTCTTATTTTTTCAGTTAAAATGTGTCCATAAATATTTCATATTGCACGCCAATGTATACGAAATGTAGTAAAGTTATCTGCAAGTAATATTATATCAGATGGCTCTAAATGACCTTGAATAGTCATCTTTCGTGAATAATAGTTTACGTGCTCATCGATGATAATAGCGGCGCCGTATTTTTCATCGATGACGGGTGCGTACTGTTGTTTCATCAATGAGCGTTAAACTTATTTCTTTATGAACTACCTAACGAACTCTTCATATACCAAACCAGTGCTCTTATCATCTCTCCTAATAATATCTCATTTATTGAAAGACAATAAATAAATACAAATAGTAGGAAAACAAAAACATATGTATATTTTATACAGCGATATATTTATAAATAAATTTGAATTTGATTATAACATAAAACAATAGTGATCTTTAGCTTCCTCTCTATCTCTATAAATATTCGTATGTCTGTGGTGCTCGTGTTTGTTGTGTGGTCTTTTATTCCGAGGCATGTTTGCGGAAATGAGCCGGATCCTGTATGCAGCAGCTTCATGTCGGTTTTCGTAAATAGTATAATTTTTCCGCATAAGTTAGTGTGCGGTACATATCACATATCCGTATTCCGAGAGCACAGAGAATTCATGTGCATAATTTTGCATTCTGTATACAAACTAGATGATCTAGCCACCGCTGGTTGCTCGATGTGGTTTTCCATCAACTCTAGGTACGGGTATATCAGGATGCAACCAACCACTAACCTTACACACACAGGGATCACTAATCATTATTAAATTATTGAAGACGGGATTCAGTTTTTTTCACATTAGCTTTATTAGGCATACATTCATTTTATTGTTTAATATTTACGGTAAAACTGGGTAAATCGTTATCTAAAGGTGGTTTAGTTGATCAAATATATTGAACTTTTATTGGAAAATTATTTACAACATAATTTTTCTACAGTCTATGGACAAAGTAGCCATTTGCGCTCTCTTTTGTTAACGCAAAATGTCACTTTGCCGCTCATGCGCGACAAAGTAGAAAAACGCTCGCTGTCCAAAATTTTAACTATAAACTATTAATCACGAAAGATGACTATTCAAGGTCATTTGTTCGAAGAGAGAATACACATCACTTTACAGCAGTAGCTTAGCAACATTTTGTATTAGAAAGAGAAAGATTATTTGACCCAAGTCTATTTAATTTATGTGGTGTGACAGATATACGTAAATAGTGGCATTACTTTCTAACACACTATAAATTATATTATAAGCGAGTTATAGTCCTCCGAAATTTGAAAATATAGATGTGACGTATGTAAGTTTTTATATCAAACTATTTTCTTCGTGGACCTACATGTTCTTGAAATATATGCTATTTCTAAATTATATTCATAAAAAATAAAGGAATATTATTATATTGTATACAAGTCGACATGTTTTATAATTGGAAATGTATTTAAATTATTAAGTTTAATGCAAAATATTTATATTCAAATAAAAACTGTTTGAGAATTGCACTACTCGACTGAAAGCCACGCTTCCGCCATTTGAATTTCTCTACTTCCATTGGTAGTAGGCTCCGCCCCTAACTCAGTATTTATTATATATTTACAGGTGGTCTTTGAGTCGCCAATCAAAATAATATATATATATATATATATATATATATATATATATATATATATATATATATATACAGGGTGATTCATCGGTCTGTCCTCTCTTTATAACTCTTTTATTTTAAGTCAGATAGAAAAACTCTTCAAATATAATTTGTATGATATATTATTGTCTATCTACGTACCATATGCATTTGTATACAGGGTGCTCCGTTTAAGCGCAACAATATGTAACTTTATATTTCTTAATGAAACACCCTATATTTATTTATGTCATCATCATTATCGATATCTGCGAACAAAGCAGATTGGCACACCCAGCAATGGGTAATATGCCGTGATGATATATTTTTATTATTTTATTTACTATATTTATTTATGTATTTTGATAGTAAATTAGATTCCCTTTAAAAAAGTATTAAGTAATAAGGGGTCTAAAATTATAAATTAAGAAGTTATTTACGTTCATAAAAAATAGTAGTTCAGACTGGAAAAAACCATAATATAATACAAAATTTTGATCCTTTTTTATTAATACTTATTTTAAACATGACACTAATTCCAAAGAAGCTATTAAAATTTAGTGATAAACTAAATAATGTAAAATTATGATAAATGCTCGAAAACTTGTACTTCAACTTCAATAGATTTTTCTATTATAAATATTATATTAACCATCTCATCTTTACTAAAATTTGTATTATTCATTTTCACATCAACATCAACAATGATAAACCAAGAGTATTTGGACAACTTGTTTGTATAAATTTGAAACAATTGATCACATTATTCATATCTTACTTTGTTAATAATAACATGATAGAAACATATCATTCAACGAATAAAGGTAAATAACTTCTTAATTTATAAATTTAGACCCCTTATTATTTAATACTTTTTTAAAAGGAATCGAATTTACTATCAAAATAAGTAAATAAATATAGGGTGTTCCATTAAGAAATATAAAGTTACATATTGTTGCGCTTAAATGGAGCACCCTGTATACAAATGGATATGGTAAGTAGATAGATAATACTATATTATATAAATTATATTTGAAGAGTTTTTCTATCTGACTTAAAATAAAAGAGTTATAAAGAGAGGACAGACCGATGAATCAGCCTGTATACGGATTTCATATGAGTGACGAGCTGCTAAAACAAAAACCCCCTTATTTCTGAAGTATTTCAATTATATCATTTTATTTCTTTATTAATATTCATTATTAGGCATATACTTTCACTATTTTTTACTAATTTCCCTTAATTCGATTGAGCTGTAATCCCCTATTATTCTTTAAAATCTCATATTGACGCTAACATATTCCTTTAACTCTATCCACTTTCCAATGTCTGTGGTTCTCATTCCCATGCTCCGCACCACTCACTAGCACTTCCCTTGGTTCGTGCTCAGTGTTGCACCTGTTAAGCACCTCGGGAACTTTGCCTGAACCTCGGCACCGCGTATCTGCATGCCTCGTTAGTCGGCGACACCGACACGGACCAGCAAACTTCCAACTTCCACCGTTGTTAGGTTCCGGGCAATTGCAATCCACACCGATCGAACTCAAGTTTCAATGATGGAACTGGACTAATGGGGGTTGAATTTAGAACTAGATGTGGACGGATGGAATACGAAATTCGAAAGCGAGGTTGGGGTAAACTACTTCCAGAGATTTCATTTGTAAAGTTATAATATATTGTGTAATAGTAAGGGATATATAGTAGTAGATCAAACAGAATAATGGATAACTCCACTCGGACAAAGTAAATACTTTTCAAATTTGTATAAATAAAAGACGCGGTTACATGGTTACATAATAATAATGCAAGAACAACTAATATCAACATTTCTATATATTGGGAATCGATAATTCAACAAATTTATATTCTTCATTGCGTGCCTGAGTGTCAGGTCGCGAATCTGGGGAACCGGGTTCGATCCTGACCCACGCCAAATGGAATTTTAATATTCAATGACTACAACAAGATTGTTTTACAAAAGAATAAATATATTGTTTTGGGGATGGGTCAATCAATGAAACACCAGTTTCAATAAACTAGAATATACTAATTATGAAATAACTTGCGAAGCGAGAAAGGGCTGTAATTTGTAATCATCATACCAGGTAATAAACAGACATTATAGGTAACGAGTTGTATGCTATACTTTATCTAAGACTAACCGTCGCTAATGTTCACAAAAATCGTTATTATAAGTTCAGAAAGTAAATAACTATTTTATTTTATCAGAGTGTCAGGTCGCGAATCTGGGGAACCGGGTTCGATCCCGACCGACGCCAAATATTTCGAATTTTAAATAGCACAAAATTGACCCCTGTGGTGCACTCTCCACGTCAGCAATGAGTGCCCGTGAGGTGACGCCTAGTAAGCGCCCGCACGGTGCAAATATTTCATCATTACATATATCTGTGTACAACCAGATTGGCACACCCAGCAATGGGTAATAAGCCGTGATGATATATTTATTTATTTATTTATTCAATGCAAAAATTGTACAGATATTTTTCAATAAAATTAAAGTAGAGCTTTTGTTTGGTTCAAATAGCGGACACGTGGCTACCAGTCCAGTACAATTCAGCAATTCTCAAACAGTTTTTATTTGAATACCTATAAAATTTTTGCATTAAATTTAATAATTTGGGTACACTTGCAATTATAAAGCATGCAGACTTGTACAGTGTTATAATATTAATTTTGTGTTTTAAAATAGTATATTAAAGAACGTGTTTTATAAGACATGTTTTTTTCGCACGCGTCAAAATTTAGAAAACGAGCGTTAGCGAGTTTTCTAATTGACAAGTGCGAAAGAAAGTCTTATAAAATGAGTTCTTTATACTATTTTTTATATTTTGCGCCTTCTACAATAACATTTACTTACTCAATTTGTGATTATATTTGTACATTTTCATGTAAATAATCTTCCCTAAATAAGAAAAAATAATAATAATTTCGACATTATATTATTAAAATGAATTGTCAATTAACTAAAAATAAATTAGGTAAAAATGGGTTAAAGAAACGTCATCTAGTACCAACAGTCTAAAACAAAAAATTTCGTATCGAAATGAAGGTAATGACTTCATTATGAACGCAAAATATAAAAAGATAATTGCTACATCCTAATATTAATGCTTACTGAAAAGTAAAATCGTGAATTAGTAATTCATGATTTTACTGATATTTGATTTTCTTTAATTTACAAAAATTACTGTGGCTCGTATTCTCACCTCTAAAGTAACGCTACTTCAACTACCAAAAGTCAAGTGTTTAATAGGTTAAAAATATAACAGCACGCTGCGTTTTATAATTATTTATTTATTAAACCCCTTTTTCGATGATCGATTTCGACTATGAATGGCCATCTTCGGATCGAAGCATCAAAACATTAAGAAAATGTTGTCATGGTTAAGATTAGTTGAAAAACTGATGAATTTTGAAACTAATTGTAATTAGACGAATTGGTGTTTAAGAGCCAAAGAGATAGATTTGAACTTAAATATGAGCCAAAGTCGTCACGACATTTGTCTTAGTACAATTATTTGATATTTTTTTTAACAGAAAAACATCAAACATGACGTCTCAAAGGTAAACAAAAAGTCTCATTTAATCGAAGCCTTAACTGTTATAGTTTTCCAGATAGCAGAGGTAAACCCTGCAAAAACTCATTTTTTATTGCCTTTTATATAGGAATCAGTTGAAGATCATAGATCTATGTTGATTAAGCTGTTTTATTAATTTTTTTAGTACTATATGTCCTATAAATTTGTGATTCGTATTCATTTACTCCCTGTATATAATTTTTAAATCTTTCATTAAGCACGGATTTCATTTTTATAAAAAAAAAATAACAAACGCAAGTTATAAAATATTTTGATATATTTACCTAAGTATTTATTGTATTTCAAAAGCTTTCAGGCAGGAAATGAACTTGGCCTTTGGCTCGGTTCAACTATTACACATTAAATAACCTTGGTAGTAGTTTCATTATTTCCGCGATCTTTTGCCAAAAATTTTAGCATATAAATAAAAACAAAATTAGTTTTTAAATTTATCTATATCATGATTCACACAACGAATTCAGGAATAACTGAAATAAATATATCACGGCATATTACCCATTGCTGGATGTGCCAGTCTGCTATGTATACAGATTTCGGTATTGATGATGACATATTTGTACCGTGCGGGCGTTTACCAGGCGTCTCCTCACGGGCACTCATTATTGTCGTGGAAAGTGCACCACAGGGGTCAATTTTGTGCCATTTAAAATTCGAAAAATAATAAAATAATATGTAATTTTAAAACAAAATCTTAAATTATTATTTACATTTTCTCCTTATTCTATGCATTTTTCTTAGTGGAAAAGTCAATATTGATTTAATTATTTACTAATATTTATACAGGGTGTCCGTTAAATTAGAACACTGTTTGCCAAATTGTAGACCACTTTAAAAATGTATTTGACTTTCCCGATTTTTACTGATTTTTCATTCTTATGTATGAAATAATATGGAATTTTGGTTTACAATTCTTTAGGTACTTTTTCATGCTAACATAACAACCTTGATTTGTTTCAAACAGCAAAAATACAACAAATATTAAATTTATAGGGCTAAAAACAATGAAACAAATGAGCCTCTTTTTATTGCGTAACTTCTTTAATAGGGCATTCTCTATAATAGTTAGGAGTGCACGGAAAATGTCATGGGTAAATACTCTCTTAATCGAAAATGTTATTCCAGATATTTGTTTAAAAAATCTAATGTGGCCAGCATTTCCAGTACATTACCTTCCCTCATTTGTATGTATTTTGTACAAATTCCATACAGAAAGTTTCTTAGAATTGATTCTATATTTGCAGTAAAATTATAATACAAACATAAACATAATACGTCAATCGCACTTGACGTTGACATCTGTCTATCAGAATATTTTTATTTATATTTGCTGGCTGCTTTATGAAATTCAATTTCTTTATAATTTTTTAACTATACATCCATAGAATATGAAATATAAAATGTAATGAAATCGTATAGAGAATAAAATATTCTTTAATATTTATAATAACATTAATGTGAAAAAATTATATTTAACAGCGTTTTTTCAAGAAAAACTGTTAAAATCTTCAAATGAGGGTACTTCCGGTCAACCAATTATAACCAAAATCTAATCAGCTCTTTATATGAAAGTAACGAAAAGGAATACAAAAGAATTATAATTTTTAGAATTGTAGTGTTGGAGTTATCGTCGGAGAAAAGATCGTCACACACACACACACACACACACACACACACACACACACACCTACACAGAGGCACACAGACATCATCGCAAAAATAGTAAAATCATATTCTAGGGACTCAAAATCGTGCTTATTTATTAAAAACTCATCATCGAATTTTTTGACCAAAAACAATACCATCCGTACCTAAAGGTACGACGGAAGGTAAAAAGTAAATTGACAAACCCAAAAGTGGGTAACAAGTTGTAACGATATAATATATTTTTACCTCTCGCTAAGAGAGGTATTGTATTCATGCTAAAAATCGCATATCCGGATTTTAGTGAATAAGCACGTTTTAAGGTCCCTAGAAGCCGATTATAACATTTTTACAATGATGTCCGTATGTGTGTGTGGATGTTGGATTCACGATTTCTCAAATACTATAAGATTTAAGACATTTTTAACTACGGATTCCTCAATCTCAATAATGGGGAGTTTTGATTAAGTTTTGGTAACAATTAGACAACCGGAAGTAGTAGTTACAAGAAAAAAATCATCTAAATATTATTTATCGAAAATTTATGTAAATACATACTTATAGGTATTAAAGAACGTTAAATTATTTATTCAATAAATATGAATTATTAATTATTATATCTTCTATTGATTTAGAGATAAAGAAATGCATATAAAATAATTTGATGTAAAAAATGTCAGATCAAACTACTACAAGGCAAAAAATTCAAATGTTTATAATTGACACATAAATGTCACTGTCAAAAAAATTGTATGCCACTGTCAAAAATATTTGTACATTATTATGAAGATTATGAAAATAAAAAAAAGTCAACAACGCAAAAGTATATACGTAAAAAAGAATATAAAAGGAATTTGCGAAAAAATGACGAATATAAAGAAAAAGAAAGTAGGAAAAGAAAATTTCAGGATATTGAATATAAAGAAAATGTATGTAATGTACATAATTTATATTAAAATACCCCATATATTTTGCAAATATATGTGAGAATTATTTTGTAATGAGACATGAATATATGTATTTGTATTTAAAAATATTTTTCGTTTTATGCGTACAACCAGGTAAAATATTTGGCGAGAGAATATGTGCTGGCCACATCAGATTTTTTGGAACAATATTTACTTACTTTTATACTATGGTTTGTCTAAAATACTTTAGAAGCATTTCATAAACACATATTAATAACAATAACATTAAAATTAGGCAAATTACAAAAATTCCTAATATGTATATTGTTTCAATACAATCATAATAACAATAAGGTCCTGAAATACGGCATAAATATTTGATGCAATTATTTTAGAATATTCAAAAACTAATCCTTGAAGTTATTTGTTAAAAAACTATAAAAAAAATTAAAATGAATAAAACTTACTCCCAGTAACACAATTTCTAGATCAAAACAAAACCGCTGCATATAGCCGTCATATTTTCATCCTGCAGCACTTATGTTTGCTATGAACCGGTTCGTTGCATCTGTCTGGTGGGCCTGTAAGTATGGTCGTGGTCTGGGTCCCATGCTTGTTCATGTCGACGTCACGAGAGGTCACCCAGTGCGCATTCGCTGATCGCTGTTGGATGTAGGAGAGGCCAGGGGGGATAACTAGTGTTGCCAACTGTGTGGAAAATGAAAACGAAAACTGGAAGATAGAAACTTTGGGAAGGTGGATTTTTTATTATTATTAGTATTCTTTATTTGTCATACAAGCTTCGCAGATTTTTTTTAAATGATCTTTGAACCACTTCTCGCAGATGACGTATGACGTAGACATATTCAATACTCGTAATACGAAGAAACATTTACGCTTGTCAAATTGACATTTTTAAGCATTATTAAATGTTTCTTTTTGGAGGTCATTGTATTGGGAAAGGTTTTTGCTTCGGACACAATTCATCTATCGGTGTTTAAATATAATTTAAAATTATCAAAAATATGAAGGAGTCGTCCACCTTGGTATTATCACAACATAGTTTATATATATATATATATATATATATATATATATATATATATATATATATATATATAAATGTTTAAAAAAGTTATTAGTTTTCAAAATATTCGAGGTTTTAATTCCTTTAACATCTACGTCACAATTCTTACTATTTTCAAGCCTTCTAATAAAGCCTTTTTAAAATCCGGAATCCATTTTTAGGTAATTGAATACAGAAAATAACGAATCCATGAATGTAAACCAAATAATATGTTCGTTTAAAAATGCTACGTCAGATAGAAACCACTTAAGTTTGTATGAAAATGACAGATGTTGAATAACACAAGCTGCCAGTAGCAATCAAAGTTTAGACTGTATTTACATATACTACATAAATATTTATTGCAACACCACCTTCTAAAGTTGTCTTTATTTCACACTTTTCAATGGCTAAAATGCGTCATTATACAGGGTGTTCATTTTAAATGGGCCACCATGCCATCTCGAGAACTATAAGAGCTACAAAGATGGTTAAATGGACAAACAATTTCTATTTGTCTACGGGACCTAACTTTTTTATTTTAAATGAGAATATATATTTTTTATTTGCTCATTCGTTAGAAAATTTAATTTTGAAATCAGTGATATTTTTATACCCTTATATAACGATTTTTTTTGAGAAAAATGCATGTAAAGTTTTATACCAATTTAATTAAAATATAGCTATAATAAGAGTGCCATGAATGGAGAAAATGACTTTGTCATTTTTATTACATAGAATTGGAGTGCCCTGACCGAAAGAAGTGAATGTTTTGTTCTTGTAAGTGAACATAAATGTCAACATAAACAAAATATTCACGTATTTCTTTCATGGCATTCTAATTTAATGTCAAAAAAATTAACACATTCGTTTTTTCCATTCATGACAATCTTATCATAGCCATATTTTAATTAAATTAATATGAAACTTTACATGTATTTTTCTCAAAAAAAAAAAAATCATTATGTAACGTAATAAAAATATTATATCACTGAATTCAGAATCAAATTCCCATTTAAAATTAAAAAGTTAGGTCCCGTATTTTAAGAACCACTGATCCAAAAAAATGTTTTTTTTCTTTAAATTTGTCCTGTGAAACAGAAATTGTTTACCCATTTAACCGTCTTTGTAATTCTAGCAATGGTGGCCCATTTAAAATGAACACCCTGTAGAAAAGTGAAAATAAAAAAAAATGTAAAATAAAAAAAACTATGAAATAAAAAAATCACCAGTATCACTAATACTGTCATTTTTGCTCACTTTCTATCTTTTTTAATTTTGTTAATATCCACTATCAAACAAAAGAACAAAACAAACCACAACAGGTGAACTGTGATCTTGTATTTTGTGTTGAAATAGTACCACTAGTGACATCTGTCGTCACAATGTCACGTCACAACGGCGCTTTTTTCATTTGTGAGCTTTAAAGCACTCGCTACTGCTCGTGTTTTAAATGGCTCACTGAAAAAAAAAACACTGTTTAGCCACTTGTTATATAAAATACTATAAAAAAATTATTACGGCTTAGCGAATAACATTTAAAACCTACAACTGCAAATCGTTTTACATTGAGTTAAATTACAATAATAATTTAAAAAATGGAGAAGTCCGTTGGGATTAATATGTTATGTAGTACTAATTCGCCATCTAGCTGCGTTTCATCATAGTAATATCAAATACTGACGTCATTCCGCGGCGCCGTTACACAAACCGTGTCGAAAAGATGAAAACTTTAAATATAATATGAAATTTATCAAAAACATAATTCTCATTACTGAATTTATTTATCTCTGTTATCTATGTATAAGTAGGCGGTTTTTATAAAGCCATATATTTATGGAAATATATGCAGGAAATACATATTACAAAAATTATCGTTTACAGTAGTAATTAGGTAGCAAAAATATATTTAGCATAAATGCAATACCTACATTTGCATTACTTTCTCTGTACATTTGCTATTTAAAACGTCATTATCTTAATTAATATCCACATTCACACATAATTACAATTAGAATCAACCGAGCAATTCTTTGATTCCATCTATGCAAATTCTTACATTCTGCTGCATTGTAAATTTCGCATTTTATTTGTGATACGAACGCACATGCTCAGGTAATTATTTATTATTAATATCGAATTCTGCAGCTGCATTCCGAAAGGTAATCTTCAGTAATGAGAAATTTTCGAGAATGTTTTTTGGCCTTAATCCCTAAATCCCTAAGAGATGGCAGGAGTAGGATGAAAACGACATGAAGTTGGGAGTTTAGATGACGTGGGATATTTAATGGAAGAAATGTAGGTGTATTATGTAGATCATTTATACATAGTTATTTTTAGAAATACAATTATAATATTTGATGCGTAAGTCAAAAAGGAAATAAAGTGTAGGTATACAAACAGTTATTATATTAAAATACGTATTATTTAAAAATACACAGGAATTCCTAAAAATATTATTAGATAATACTGTAACGTGTGAGCCCCGCTGCTGTGCTGAATGATGACGCAATCGCGCTAGGAGCCGGGCTACGTAACCGAACGAGCCGCGACGTGTTTAATTACTTCCGGTCGCCTGAACCTTTCGAGTTCATTGTTATTATACGGTCGATCATTCTAGAGCTCTCTGGAAGATAATGGCAGCTGTATAAAAGGGACACAGCTATGCTCGGGAGTTAGTTACATACAGTCATAGACATATTCACATGGAGTTTTAGAGAGTAGTGTTAGTGAGAAGCACAACAGTATCGTAGTGAGCGTAGGCCGTATGCGGTTGATGTCGAGTAGGTACTCGGGAAGTTACTGGTATCTTGGGATAGCCTTGGATGTGAATACTCGGTAGTGTTAACAAGTATTGGGAAGCTATAGTGTACAAGGACAGTAACAGCGAGTCGGGAAGTTACTGGTATACCGGGATAGCTGTGAAAGAGAATACTCGGTAGTGTTCAAGAGTATTGGGAAGCTAGGTATATGGGGACAGTAACAGCTAGTTGAAGTGAATACTCGGTAGTGGTGATGAACAATTGTGGCATACGGATAGTTGGTGTTACTGAAGTTGTGGAAAGAGAAAGTTGGTTACATAAATAGACAGACAGTGAGGTGAAAGGTGTGACTTCTGTCCGAGCAGTTGAATATACAGACGCTGGCTGTATACTCAACTGTATATAGACGCTGTGGAGGTCGGTAGGCGGACAGTTGAACGTGATATAAGTATATAGTAAATATAGTGGTAGAAATATCGTGTAAACAGTCTACAAGAGTCTGCAACAGACCGGCAGTCTAAGATTGGAACGCATAGTAAAATAAATAATTAGTAATATCGTGGAAATAAATAGTAGTGTTAATTGGTTAAATAAATTAATAGTGTTAGTGTTATCTAGTTAATTATATTTTTAATCATAATTAGTTTTTAATAATTGTTCAATATTAGTAATAGTCATTTTCATTATAGTTTAATGGACCTTTATTTTATTAATAATAATTGTCTAATATTTACACTTCACCCAAATAAATTAAAAAACGTTATAATACTGTAACGTGCGAGCACCACCGCGCCGGGTCAGCATAATAAACAAACGAGTCTCGCCGTGTTTAATTAATTGGGGTCGCCTGAAACTTTTGTATACGATTATTCGAGTCATTATCATATGGAATAGTCGAGAGTTCTCCAGGAGGTAATGGAGTTAGTTCAGTTGTGTATACAGACACTATGGAAGTCAGTTGAGTATACAGACGCTGTGGAAGACAATTGAGTACACAAACGCTGTGGAAGGCTTTTGCGTATACAGACGCTGTGGAAGACAGTTGAGAATACAAACGCTGTGAAAGGCAGTTGAGTATACAGACACTGTGGAAGTCAGTTGAGTGTACAGAGGTTGTGGAAGAGTTCTGTTAGTAGAGTAGAAAGCAGTTGGTCAGTGAGTCAGTAAGTCAGTTAATAGAGTTGAAGAGAGTTCAGAAAGAGAGTTGAAAGGTGTGAATTCTGTCCGGGCAGTTGAGTATGCACACGCTGTGGAAGTCAGTTAAGTGTACAGACGCTGTGGAGGTCGGACAGTTGAATGTCATATAAATAAATAGTGACATAAATAGCGTGAAAATAAATAGTCGTATTAATTGTTTAAATAAATAATCTTAGTGTTTAAGTATTTAATATTAATATTATAGTAATCGTCATTTATATTATCTTTTTTAATATTTATTTATCGTTTAATAAACATTTATTTTAATTAACAATATTGTTTTGATTCTTACACTTCACTCATAAAAAAAAAACATTCCAATACAAAATTACGCTTTTCGATCGAACGTTATTTGCTTACAGAAAATGAATAATTAGACCACCAAAAAACAAAACTAATCCTTTGCAATCGTTTAAGGATGCTTTATTGACTCGTTGCAACTTGTTTGGCTGGCAAGAGCACTTTCGCCGACATCGAAGCAGTTCGAGAACTGTTGGTTTTCGATCGACGTGTTATGCTTAAGAAGGTTACACAGTAATTGAACATCGACAAAGAAACATCTGAATTAACTATCGTCAAAGACTTAAAGAAAAACAAAATAACAGTTGTGCATCAATTTCTGGTCTCCATCCTCCGCATGCTTCTGATTTGGCCCCGGCTGACTATACTCCTTCCCCAAAGTAAAATTAAAACTGAAAGGGAACTGTAACGACGATGTAACACACTTTGAAACCATTGTGACCAAGGTATTGAACATCATCTCGCATTACAAAAAAAATATTGGTTAATAAAAAATCGATTAATTTTTCTGACCGCAGAAAAAATGTGAAGTACCTATATCATTGAAAGTTAAATTTTCATAATTATTCCATTTTTGCTGTTTGAAACAAATGAACATAAATAAGTTGTATATCGTGTGATTAATTGTACAAGAAAAAATGTATCTTCTAAAAGTTTTCTTTATTAACTTTTGCATATTTTAATAGTTTTATTTTGAAGCCCAGCTGTATTTCGGTTCAGAAAAATAATTTAAACTAATTTTCTCTTCCCAAACAAAGTTCTTTTTCTTGTTGTATCCTTTACATGATATTAAAAAGTTTGAGTGGCATGCAAAACAAAAAGTACTTAACAAACATAGCCTAAGCAGCTTAGAGTTAAACCCAACCTGTAATCTAATCTCATTCTGAACTTCCACCCCCCACCACTTTCCACGGCGCACTACGATGTTTTTCTCTTTGCTTTTGTTTTTAAAGAGCTCGCTTCTTTTCGTCTGAATTCCCAGCTGTGCTGCCTCTTAAAAAAACACGAGCGACATCAGACGGTAAGAACGTGAACTAGTGATAGAGGAAGTAGAGGAGCAGTCTAACACCCGAACGGAATAAGATTGGCTTGATTTCGTTTTCCAGAGACGTAGCGGAAAATATGAACCAGATGAAAAATAGTATTCAAAAGAGATGAGTTGTTTTTAGCCATATTTTTCAAGTAAAGAAGGATTGTTTATTCAGGGAATTGTTAGCGGAACAAAATATTTACCCAAAAAATTTCCAAAGTTCACTCCAAAGGTTTAACTTTTAATAATAAATTAGGTCATGCACGATTTTTCATTTTTAACTTGAATCGATAGAGTAATGAAAAATAATAGACCCGTATTTTTATTTTTCCTCAAATCGATCTTTAATACTGAAAAAATTGCAATTAAAAATGACATTGTTCAAAACGCGGCTGATTTTCTCTGCCTCGTCCCTTGCCCAATGACGTCAGCGTTTCATCAACGCGGCCATTTTGATTGTCACATTAGAATAAACGTCAAAGTGACATTTAAAGATAACCTGAAATTTACGAAAGTAAACATGTTGGTGAAACGCTGTTTTGTGCCGTCGTGCCAAAATACTAGCGAAAATATTGAGAAAATATTTTTAATAGTACCGCGTGATACAAAAAATCGAAAAACAGTTACTGTTTGTATTGAAAAATACAGATTTGATACGCAAGAAAGCAACAATAATGAAATTCTAAGCATACACAACGAACAATGTAGACAAATGTTAATCAGACGAAAAAGTAAAAACGAATGACGAATGACTAATGAACAGCAGCTGAGTGATACGTGGATAACTTCAGGTCAAATGAAAATTATATTTATAAAAATTAATATAATGATGTTACATTAATATATTGTAGCATTTTTCTATCAAATATTTAGATATGTAATTCTCAATTTATAATCCATATATTGTTTTCTTTTAGAAATTCTGTATCGATATAATAAAGTTGTATGAAATGAGTCTGAACTTGCAGTGTGAAATGATGACGTCACAACATGGCTGGTTTTTTCAAACTTTTTAAAAATGTCATACTTTAAAACTATTTTATACAACAAAAAATGTAAATAAAAAATAATTTATTCATACAGATCGATAAATTAGACTATGCTTGTTTCATTTAAACAAAAAAACAAACAATTTTTTTGCATGACCTCATTTCGTTCTTAACAGTTGCAGTATTTAAATTCCAAACCATTTAAGTATAATTTTTATGTCTATTGTAATACTCTTAAATAAAATAATAGTATTTTACATTACAGGCCAGGTAAAACGGTTGCCGCAGTAAAAGAGTTACCTGGTGTGTTTTGTATAATATTTTATTTTTAACTCACTGGTACAACGAATTTAAAATTATAACCTAAACCTGTCAGTTGCAATTGCCATTTATTTTTAATACATATGATATAGTAACAAACACAATTTTCACATGTCAACAACGTAACTAACGTAGTAACTAACTTGTAAAATTTGAACAAGTTAGCAACAAATTTTATTCGCGATCATTATAGCAATATGTCGATTCCTAACCTTTTAGAGATTGGGAAATACATCATTCCTGACTGTAATGACAATTTCTTGAGTGGGAAATGAAAGAAAACTCTTCCACCCCACAGGTTGGAAATATTTATGTAAAAAAAAAACATTAATAAAATTGAAGGCTTAAAAACTTATTGACACACATTTAAATTTAGACTTTCTTTTACATACAAAAGGATATTCAATTTGTTTTCATTAAATCTATTATGGCCCAAATCCACTTCCTGATGTCCTGCATTTATATTTCTGCAATTATTACAATACTTTTACGACATTACTAATTTCGTTAAATATCCGAATAGACCTTTTCAATTTAAACACAAAATATATGCGCAATGGGGATCTGCGCATAGTAAGAACAACTGAGATCTATGATAACTTTAAAAATCATATCAAAATAAGTTACAAAAGCTTTTATTGAAGTTAAAATGTCCAACGATGCAAATTTTGACTGAGAATACAGGTATTTTAATGACTGCAATATTTTTGACGTTTCGTTTGACAGCCCAACTGGCAGTTGTTCGCGCCATTTTTTTTATTAATTGCAGCGGTAGAAAGAGATAGCCGTTAAATCGAAAAGGTCTATTATATTCTTCGAATGGTCGTAATAGACGGCCTGGGACGATTTTCATAATTACTGCCGAATAAATATATTACTTGTGCTATCGAATTTCCAACAAAATACCATTTTACATGCAGTTCTTAATTCTGAATACTTTCACTGTAAAATCAATAGGTCAAAATTTGGAGCGAAATAAAAAAATTAATACTGTATTTCCTATATGTCAAAAAAAAGTAGATAGCCGGTATACGAATAGAAAATAGGTATATATTTATTATTTTATTATTAAAGATAACATAAACAAAATTACAAATATTTATATGAAAATTTTATTATTTTTATTCATTTTGAAAAAAATATGTATGAAGTTGCAAAAGTAAAAAAATATGGTTAAGTGTTTGTAACTTTAAAAAGAGTAAATATAGAATATAGGTAAAGTCAGCAATAGCAACTAAAAATCAAAATGGCAAAAATAAATCGAAATTTTTCTGAGGGTTCCCGAATTTAATGACTAAAGTAATAAATCATAATGTCCTAAACATAATAAGTATAAGATTATGTAAAATTTCAATTGAATTTATCTTTAATTCAAGCTATTGTCAACTCCTTATTAATTTTTCAAAGTGTTCCACAATTCTTTAAGTTATCTTCTCTTTTCTACCATTTTCCTTCTGATATTTTATTCATATGTGCTAAGAATTCCAGAGGAATTTTTCCAAAACTATTGGGAATATTTGTGCGGTCCGCATATTGAGCGTTATTGAATGGAGAGTTGTACTGGCGCGCCATCAGTTGGCAAACCCTCGAACTTCAGTTCCAGGCAGATGTTACCTGTTGCGCACTGTACTACCTGAACTCAAAACGTAGAGAGATAAAACTACAGTATTTTCCACAAACATTTGCTAGAAATATTAATAAATAATTAACTAGTAACAAGGAAAAATAAAGAAATATTTATAAATAAACAATTGCAGGATTGTTTTGATATAATAAGTAAGTAGTGGGGGATTATAAATAGCGCGAAATTTAAACTCACATAAAAAATAATTACGCATTTTTACCAAATAAAAATATATATTTTTAATTGTAGTATATTTCATTTAAGATACGAGGGTCACGCTAGAATTATTAAAACTAAGATACCTGGTTTACATTTAATAGAATAATCTTAATTAAATTAACAATAACACACTTCACCACTCTTTCCTTTAACTTCTTAAAAGCTTCCTACTAATTTTTTTTTACCTCCCATCATACCGTAGGTAAGGGAGGTAATGTTATCGGTCAAAAAATTCGATGGCGTTTTCAGTGAATAAGCACAAATTAGGGTCCCTACAACACGTTTTTACTATTTGTGTGTGTGTGTGTGTGTGTGTGTGTGTGTGTGTGTGTGTGTGTGTGTGTGTGTGTGCGTGCGTGCGCGCGCGTGTGTTTGTGCGACGATTTTTTCATCCGCGATAACTCTTATCACAAACTTCCAAATATTTCTATTTTCCGTATTTAAGCTTTCTGCAGTCATATAAAGAGTTGATTAGATTTTGGGTAAAACTGGATGAGCGGAAGTGATACTTTACATGAAGCCCATAACAGTTTTTAAGAAATAACTATATTAAAATATAATCCAAAACTTTTAAATTTTGGTATTTAAGACTTTTATATCAAGAGGAACAACATATTAGATTTTGGCTAAAATTAATAAACCAGAAGTGATACTTTACTTGAAGACCTGAACAGATTTTTGTGAAAAATATATTCTGGTATACTCCAAAACTTGTCAAATTTAGTATTTAAGACTTTTATATAAAAGGAAGCAACATATTAGATTTTAGCTAAAATTGAAAAATCGGAAGTGATACTTTATTTAAAGCTCTGAACAAATTTTCGTGAAAAATAAATTGATACGATCAAAAAATTTGGTATTTAAGACTTTTATATTAATGAAAACGACCTATATGATAAACTGGAAGTGGTACTTAATTTGGAGCTCTTAACAGATTTTCGAGGAAAAACATAATAAAATATAATCTAAAATTTGGTATTACAGACTTTTCTATTTACTGGAACAACAAATTAGATTTTGTTTACAAACGATCAACCGAAAGTGATACTTTACTTAAAAGCTCATTGCTATTTCAAACATGGAATTCACGGGAAGTCATGTGTTGGCCACATCAGATTTTTTTTGGAATGCTTTCAAACTAATTTCTGGGGGCCTTAAAAACTGTCAAAGTTGTCAATATAATTACTGAGAGATTTAAAAACTGTCAAATGAAGATATGAAAATGCTCTCTGTTTATTCCACATTTTCACTCACAAAAAATGATTAAATAAGTTCTAACTTCTTAATGTCAATAATTCTCGTATCTTCAATGAAATCTTCTTGAGAAGCACTCTCAATTAATATTTATTATTTTGCATTACTAAAGAACAATTTAAAAAAAAAATTCACACATCAGTGTTGACTTATCCTAGTTCCAAACGGACACACATTTGCTTTAAAAACAACAGTAACTGATTTTTTCCTCCCGCTTCCCCTTGATAAGGGAGGTATAGGGATCGTTCTAAAAATCGCATATCGAGATTTTGATGAATGACCACGTTTTAGGTCCCTAGAATCCGATTTATCATTTTTACGATGTGTGTGTGTCTGTGTATGTACGTATGTATGTATGTATGTATGTATGTATATATGTATGTGTTATTCTAATATGGGAAGAGACCATTAGATTTTGGTGTTTATCAGATAACCGGAAATGGCACTTTACTTGAAGCTCAAAATAGATTTTCTTCGAAATATACCTTCAAATGTGACTTTTTGAAGATTTCTGTTATTATAAAAATTAAAGATTATTAAATTTTCTTTAAACAAGCAAAACTCCTTGGTTATACACAGTTCATATCTCAAATGTATGTAACTGACAGATAAATCTAACTGTCAAAGAACTAATCATTTCAAATTAATAATAAACGTTTTAAAAAGAAAATAGTAAATGGAACCATAGTCATATGGAATGGATCTTAATACAGTTTCCGCAATAACTAAATATGTAAGTATGTACATTTAAATTAATAAAAAATAAACAGCCGGAGATTTGGTGTTGGCTACATCAGATTTTTAATGATGATATACCATAAAAATATCAATAAAATGACTGTCATATATTCTAATTATAAAACCAAAATTTTGTAAAGCACATTACCATACCCAGAAATGGGTAAAACTCGTTAATTATTTATTAATTTATTTACCAAAAAATAGGAAAAAGTAAATAAATACAATTTTCCTCTGCATTCGCATCGTGTAACATCTACTCCCAGTAAATTTACGACAGTAGATGCAAGCTGCACCTCTGCATACAAGTTAATATTTCACCTTCCAGCTAAACTAGATTCTCCATCTCATTCTCTCTTTCTTCTCTCTCTCTTATCTCATTACGCAAGCATTGCTAATTGCTCTTTCCAATTAACACACAAGAAAAAATCATATGAATATTTATTCATTAATTCAAGAACCGTTTTCCGCGTATCGAAATAAATAAATAGGCAATTTAGTCTTCTGTGACCTGGTACGAAAACATTGTTGGATTGAAACTTGAAACGTAAGCGCGCGGTGCTTCAAGGCAAGTCGTTTGTTAGTTCGCGTGTTGCGTAACAGATGGCGGGGTGTATAAGAAACGGAAGCAGGGAAGTTTATAAATAACAGAGATTGGGAGATATGAAAATTTTTAGAAAGAAATGATATTCAAGGATTAGACTATTATTAGAAGAAAAATCGATTACAGGAAAAGAATTTAAAGTATTGTTGTCGTGCAATTATACCATAATACATAGTTCCAAAAATTTGTATTTTACTAGTACTAGACGAACTTAAGCGACCTTTAATTTAAAAACTATTTAGGTATAATTTTTTTACCTCCCGCTGCTCTTGGTAAGGGAGGTATAGGGATCGTGCAAAAAATCGCATATCGTAATTTTGGTAAATGACCTCGTTTTAAGGTCCCTAGAATCCAATTTTAACATTTTCGCGATGATGTCAGTGTGTATGTGTGTATCTTAAATACTATCATTCAGAAAATTTTGAAACCTTGTATTTCTACCTTATTCTAATATGGGAAGAAGCCATTAGATTTTGGTGTAAATTAGATAACCGGAAACGATACTTTACTTGAAGCTCAAAATAGTTTTTCATCGAAAGATACCTTCAAATGTTATTTTTTCGAGATTTTTGTTATTATAAAAATTAATTAAATACTTTTTCTATATATTTTAAGGATAAATTTATAAAATTATCTCATAATTTAAATCACTGAGCCTACGCTTTAAACAAGCACAACTCCTTGGTTATACAGTTCGTATCTCAAATGTATGTATCTGACAGATAAATGTCACTGTCAAAGAACTAATCATTTCAAATTAATAATAATAACGTTTTAAAAAGAAAATAGTAAATAAAACCATAGTTATATGAAATGGATCTTAATACAATTTCCAGCATAACTAAATATGTAAGTATGTATATTTAAATTAATAAAAATTAAATAGCGGGAGGTATTGTGCTGGCCACATCAGATTTTTATTTTAAATGGACTGCAATATAATGCTCATTTGTAGTGATAGCCATGGAATTTAAACAAAATTACAAAGAAATGCATATCCTTTGAACTGTCAGATATTTGTTATTCAAGTAAAAATTACAGATAATTATATTCTACATAAATCCGTAAAAATATTTTTTTTATAATCTACATCTAAATTGCTGCTCAAATTTTATTTATTTTTATTTCGTAACCTGCAAAATCGAAATTCTTACAAATCAAACGATATACATTTCTTTATAATTTTGTTTCAATTCCACGACTATCACTACAAATAAGAAAAAAATTTAAAATTTCAAATTAGATTTTACAGCTTATTAAATATGTAAAATGAAATCTAATTAGTGATTTAGATGTAGAATTTAATTCTCCACAAAATTTATTTGAAACATTTTTGTCTAAAAATAAATGGTAAGTTTTGCGCAAGGAAACACTGATTTCCCATATTAAACGTCTATAGCCTGCTTTTTAATTATCACCCTGTATATATACCGGGTGTCTTAGGCCGACCGACAAATGGTAGAGTAACATGTGAAATCAGTTAATTGTGAATAGTATCTCCCCAGTGTAAGATGTTAAGCTGAAATTTTGTATACTTATTGGAGGATATTATATCTACGGATTACAGTCCGAATTATTAAATTTAAATGTGTAATATTAGAAAAAATTAAGAAAATTTGTAGAATTTGTTTACCGGACAAAATAGTTACTAAGTAACAGTACAAATAGCATAGCGGTAGCGCTTGTGCTTGGTAATAATAAACAAAACTCGGAGAGACTGTGGACTGTGTTCGGAACGAGTCAGCAGCAAAATTTAATTTTTAATTTCCTTTTCAAAATAATTATGTCGCGACTTTTATAAAATGAGATAAAATGCAAACAACCAACAACTGATATAAATTTAGTAACACTGCAACATATTGCGGATGTGCGCATGCGTAGTTACATTTTTTGAAGCTTCACTGTTTATTTCGACAGAAGTCAAGCCGCTTCGTAAATCCATAAGCTTGTACTTTATAGGCTTGACTTTACATTTTCAAGCGGCTTTAAATATTAATCTCGATCGTTTATTTCGAAGATTGAAAAGGGATTTACTAAATTCAAGCGGCTTCAAACGTAGAGATAAACGTAGTCTATATTTGTCTGCATCAAGACAAGACCATTATAGTACACCTTTTCGATAGTATTTTATAACATTATTCATAAATCATGCAAATCAACACGACACAATAATGGTAAAATACATGCCAATGTGTACGAATTTTGTTGACAGTTCCAAATTATTTCCTGTACAGAGTTACGACATACGTCGCCTTATGAATAGATTCTATAACTTGTGTGGCAAAAACAAATTACTTCAATTACTTATTGCGCAATGCCATACTTGCGTGTAAAATACTATAGGTAGTACGAATATGAGTCGAGATATCCATGCCTTAGTGACAGGACAATATGTGATATGTATGTTAGACAATAACGCATAACCAATAAGTCCAAAAAATACCAATACCACAAACTACAGTTACAAAAACAAAAACATAAAAAGCTTGTACCTTTTCATTTTTTCCTCCCCTTTCCTGTTGTTTTTCCACCCTTGTTTTCACTAACGTACCACTAACATTTTCCCGCACTTAACGCTACATCTTCCAAAAATTTCAACCCCGGTACGTTTCTAGCCTAGTAAACCCCTATTCGCTCATTATCGCAGCAGGGGTGTCCCGCAGCCATGTTGGTAACCCCTGTGGTGCACGCAGCCATTAGAAAAAGGGCGGGCAAAAAATAGAAAGCCAGCCATGAAAAGAAAAGGTTTTACCTTTGAGAATAGGGAATAATGTATATTGGAAAGTTAGGTGCAAAAAAGGTGGAACTAAATTCAAAAGGAATTCTACATGGAATGCAAATTGTAAATAAATGCATAGGGGCTGTAGCCAAGTATAATATACAAAAAATATATAGTTCTGTTTCTACCAAGAATTTGAATATGGCCGAAGTAAATTATTATTTAATTAAAATGTATTATACCGGGTGTTCCCCGAAATCTGTTACGACAATTAACGTATATATATATATATGCAAACACTTTATCCTTGTTGCTTTCTAAAATATTTTAGAAAAAAAATTTTCAAATAAAAGTTGTAGAATATAATATTCTGCCCATAAATTTATAAACAAAATTAATTTCGTGTTTTGTAAATGCACAAATTAAACTTCGAAAATTACAATTTAATAGTACGTAGTAGCCATGGAATTAAAAAAAAAGAAAAAGCAAATGTGTGATGTTTTAACTTTCAAATCTTGTAACTTTTTGTCAATAAAAATAAGTATAACATTACTATAATTTTATTAAAATTAAATTTTGACAGATAAAACATCATACAATAATAATTATCTTGTCTTGTTCACCTTTTCAATTTAAAGAGATAGAAGATATGCGCATAGCAAGAACAAATGTCGGGATCCATGCCATATGTTTTTCCAAATTTAGACGTAAAATGTGAGAAAAATCTTTGACAACTTTAAAAAACTTCTCGAAAGAAATTATAAAACCTTTTAAGCTGTAACGATGCACATTTTCAGCGAGCATACAGGTATTTAGTGACTGCAATAGGTATATTTGACGTTTCGTTGTTGGCGCCATTTTACTTACTATTTGTAGTCATAGAAAGAGATAGCTGTTAAACTGAAAAGGTCTATTCCATGGCCAGTACTATTACATTGTAATTTTCCAAATAAATATATCTAATTTTTCTATTTACTAAATATTCTAAACACACTAAACATACCTAAAGTTTTTGTTGATTGACATAGAATTTCATCTTTTTTGTTACCTTCCGTCAACTTTAGATAAGGAAGGTATTGTCTTTGGTCAAAAAATTCGATGATGAGTTTTAATCAATAAGCACGTTTTAGGGTCCCTAGAATACGATTTTACTATTTTTACAATGATGTCTGCATGTATGTTTAGATGTATGGATGTATGCATGTGTGTGTGTGTGTACCGATTTTTTCGGAACGCATAACTCGAATACCACCTTTTCAAAAATTATATTTTTTGCATATTCCTCTTCTTTACATCCATATGAAGAGCTGAATTGATTTTGGTTATAATTGGTCGACCGGAAGTACCCTAATTTGAAGATTTTAACTGTTTTTCTTGAAAAAACATTGTTAAATATCATATTTTCGTATTTAATGTTTTATATTAAAGAATATTTTATTCGCTATACGATTTGATTACATTTTATACTTTATATTCAATAGATATAGAATTAAAAAATTATAAAGAAAATAAATTTCATAAAGCAGCCAAATAAACAAATATATCATAAATATATCATCACGGCATATTACCCATTGCTGGGTGTGCCAATCTGTTTTGTACACAGAATTTGATAATGATGATGACATATTTGTACCGTGCAGGCGTTTACCAGGCGTCACCTCACGGGTACTCATTGCTGGCGTGGAAAGTGCACCACAGGGGTCAATTTTGTGCCATTTAAAATTTGAAATATTTGGCATCGGTCAGAATCGAACACGGTTCCCCAGATTCGCGACCAGACACTCAGGCACGCGGCCACGAGACCCCACATAACCTTGGAAATATCTACTTTATTAAGAAAATTCTGATTGACAGATGTCATGTCAAGTGCAATTGACATAGTATGTTTGTGTTATAATTTTCCTGGAAATATTGAAACTTTCTGTGTGGAATTTGAACAAAATACATAGAAGTGACTTAAGGTAATAATGTACTGGAAATATGGAATCTTTGCAAGAAACATTCTGGGTGCAATTTGTACAAAATACATAAAACCGACGGAAGGTCATGTGTTGTTAGTTGCCCACATCAGATTTTTTGAAATATTTTTTTTTTCTAAAATAATTTGGATAGCAATATAAAAGAGAAAGTTGGTTTTCCATATTATGTGAAAAGTTATTGTTGATTTTAAACCATCGAAAATTACGAAAGGTTGACATTGGTTGTTATTGCATTGAGCCACAGAAAATGTTATTGATATTTGTTAAAATATTGTGATCAATAAAATGTAAATATTTTATTTAGTCATGCCTGTGTCACAAACATAAATTATTACAGTTCAACACAATCACTAAATTTTAAGAAATTTGGCAACAAAATAAATTATATCAAAATTTTATTTGATTTTTAAAAAGGATGGAAAAACGGAAAATATTCAGACACGCAGTTTAGTGAAAATTATTTATTTCCTGGCCTACGTTTCGACTGTAACTTTAGTCTTCTTCAGGGCTAGAAATTGTAGGCCAGAAAATAAATAATTTTCACTAGATTGCATGTCTAATTATTTTCCATTTTTCCATTCCGCTACCAGTCGACCATCGTATTTAACCTTTTAAAAAGTATGTTACACATTTTTTGCAATATTCTCTGATTGATTTTACCTACCTATAAGTACTTGGAATAATTGTACTTGACGTATACGTTATTGTATTATTGATTGTACTAAAAGTGTAGCAGACAGAAAAATAAAATTTGAAGAATGGACCTTTTCAATTTAAAGAGATAGAAGATATGCGCAGTGGGGATCTGCGCATAGTAAGATCAACTGAGATCTATGGCGTTTGTTTCGAAAATTTTTAGACAAAATGTGAGAATATCTCAGATAACTTTAAAAAAAATCTTATCGAAATAAGTTACAAAAGCTTTTATTGAAGATAAAATGTCTAACGACGCAATTTTTCACTGAGAATACCAATATTTTAATGACTGCAGTATTTTTGACGTTTCGTATGACAGCCCAACTGGCAGTTGTTCGCGCCATTTTCTTACTATTTGCAGCGATAGAAAGAGATAGCCGTTAAATTGAAATGGTCCATTGATACACTATTTGATGATTAAATTCATAACTTACTAATATTTGTCTAATATTACTGCAATCAATTTAATTTATGTATCACTGTAACCAATTTTACGCACATTCATTTATACTGAGTTAAAATGAAATAATTTCTATTGCAATTTAAACAGTACTAGTTGTCATATATTTATGCGAACATGAGAACTTTGCAATAATATTAATTTAAGTCAATAATAAGACTATATCATCCACTATACTTGTAGTGCTGCACTTGAGTTTACTACTGTCCACATGCATACATATAAGCAAGCAACAATATCAAGTTTGACGGGTGACATAATATAGGAGCAATGCGGCGAATATATTAGTTAACCTTATTTATTTTAGTGACGGACGCAGCGCAGACATATTCGCAGAATGAAGCTCGGCACTTATCATTCCAGGCATTCCTAACTAAAGTACATGAACAACTAGCTTTAGTAGAGTACTAGAGAAGTCAATGCCAATGCTTTACTATTTCTGAATGCATTAACACTAATAACATTACAGGAAGATATAATTAACCTGTATCGTAAATTTATACTAAGTAAATAATAGTTACAATGTATTTACATAGAATAAATTTATAATAATTTGTGTTCGTTATAATAATTTTATTATTACTATTTTTCTCTTAATATACTCGCCAGTAATAAAGTTCATGATGATTTCTTTGACTTTTTAATCCGTAATAACAATATCTACAAAAAACTACAAATGGAAAACAGCAAAAAATAATCATGAGGTGTTAACAAGCTCAAAATCCGACATTTTGGTACACACTGAGATTTCGAGTAAAAATCAAAAAATTAATCATTATTTATTTTTAAAAAAATTAGCCGTGTTCCTTCGGGCTGTGATTCGTAATCTATGATGAAAGTGAACATGATTAAGAAGAATAATGTTTTTGCATTTCCTATTCGTTATCCTCATTTTCTCATTTTGTGATCACTAGACAACCTACCCCCTTCCCTTCAGAATCACCTTTTTTGAGTGATTCAGATGGATTCAGTTCAAACAAATTGAAAATATACTATTTCGAGCGTAGAAATTTACGAATGTGGGGTTTGTGGCATCAAGGGAAATAAGATTTTTCTACAAAAGCGTGTAATGAACCACATAAAGATTTGTTTGAAATAAACATACTTCATAATCCTTATCAAGAACATTATTTTTTAGTTCAATATAATCCATTTTTAATTCTGACTATAACACTTGACAGTTGATTATTTATAAAATAAAATAGGATAGTTTGCATTAGTCTGCATATGACATTGACATTTGAAACTAGATTGTGTTGTTGTTTTCTTGATATAATTTTTAAATCCTGTTTCAAAAGGATCACGATTAAATTAATCAGGATTCACAAAATCACAATCACAGTCCGAATGAACACGGCTACTGTTGGAGATGCAGTCTTAGTAAAATGATTATATCCAACACCGACTCATACTATATTTGTTACTATGGTTATTCAAAATAACTAATGTACAACATTAGTCACTCCGTGAGAGAATATTTTAGAAGTCACGGAGGAATTATTACTGATTTTTGTGTATTTTAAATATAAGTAGAAAGCAATTTTACAAAATTATTTTATTGAAATAAATTAACTTATTTTTTAAATTAATATTAACATTTATGCTAAAATAGGTTACTTATCATTACACAATGACAGCTGTCATTTACGGCTGATGAAGCAAAAACGAGAAGCGAGTTAGTGGTTACTTGCTTCGAAATTAAATTCAAAGATGCTGCTTATGCTTCTAAGTGAATACGTTTTAAAGGATGGTCCTCATTTTCACCTATTTTAATGTATTTTTCTTTAAAATAATTCGCAATGACAGACTATAATTATTACAGCAATTTTTTTTCAATAACAATATAACAAAACCATATTAACCATTCAATGGTTACTTTATAATTTAAAATAATACATCAATAGGGGATTACAGCTCAATCGAATTAAGATAAATTAGTAAAAAATAGTGAAAGTAGATGCTTAATAATGAATATTAATAAAGAAATAAAATGATATAATTGAAATTCTTCGGAAATAGGGGTTTTTTTTAGCAGCTCGTCATTCATATGAATTCCATATATATTATTTTGACTGGCGAGTCAAAGACCACCTATAAATATATAACGAATACCTAGTTAGGGGGTGGAGTCTACTACCAATGGAAGTAGACAAATTCAAATAGCGGGCACGTGGCTACCAGTCCAGTACTGCAATTCTCAAACAGTTTTTATTTGAATATAAATTTCTTGCAGTAAACTTAATAATTTTGATACACTTGCAATTATAAAGCATGTAGACTTGTACAGTGTTATAATATTAATATGTTTTTTACAAATATAATTTAAAACATTTTAAGAACATTTTAGATCCATGAAGAAAACAGTTTTATATAAAAAATTATATTCGTGACGTCACATCTATATTTTCAAACTTCGGGGGACCATAACTCGCTTATTAATAGGAATTTTTCACCGGATTTTCACCTACTTAGTTTTACTTATAGTCTCTGATGAAATTATATATAAAAAATGGTGGAATCCCTTATTGTCTTGTCAATGTGAAACGATGAATGAAAAATAATAAAAAAGTGTTGGATAAAACATTGTATTACACTCGTGTGGAATGTATATTAGTCATTAAAGAAAATTAGCCACTCGCTCTGCGGGCTACGTGGCTAAACATTTTTTTTTTCGTGACTAATATGATACATTCCACACTCATACCGTGTGTCTATTTTAAAGGTGTACATAGGAGATTAACATGGGAAATCAGTTTTTTGCAATTTCCTGCTCGCCTAATTATTTTAAGCAAAAATGCGTCAAATAAAATTTTTAGGATATAAAATTCTACATCTAAAACAATAAACAGAATTAGATTTACATGCTTTATAACGACAGAAATTAAATATGAAAATGTCGAAAATTACGTTAAAAATATCGACAGCCATGGAATTGAACAAAAATGAAATAAATGTTTGACGTTTATCTGTCACAACGTAAGTTAACTTATTTGACGTTTCTGACAATTTGATTTGAACAAATATCGTTCATTATGGCAATGATGGAAATATAAAATTAATAAATAAAGTTAAGAAAATACAGTTTTGTTTAAATAATATGAATATATTAAAAATTCAACATTGCGTAACAAAATTATGTAGAATGCTGCTCAACTCATTTCCAATACATCTACCTTAGTACTACAGAAGGGGTCTACACTTATCATTCCTAACACTCATTATTAGAGTAACGCATGTTCTGCTCGTCCTGTATTCTGATTACGCGGCTCACGTGTATTTTTTGAAGACACATTAGCAGTCTTTTGAAATTTTGTCACGAATTTAGCTCTTCGTTCGTATAAATGTTCATTTTTTAATCATTTCAGACAATAAAACTAGAGACAAAATCAAATTGTCAGAAACGTCAAATAAGTTAACTTACGTTGTGACAGATAAAACGTCAAGCATTTATTTATTTTTTGTTCAATTCCATGGCTGTCGATATTTTCAACGTAATTTTCGATATTTTCATATTTAATTTCTGTCGTTACAATGCATGGAAAGCTAATTCTGTTTATTGATTTAGATGTAGAATTTTATGCTCTAAAACTTTTATTTGACGCATTTTTGCTTAAAATAATTAGGCGAGCAGGAAATTGCAAAAAACAGATTTCCCATGTTAATCTCCTATGTACACCTTTACGACAGACACACGGTATAATAAATAACTATTATTAAATTGTCATTTATTTAACAATCCTGGATTGATAAAATCATTTTATCAAGACTGCATCTCCAACAGTTTTTTTTTCCTAACATCATATAGTATGACTAGCGAATGAAAGTTGACGTTTAAATTGTTTAATAGATGTGGTTTCTTTCTTTCAACTCGAGGGTTGCTTACATGAACCGAACGAAACAGAATTTGCAGTATTAAAATTTTTAAATACATCCCTGAATCCTATTGCTAAGGTCATTTTAAATGCTACAATTATTCTAATCTTCTCTAAGTGAATACATAGGGGTGAATTTCTTTTCAAATCAAATATATTTCATTCGCTAGTCATACTATACCAACAGTCAAGAAATACCAGTAACTATTATTACTTTCAGCAATTCAGATAATTGAAAAGAAAATTTGAAGATTTAAACAGAAAAATATAAAAACCATAATAGCTGCTTGTTCATTTCTCCTAATGACAAGTGTCTAACAAGCTTGGTAGCTCCTCCATAATTTCATCGTGTCTATTATGTTTTCGTCTCATTTTGCGTTCTTTCTTCCTTCACGTATTCCGGTCTGCGTTGTTTTGCGGCTGGGCCGGCTATTTGCCGGCGACGTGCTCTCGCTGGCTGCGTGCTAGCGCTCTAGTTGGCCCGAACTCCAGAGCTCCGCTTTTTTATATTTCATCGACATCACAGAAATGCAGCGCGTAAAATTCCACCGACACGATGTGGGATTCGTTTCAAATGTATGAATTTGTTTCGTATTCCTATACACAACGGAGATGAGAGTATTATACGAATAGAGGATACATGTTGGATGTATGGGGTTATTTTCAAATTGGAAGAGAAAATTGAACTTTTAAAAATTTATACCTTTAATTTCGAAGAGTAGGCTGTTTTCTAAGTAAAAGAATCTGTATTTCGTTTTGGAATCGAAATAGAACGGTATACGAGTATCACTCATTTAGGCCTGCTCCTACTACTTCTATTTAAAGTGACAGTTAGTGTTTTCAAAATTGTTCTTACCACCTTTGCATCTTTAGTTAGTTGAGCAAACTGGAAGTAAAAACTGTTGTTCGTATCGCTTTTAACTTCAGTTTAATTCCTAATGGCTAATAAATCGTCAGTTTAACTATAGGTGGTAGGAACGGACCCTAATACAGTTATAACAGTTATTTATCTAGGTTAAGAGAAGCGAAAGTTTAACACTTTAAATGCCAAGTGGTAACAGCGTAGTTTCACACTTTTTTGACCGTTCTGGCCGCGTGAGACCCACGTGGACTCACAATGTCAAATGTTCGGCGGCGAGGTCTGGTCTTGAATTGCAATTAATGTCAGTGTATAGTATCAGAAACCATGTTTGGCCTACTAATTTTGTGAGACCAATGTGAGTTCACGTGGCCATAAATTCATATATAATAAATAAATTATAGAGATAGTAATTTTGTAAGTATATTTTTTTACCAAGAAGGGCTAAACAGGACA
Organism: Harpalus rubripes; assembly: GCA_963082715.1. NCBI lineage: Eukaryota > Metazoa > Arthropoda > Insecta > Coleoptera > Carabidae > Harpalus > Harpalus rubripes. The sequence continues at coordinate 82,060,316 of OY720449.1, read as the reverse complement.
AGTCCCAATATATATATATATATATATATATATATATATATATATATATATATATATATACTTATATATATATATATATATATATATATATATATATATATATATATATATATATATATATATTTCGTATGAAAGAAAGACAGTACAGATACATTCGATAAAATAATACATGAAGAATAAGAAAAAAAAAACAATATAAATTAAATAGTTTTGATTTTTACTATCTAATTTAGTGCATCTTCCGTTAATAGGTGAAGTTGAGCGAAACCTTGCTAAAATTTAGATAAGGGACATTCTTCAACTATATGCTGAATTGTTTCTCTTTCTGCTCTACAATCACAATTTGGTCTATCGCGTATTTTCCAGTGATATAACATATTATTACATTTTCCATGGCATGTTCGAAAACGATTTAGCTTACACCAAATAGCCCTTGGTTGATCTAAACCTGTTACTTCTTTTGTGGGATCTGAAATTAAATTTTTATTTGGAATATCGGCTGTCTGCCAAGCAATTTTCCAATGTTCTGAAGTGCAGAAAGGTGCATTAAGAAATTCTTCATTCCAAAATGGTTTACGAGATTTTAGTCTGTTAGATGGTAAATTTTCTAAATCTTTTGTAATCGAAAACATATCAGGTGAATTTTTAAATTTATCCCAAAAACGTTTACTAAAGTAGTTTCTTCTAATATCATATGGTGCGATATGTGCTAAAACATGTAGCCATGGTATAGGAGTTGATTTAATTGTACCAGTTATTATCCGTAACGTTGTATTTAATTGTGCATCTACCTGCTTTACATGAGCACTGTTCTTGCAGACTGGACAACAATATTCTGCTGCAGAATATACCAGAGCTAGTCCTGTAATTCGTAATGTATACCCATTAGCTCCCCACGTGGAGCCGGCAAGTTTTAATAAAATATTATTACGTGTTTTCAATTTTAATCTCAATTTTTCAATGTGGTATTTATATGTGAGAGAGGTATCTAAGGTTACGCCAAGATATTTTGGAGAAAAATTGTGACAAGTCCCAATAACAGCGCAGCACTAACAAAATCAAACATTACATATTGCGAACTCAAATAAAATTTAACAAATATTTTGAATGTACGTAAACTACAACAAAATAAATCAGGTACATTAGGTACAGAAGCTAAATTATTGTAAGCATGTATTAATCTAACTAGCGGTGAATTCATTGCAGAGTTTGTGCTACAGTGCTTAACAAAAAATAAATCAGATAATCGAGTAGAATGATGATATATCCGTAAAGAAAATTTATTTAAAATAACAGGGCTATCTATAAAATCAGTTAAAATTTTAAATAAGAATGACAGATCCAAAAGTATTCGTCTTTTTTGTAACGAAAGTAATAGAATCGTATTATGTGGATACCTGATATTCAAAATAGAAATAAATTTTCTTTGGACACTCTCGATTCTATTTATATATACATGATAATGCGGTGACCAGCAAACAGTAGCGAATTCTAATTGAAATCGTACAAGAGAATAATAATGAAATATGAAAGTGTTATAATTAGTGAAACTTTGTACCAATTCTTAAAATAACGCCAAGCATTTTATAAGCTTTTTTTATAGGTATTTTTCGAAGAAAAACTATTTTGAGCTTCTAGTAAAGCGCCATTTCCGGTCATCCGATTTTCACCAAAATCTAATGGGCCATTTCCATTACAAAAAAAGTTCAAAATACAATGTTTAAAATTTTTCTGAATGATAGTATTTGAGTTAGAGTGGAGGATCCACATATACACAGACATCATCGTGAAAATGTTAAAATTTGATTCTAGGGACCTTTAAACGTGCCCATTTACCAAAATCTCGATATGCGATTTTTAGCACGATCCCTATACCATACCTCCCGTACCAAGGATAGCGGGAGGTAAAAATGTAAATATTTTTAGGGCGCTTACATTTACGTCAGTCGAAGTCAAGAAAATGGAAGTTGTTCAACTGATTCTTAAAAAACTTAGCATTTTTGTTAAATTCTTTGTGTGATATTATTCTAGTAAATCAAATCAGTCGTATTTATTTAAATGGTATTATTTTGAAAAATATTTTAAAACATGTAGCTTTTAGCACCGGATTGCATTAAATTTATTGTAAATTGAACTTTTATTTTTTTAAACTTATTACAAAGAAAATTAAATTTGAAAACACTATAAAACTTTGGTTTTATTTTGATCATTTTCTTATTATTTCTACTCTCAACGGTACAGATACGTCATTACCGCAATCTTGTATATTATTTATTCATTTACTACCCTTGATGATCATAATATGTACATAACCCCAAATTATTACTCCCACAATCCAATCCGCCAATTTGTCCATTTTCTGATCTAATCCACTTACTCCTACATTTTCCTCTTCTTGTTACCTTCCAATTCATCCTAAATCACGCGGCGTAACGGCAGTATCACTACGGGTTAGGTTACCTACCCCCACCACTTGAGCTATTGTCAACCTCCGGGGTGCAATACAGACAGCAGTGGGAGGCTTTTGTTTTATTTATTCCGGAGAAGATACAAGATAGAAGATGGAAGTAGGAAGGTGGCTATGAAAGGGAAGGGGGTATTGATGTTTAGTTTTTGTTTTGGTGGGTGGGGATAGTGAGTGAACTTCAAATGAGGTGTTAAAATGCGTAGGTCACTAGATATAAGCATTTTCACCTCCCGCTACCCTTGGTAAGGGAGGTATAGGGATCGTGCTAAAAATCGCATATCGAGATTTTGGTAAATGACCACGTTTTAAGGTCCCTAGAATCCAATTTTAACATTTTCAAGATGATATCTGTGTCTTCTGCATGTCTGTGTGTATGTCTTATGTCTATGTGTCTGTCTTATGTCTGTGTGTATGTATGTGTGTATGTATGTGTGGATCCTCCGATCTAACTCAAATACTATCATTCAGAAAATTTTTAAACCTTGTATTTCTATCTTATTCTAATATAGAAAGAAGCCATTAGATTTTGGTGTAAATAAGATAATCGGAAATGGCATTTTACTTGAAGCTCAAAATAGTTTTTCTTCGAAAAATACCTTTAAATGTTATTTTTTCGAGATTTATGTTATTATAAAAATTAAAGATTATTAAATTTTGTACAGGTTTGCATTAATACTTTTTCTATACAGGGTGTTCATTTTAAATGGGCCACCATTGCTATCTCGAGAACTATACGAGTTACAAAGACGGTTAAATTTCTATTTCACAAGACAAATTTAAAGAAAAGAAAAATTATTTTTTTGGTCTAGTGGTTCTCAAAATACGGGACGTAACTTTTAAATTTGTGGATGTATGTGTGTATCCTCCACTCTAACTCAAATACTATCATTCAGAAAAATTTTAAACCTTGTATTTCGAACTTTTTCTGTAATGGAAAGAGCTCATTAGATTTTGGTAAAAATCGGATAACCGGAAATGGCACTTTTCTAAAAGCTCAAAATAGTTTTTCTTCGAAAAATACCTTTAAATGTTATTTTTTCGAGATTAGTTATTATAAAAATTAAACATTATTAAATTTTCTATAGATTTGCTTTAATACTTTTTCTATATATTTTATGGGTAAATTTACAAAATTATCTATAATTGAAGTCCCAGATCCTACGCTTTAAACAAACAAAACGCAGTTATTCAAATGTATGTAACTGACAGATAAATGTCACTACCAAAGAACTAATCATTTCAAAATAATACCAGTAACGTTTTAAAAAGAAAAAAGTAAATAGAACAATAGAAAAAGAATTAAATACAGTTTCCAGCATAAGTAAATATGTAGATATGTATTTAGATTAATAAAAATTAATGATTCACAAAAATGTTTAAGCTAATCCTCATTTTTGGATTAGTGAATTCTATTCTATCCCGGTATTTAAAATTTAATCTTCATTTTATTATAGCTCCGGTGGCTCAATGTTTAGAGCAACGCCTCATGTCATGAGTGCCTTCGGGGCTCTCACTAAGACATGGATGTGTGTGATGTGAACCCACTCTGTAATTCAGATTTAATCTTGTTGAGGAGTTTAAAAAAATGGTAGTTACTTGGATCAGATTAAGAAATAAACTGTCAAAATTAGAGCAAAATTCGCTAATCCAAATATAAGGATTAACTTAATCTTTTTTGTGACTTGGGCTGTAAATGGCGGGAGGTATTGTGTTGGCCACACCAGATTTTTACTTCCTTGTACGAAATAAAGGAAGTATTGTAATCGCGAAAAATTTCGGTTTTGAGATTTCAACGGGAATATCCATTTTGACCATCCCTGAATCCATTCTGACTAATTTCGTCGTGACGTCTGTACGTACGTACGTACGTATCTCGCATAACTCAAAAACGGTAAGCCGTAGAAAGTTGAAATTTTGTATTTAGGACTCCTATAACATCTAGTTGTACACCTCCCTTTTTGGTCATTACATAATTACCAGAAATGGTACTTTATTTGAAGCCTATAATAGATTTTAATGAAAAACTATATTAAAATATAATCCAAAACGTTTCACATTTGGTATATAAGACTTTTATATCAATTGGAATTACATAGCAGATTTTGGTTAAAACAGGCTAACCGGAAGTGATATATTACCTGAAGTTGTTAACAGTTTTTCTTGAATAAAATGGTTAGGTTAGATTTTAGAAATAAATGCTTCAAATAAGAGTTTTAGAGAATTAAATTGTGCGTCTAGCACATCAAGTATTATTAAATTAGCCCTTTGTATAAGCGAGATATGTAAATATAAAACTTATATACTTTTTGGTTTTTGTAATGAAGCTTGCTATGGATTGACAAAAAATAACAAAAAAATAAAAAATAGATGTTAATGTCAAATTACGTCAAACACGTGCAATTTTATAATTGGGTCTATACTTCATCTTCATATTGGTCTTGCGTACAAGGAAGTCGTGTGGTGTCCACATCAGATTTTATACTTTTTGGTTTTTGTAATGAAGCTTGCTATGGATTTGGACAAAAAATAACAAAATAATAAAAAATAGATGTTAATGTCAAATTACGTCAAATACGCGCAATTTTATAATTGAGTCTATACTTCATATTAGTCTTGCGTACAAGGAAATCGTGTGGTGTCCACATCAGATTTTTTAAATTTGTTAATAGCAAATATGAAAAGTTTAAATGGTATTATTTTGCAAATACAAAGGGTGAAAAATGATGTTACTATATTGAGGGAGTGTAGATAAAAAAGGGTTAGAAACAGTTATGTGTCACGGTACATTACCTAATAGAAAAGTTTCCAGACATGAGAAAAAAGGGTGTATTAAGAAAAGAATTCTGAATAACGGTACTGTCTATTACAAGCTAAAAGCAGAGCAAAAAATTGTCATGGTCCTTTGGAACGTTGCCAAAATCACGTAGATAGGTATTCTGACCCTTTGAGAACACTGTTTTTACACGAAAAAAAAAACTAACTGTTTAACTTATACTAATACCACATGATTTTAAAAATTATCTATATTTACTGTGCATATAATTTATTAGTTAACAAAATATTAGAAATATGAATTTATAAAATGTGTACGAATAATAAATAGTAGCTGTATTCTTTTTGGACAAAATCTCAGCTCATCGCAAATCACTTCAGATAAACTCAGGAAATCGTTGTTCTTTCTGACATAACTAATTTGAGTTGTTCTAAGTAAACTCACTTCCCCCCTTTCCGATGCTACACTACCAGTTTACAACTCAAAATGATTTGAAACACTCAGTTTACATTTTAAAGTTATATAATTCAACAAAATTTATATTCACATATATTCGCAATCGTAGATAAAATTTCCCCTCTAGTGGCGCAAATCGGTACTATATTGAAAGCAATCGTATAAGAGCCATATTGAATTAGTGACAGCTGAGTGAGTAGTGTAGTAATTAATAATTAAATATTTAAACTTATCGCCTTCGTATAACTAAGTTTTTAAACTTGCTTTGTGTATACAGTCAACGAAACACAGTGAACAATGTCAACTATCATATGTCAAACACATCGTATGGCGGCCATCTTGTTTCGAAAATCAGCGCCTCTATCGCTAATTTCGATTGCGAATAGATATACATAAACTATTATTCACGAAAGATGACTGTTCAAGGTCATTTGTGAGCCGACTGATATAATATTACTTGCAGATAACTTCATTGCATTTCATATGCATAGGCGTGCAGCATGAAATATTTATGGACACATTTTAACTGAAAATAAGAGTAATTCATTTGAAAATTATGTTTTTTTTCTTCTAAATAATGCCTTTCTCAAAGATTTATGTTCTTCACTTATGTTTTTGCAAAATACAAAAACATAGACTTAACTATAAACCAAGGAATAATAATTTGATTTAAACGTCAACGCCACTGGGTAATTATTAGCACAGAGGGTAGTGTAGTACATAATTAGGTATCTGTAATTCTACGTCATATGTCATTATTATTTATAGTGTGTTAGAAAGTAATGCCACTATTTACGTATATCTGTCACACCACATAAATTAAATAGACATAGGTCAAATAATCTTTCTCTTTCTAATACAAAATGTTGCTAAGCTACTGCTATAAAGTGATGTGTATTCTTTCTTCGAACAAATGACCTTGAATAGTCATCTTTCGTGAATAATAGTATACAAGTATTATACTTTCAACATTATCCATTTTTCGTTTATAAACAGTATCATAGATCAGAAAAATATCAATAAACTTGACAGCTGTTATAACAAATGCTATCGGTAAAGACGGAAATGATAAAATGGAATAAACCTTGTTCTTCTCGCAAAATCACAACTCACGCTCAACTCAGTTATGTGCTGAGCTGAGATACAATTGGTTCAAAAAGAATACAGCTAATATGTACATAGTGATCCAGAATGATTGAATGTCACGTGACTTGAAAAAGTTCTGATTATGATCAAAATTATCTTTCACGGAAAAAAAATAGTATCAATTTACCCGCAATGTACGTATTTTGAATTTTTTGATATATAGTTAGTTTTTATCTTTTAAAATTAAACTGATATTTATTCAAATCGTTACGTTTAGATGGTTTTTATTGATGAACATGACAAGTTTATTTTGGGAGCATATTTTCGTTCTGCGAGGAATGATGGAAATGAGTGGTAATATGTACGCCAATGCAATCTGTCAATCGTATTTCACTATCACAATGATGCGGCAAACAAAAATCAGAATGAGGCGGAACCTTCAATCATTCTGAATCACTCTGTATGAAATGTAATATACATTTGAAGTAAAAAGATATACTTTATTTACGGAAGTTAGCAATAATGCTAATACCATATAATATATATGTTAAATATATTAATTTTAATATAAATTACATATAATTATCATTAAAATTTTCACTAGCCTATTTTTAAAAAAATGTTTAATTATTTTAAATATATTACGTCTACACTCCATAAATATTATAAATAGCTGTCACTTTAATTTAAATACTGTTCTATTTTCTTTATCTTAATTGTAATTTATATCATAAAATGCATTCATGAAATTGTCTAGAATAAATTACAATTTAATTGACGTCTCAAAAATAATAATTTCTTCTTACAAAAAATATCTTTCATAACATTCTAACAAATTTCAATGTATTTTTTATCTGTCACTATCTCTATTTTCTGTCACTTGACAGATTACTATGCGTGTCACGTGTCACATCACATACATCGGCTAGTGCGGCAGACATCATGCATAACATATAACATGACAAGAACGCAGAAATTCATGTCATTCGGAAGTAGGAGGGTTTGGATTATGGATGAAAACATGGAGAAGCCAATATGGAATTTTAATATTCAATGACTACAAGATTGTTTTACAAAAGAATAAATATATTGTTTTGGGGATGAGTCAATCAATGAGACACCAGTTTGAATAAACCAGAATATTTTAATGGGATATGTGACCATATTCGAATTTCAATATATATGTCATAAAATATAAAAACTAACCACTGTAGCTTCTCATTATAACGATAAAAACTACTTAAATATTAATTTGTAATAATCTTGTTATTAGCAATTTAATGTTTTGGAGAAGGGATATATACCGTAAGTATGTTAGAACCGTGGACAAAGACAGAGAGACTGTTATAAATCAGCCTATCAGCGTTGCGTTTATGTTGTGGTAGGTGTGGCAGGGTGTGGCATGGTCACATCTGGCTATAACTATCTCTTTCCCTCCCAGTCTAACCGTCTTTTTTCACGCTTCTACCATTGTCACGTCACAAATCACTTACCCAAATTTTTAATAATTATTTTCTCGGAAAGTACGAATAATTAACAGATGTAAAAAAATAGGGTATTTTATTTTTTGTCTAATATCATATTATGTAAAAATAAAAATTTAGTCACATACCCCATTGTGCAATAACTTGCGAAGCGAGAAAGGGTTGTAATTTGTAATCATACGAGGTAATAAACAGCCATTATAATAAATTGTATGCTATACTTTAACCGAGACTAATCGTCGCTAAAGTTCACAAAAATCGTTATTACAAGTTCAGAAAAATAAATAATTGAAATGTTGCAAAATTAAGTTTGTTAATTAGTTTTTTTCAAGTATTTTCGTCTAAAGCAGATATTAACTATTTGATAGCATTTATGGGATCTCGTGGCCGCGTGCCTGAGTGTCAGGTCGCGAATCTGGGGAACCGGGTTCGATCCGGACTGACCCCAAATATTTCCAATTTTAAATGGCACAAAATTGACCCCTGTGGTGCACTCTCCACGCCAGCAATGAGTGCACGTGAGATGACGCCTTGTAAGCGCCCGCACGGTGCAAATATTTCATCATTACCGATATCTGTGTACAAAGCAGATTGGCACACCCTGCAATTGGTAATAAGCCGTGATGATATACTTATTTTATTTATTATTTATTACTTTGGAATTATAAACTTGTTTATACGCCCTGAAAAGCGGGCGCAATTTGGCTTTTATCGCCCAAGGGCTTATAAAGTTGCCAAACAACAGCAAAATCGTGGTTTATAGATAAATGTCAGACAACACAATAAATGCGATAAATTTGTAAACTCCGCTGCTCGCAAAACTTTTCGTATCCTTTATAGTATACGTCTTTTGACTTCTTTAGAACCAATTTGTCCTGCGCAGCCTTAAATTCATCTGATATTTCTTTTGAATAATCGATCTTCCATTTTTATTTGACACAAAATTATAATTAGTTATAAACAAACAATATACCTAGAAAACACAGCATACTTAAAATTCACAAAACCAACACAACGAAACCGAATATATACAAAGTGATCAAAACCATCTGATAGTCACGTGACCCGAATCTTTCCTCAATGACATCAAAACTAGACTTCTGGAAAGAAAAGTTTGGTAAGTTCATGGACGTGCGAATTTTTATTATAAAGAATACGCTTTGACAATAAACTTGTGGTGTTCGTTCGTTAAAACCATTTCGGGTGGTAACTTGAACCTAAAAAAACTAATTAATTAAGCTATTAAAATTATTTTTGTAACTCACCAAGCAAATAATGAAATACACTAATAAGATTCTTGAAAAAGACTGTTGTCGATAATGTTAATATGAAATGCATGTAATAAAGACGGTAAAAATAAACAGAGAGCGTAACGTATATTTGAACAGATATTTGACAGATTGACAGAACAATACACGCCTATGAATTGCACGCAACTTGTAATATACAGATGTCTTGGAAATAGGGGGACATGGCTTAACCACAGATTCCTGGGCACATAATAAGACGATTTAACTAAACTTACCTATATCCGACAGTGCACCGTTTAGCCAGTATTCTGCTTCAAAGTCTATCTAAAAAAAATTAGTTTTGTTTATAATAACGAAACGCTTTGTTCGATTTGAATGAAATTTGGTATGACATTCCATAGGGAACTAATTCATCTTTTAAGATGGTGTTTGTTATTGTTAGTGAACCACTAGTGCATGAAACTTCAGTGCCGCGACCATGAATAGACCATAATTTTTTAATGACAACGCCAATAATGTATATTTACTGTTTTTCAAAAAGATACATTCAATAGTAAACTTTCGTGTCTCTGCCTAAGGTATGATATCTCTGACGATTTAGTCAGAAAAAAATAAAATATAAGTGATTGCGCCGTGTAATTAAAAAAACATAAAAATTATCTAGCAGTCTTTCCAAATATCAAACAACTAATTTTTAATGACAGTGACAATTGTTTATGGGTTGTCAAAAATTTCCTTTGCCATATTTTAAAACTAGTAACATATCCGTTTGTTCGGCCTTATAGTATTTTATTGCTATTATTATAATAAGACGATTAAATAATGTTAGCTCGCTCCGAATCAACTTTAGAAGATTGACAGCTCATAAACAATTGTTTCTGTCATTAAAAATTAGTAGTTTGACATTTGGATAGACTGCTAGATAAAATTTATATTAAAAATTACACGGTGCAGTCACTTACATTTTATTTCTTTCTGACTAAATCGTTACAGATATCAAAACTTACGCAGAGACACGAAAATTTACTATTGAATGTATCTTTCTGAAAAACAGTAAATTTACATTATTGGCGTTGCCATTAAAAAGTTATGGTTTAATCATGATCGCGACACTCAAGTTTCATACACTAGTGGTTCACTAACAAATGCCATCTTAAAAGATGAATTATATCCATATGGATTGTCATACTAAATTTCATTCAAATCCAACAAAGCGTTTCGTTATTATAAGCAATAATATTTTTTTTAGAAGGACTTTAAAGCAGATTACTGGCTAAATGGAGCCCTGTCGGATATAGGTAAGTTTAGTTTAATCGTCTTATTTTGGTCCCAGGAATCTGTGGAATAAAATATTAAGAACTACTCAGGTCACGTGACTATCAGAAGGTTTTGATCACCCTGTACCTCTTGAATCCGTGAATTTGGAAAACCTAAATAAAATAAAACGTTGTACGTACCACAGCGAATTTTGAAAAAATCTTCTTGGTTCGTAATCAGAACATCCTTCATGAAAAAGATATTTCAATATAAATCAAGTAACCTGCATATATTTTCAAAATAATTTTACTGAAAGCTATCATATAACTCTCTTTAACATAGATCGCACAAATATCTGTTTTCGTCTGCTCCGTCCTACCCATATTTATTATTTATCCCAATATTCCTTTCTGGAAATATAGATTGTTTTTCCGAATCGAATTCGCTTCTCCTTCTATAAATATAAACCCCTATCGTAGACTAGTAAAGGTATGGTGTCCGAGAAAAACATCCATATTACATATCCGTAATATTCGCAGAAAGCACGAAGTCTGTATAGTGGATAAAGGCAGAGGGTTGAGGCACGAAATACCGATATGTGTGCTTCGCTCGCCCTAAACATTCCCACATCAGCCCTGGGCCTGAGCCTGAGACTGCCGTGTCCAGGTGAACGGCATCCAACCAATATGAGTTTTCTTTCCAGCAAAATAACAACATGAGGAGGGTTTATTTCGCAAGCAGAGCTGGACTCGAAAAAATGGAAACAAAGTTTATATAATAGTGCTGTTGCAAGAATTTTTATATGCCTTCTAAGTATTATATTTTAAAAATTGTTATTCTTTAAATAGCCTCAAATTTTAAAATATCAGGAAATATCCATTAGATATTAACAATTATTGAAATTTGGGTAATATTTTGAAAAATTCACGTGATCCGAAACAGAGTGACATCAAAAAGTACATACAGCTTAACATATGACAAACTGTCACCTATTTTTATTTGTATAAATCATGTAGGTGATGGAAAAACTGTTTTTCTATTAACTATTTCACTCATAAATTTATAAACCAAGCCAAATGCAGGATTCTACGTACACTATTATTCACGAAAGATGACTATTCATGGTCATTTGTTCGAAGAAATAATACACATCACTTTATAGCAATAGCTTAGCAACATTTTATATTAGAAAGGGAAAGATTATTTGACCTATGTCTATTTAATTTATGTGGTGTGACAGATATACGTAAATAGTGGCATTACTTTCTAACACACTATAAATAATAATGACATATGTCGTAGAATTACAGATACCTAATTATCTACTACACTGCCATCTGTGCTAATATTTACCCAGTGGCGTTGACGTTTAAATCAAATTATTATTCCTTGGTTTATAAGTTAAGTCTATGTTTTTGTATTTTGCAAAAGCATAAGTGAAGAACATAAATCTTTCAGAAAGGCATTATTTAGAAGATACATAATTTTCAAATGAATTATTTTTATTTTTTCAATTAAAATATGTCCATCAATATTTCATGTTGCACGCCTATGCAAACGAAATGCAATGAATTTATCTGCAAGTAATATTATATCAGACGGCTCACAAATGACCTTGAATAGTCATCTTTCGTGAATAATAGTTTAGTTACCAAGTTTCATTTCGACAAAAAAACTGCACTCTTTAAGCCAATAAGATTGTGTATTTTTACAAGTGAGTTTTGATAAGCGAATTTTTTTAAACATTTTAAGAATGCCTAGAAACATATTGTTTACATATCTGTCAAAGTGTGTATCGTGGTGTGTATATTTTCAGTGTTATCAGTTCTCATTAAAAACGGGTCGATTCAGACAGGAATCTATTTAAAACGTTTAAAAAGTAATCTTAAATATAACACTGCAAAACAATAAAAATTTGATTTTGTCTAGAAAAAAAAATATAAATTATTACCTGATTTTTATTTTGGAAATAATCATATATAATATCATAAGTGGTAAATTTTTGCCGGAAAATTTTTCAGATTGTTACGAGAGCCGGTTGCCTAGCAATTTATTGAGTGGCATTGACAGAAAAATCACGAGTTGTCAAACGAGTGATTTTTGATCAATGTCACGAGATAAATTGGCTACAGGCTTGAGTAAAGCAATCGGAAATTTTTTTCAGGATAAAATTTAACTACGAATTTTATTCCGATGACTATTTCCAAAATAAAAATCAGGTAATCATTTATATAATTTTTCTTGACAAAAATCTAATTTTTATTTTGTTTAGAGGTATTATGTTTCAGTTTGGTTTTTCAACGTTTTAAATAGATTCCTGTCCGAATCGACTCGACTGATAACATTGAAAATATACAGACTTTGACAGGTGGGTGTAAACATTATTTCTAAAACGTCAAAAAAAATTCGCTTTTCAAAACTCACTTACTTGTAAAAATACGACATCTTATTGGCTTAAAGGGTGCGAATTTTTTTTGTGATGGTGTTTTATCGAAATGCTTTGAATCAATAAGTATAACTATTTAAAATTATTCAGCTTTATATTAAAGAAAAAAAGTCACTTAAATTAAAGTTTTATAATGAGTTTGTTTAAAAACATTTCTTAATTAGTAATGTAATTCATTATCTGGTACACTGATCTGAATGTATTTTGAAAAGTCTGGAAAAATTTTCTTTATTTTCATACCAAAATATTTTTTAAAACATAAATTTCTATAAAAATTGGTAGGTTGTATAATTACCTTCTATGTTTTTCATTTAATAATAGATATAATAAAAATTGTTAACTTTTGCTTTTAATTTCCATATTTGTTTAAATTTTTGATATAAAATATATATCTGACGTTTAAAATATATTTTTGACGTTTCAATATGCTCTGTAAATACTTTACAGTCAAGATTTTGGCGCTGTAAGATTTATAGAAATTTCAATAACTCTGTAGCGCTTACAGTACTGAATACAGAATAGCAATTTACTTACATCCTGTAACGTTGGTTACTTACAAAGTCTATAGAGCTTATAGAAGGGTATAGAACAGCACTATAAATGCTTTCAAATAGTCAATATCTGCTTCAGACGAAAGTACTTTCAAAAACTGATTAATTTAATTTTGCAACATAATTTCAACTGATAAATAAATAATTGTTTAAAAGAACAGTGCAAATTTGGGTTTCCACGGCGTATCTGATTTTCTTTTCAATAATTTTATGGTGAATTTCATATAAAATACGTAAAAAGTTACGGAATTCTATATCAATTCTCCAAAACTATCTTTCTGTAAGTAATAAGAAAACAAAACGCAAAAAAGAATCCCTCTTATTCCGCGTCTGGAGTAAATGCATTCTCATTCTTATCCTTTTCTCCCACCCACCCGATGTCTGTCTGTGTAAGAGACCCAGGGCCATCACGTCCACTTCCCGTATTCCAGGGTTCACATTCTGCACACAACGATTATGATAAATAAGTTCATGAAGAACACCAGAGGAGCCGAGGTTTATGGAATTTTTAACAGCTGTACTACAAGACAAGACCAAGACGTCTTAAAGAGATAAAACAATTTTTCAACGGATATTCTAACAAGATATGTAAGATTAGGAAAGTTTAGCTAAGAAAAAATATCTGATGTGGACACCACACGACTTCTTTGTACGCAAGACCAATATGAAGTATTCGACGTAATTTGACTAACATCTATTTTTTATTTTATTGTTATTTTTTATACTAATCCCTAGCAAGCTTCATTAGAAAAACCAAAAAGTAAATAAGTTTTAAATTTACAAATCTCGCTTATACAAAGGGCTAATTTAATAATACTTGATGTGCTAGACGCAGAATTTAATTCTCTAAAACTACACGGAGAAAAATGTATACTTACGATAAAGATAATTATGTATATAATAACAATAAAATATCGTACGTATAGTGACAGCGCTTTTATTACTTGCGATTATAATACAAATATTGCTAAAACTTGACAATTTATTATATATGCGACAACTATATATATTGCTGTCAAATCAATTAAAAATGTTTGCTGTAATAGCAAATTCAACTTGTATACGATAGCAGCAATATATTTTCACTTTAACAATACAAGTTGGATGTTGTTGGTAGTTCATATATTTAGGGTAGCAATTATTATTCTTATTTTATGTATTAAAAATTGTTACCTTAACATTTTGAGAATGTTATTATAGGTATTATGATGTTTACTCTAACAATATATGTTATTTGTAGTTAATAATTCATATATTTATGGCACCAATCTTTTAATTTGTACTTCTGACCTAGGAAGGTAATAAAAGACCAGAGTTTAAATAAACATTTATATTTAAAAACATAAATAACATTATGTTTAACATTATACAAATTTAACAAAAAAATATATATCTCACCAGCATTTTTTTTAAATCAATTAACACTGTAGTTTCCTGGCATGGACTGGGGAATTTTAAGTGTAACAAAGATGGTCTACCTTGTGGTTAAATTATTATAAATAATCTTTATTTGTTATTTGTACTGTTACTAACAGTATATTAGTGTGAACTAGGTACAGTTATTACTCGTATTTTCTGTATTCTATTGGAAAAATCACGTTGTCCGGTTATTTAATTTTTTTCATAATATTTTTTAAGCCCTGAAAAGAAAGAAAAGTAAAAAATTAATGTGGCCAATTAAAATATATTTACTCCTTGAAATAACATATATATCATTATTTATAAAACTTACATCCAAATACGCCGATGGACACTTCGAATCCCCATTCTTTTAAAGTATCTTTTACGTAGACATCAGCCATGGGCTATGGCGATAGAAAATATATACAAAATATCACACGTCGTATTATTGTATTAGTTTTAATTTCAAAAGAATTTCAAATAAAGATAGTGTTAACTGTTAACAAAACGAAAACGAACACCAGAAAGAATGACGTCTTCGTCTTGTCGCATCGCAAGTCGTGTTTGTTGCACACGTTTATACACTAAAATGGACGTTACGAGAAGGGTCCCGCAACAATACAGATTGATGTATTGTAGCAATACCAGATAATGATAACAGATATAAATATGCTTGTAATACATATCTGTATACACCACAAATTTAAAACAATAATAGATACTTGATTTTATAATATTATATTGTTATAATATTTTTAGCAATATGTATTCCAAAAATATCAATACAAAGTATTTAAAGTAACATTGCGGATACGTACGAAATTAACAATATTTATGTTGCAAATTTACGTATCAAAAATAATATCAGATTGTTATTGTAATCTTCTATATTGTTAGTACAAATATAATTTACTTAGCAATAAATTTTTAACAATCCATTTTTCTCCGTGTATTATTTGAAGCATTAATTTCTAAAATGGTTAGCGCATGAAACCATTTTATTCAAGAAAAACTGTTAACAACTTCAGGTAATATATCACTTCCGGTTAGCCTGTTTTAACAAAAATCTACTATGTTATTCCAATTGACATAAAAGTCTTATATACCAAATTAAAAGTTTTGGATTATATTTTAATATAGTTTTTCATTAAAATCTATTATAGGCTTCAAATAAAGTACCATTTCTGGAAATTATGTAATGACTAAAAAGGGAGGTGCACAACTAGATGTTATAGTAGTCCTAAATACAAAATTTCAACTTTCTACGGCTTAGCGTTTTTGAGTTATGTGAGATACGTACGTATGTACGTACAGACGTCACAACGAAATTAGTCAAAATGGATTTAGGGATGGTCAAAATGGATATTTCCGTTGAAATCTGAAAACCGAAGTTTTTCGCGATTACAATACCTACTTCCTTTAGTTCGTACAAGGAAGTAAAAATCGTAACAAAACGAAATAATTGAGAATGTATATGAAATTTCGGTAAAAGTACCCGGAATCGTTGGCAAGAGGGACTAGAGCTAAGAATATGATCGCTGTAGGGAAATTTCTTTTTCTTGGGTTAGTAGCATCCACTAAGAACAATGTCGAGTTACCCGGCACCCCTTTTAGTTACTGTCGGCAAAAGCTGCAGGTTGTTTTTATAATGCGTTTTTTGTTTGTTTCAGAGTAGCGTGCAAGCATCATCTGCTTTCTGCTGGAGAAATCAGATGCTAAAGAAAGCACGCGATTTTGAGGCGATGGAAAAATCGCCTGTGTACGAAAGACAAGCAAATATTTCGCTAGGACAAAACCAAAGGTAAAGCGTTTATGAGACCGAACTGTAAACAAAATCCTTAACATTTTACGAAACAAAATCAGACGAAAACGTTCTGAAATTTGGGCAAGATACAATTGGGTTTTGTTACAAGCCAACGCTTCTATAAACCGCTCCATGATAGTAAAAATTATCTTGATAAGAACAAAAACACTACTCTGGAACACCCTTCCTATTTTCCCAACCTTATATAAGCCGATTTTTAACTGTTCCCGCGGCTAAAAATGAAAATGAAGGGACAACATTTTACTAAATAAGCAGAGGTGATGGAGTGTTTTGAACTGTTGTCAATGTATTCGATGTTATTATCGGGTGGAATGTTCTAGAGCTCTCCAGAAGGTAATGGCATTTATATAAAAGGGACGCAGCTATGCCCTGGAGACATTTACAAAGATAGTGAGTAAGGCAGTTAGTGAGTTTAGTAGCATAGCAGTATAGTGTCGAGTGGAGTAATCGGGAAGTTACTGGTATACTGGGATAGCTGTGGAAGTGAATACTCGGTAGTGTTGAGTGTTAAGGAGTATTGGGAAGCTAGAGTATACGGGGACAGTAACGGCGAGTAGAAGTGGATACTTGGCATTGGTGTTGAAGAGTTGGTGATACTGGATCGGAAGTAAGTCAGCTAGTGGAGTTGAAGAGAGTTGAAAGGAGTGAATTTTGTCCTGGCAGTTGAGTATACAGACGCTGTGGAGGTCGGACAGTTGAATGTGATATAAATAATGACATAAATAGTGACATAAATATACAGCGAAATAAATAGAGTATAAATAAAGAGTCGTGTTAATGGGGACTTATGAAATTGACGTCATATAACACACATTCTCCCCTCCAGTACTGCATGTCTTTAGAAAAAGACGACAGGCTCGAAGAAAGAGATAGTATTGTTTTATCAAGGCCTCTCTTCTCTTCTCAACGTATTGTCCTAATCCGATTTGATATTTGCTGTTTTATTTTGCGGTGGCGTTTGACGTACGTATGAGCAATCAGTTTTGTTAAAAAAAATATTTTTTATCATTGGATGCAACAGGTATCACCAAAGGTCTCCAGATTTTTAATAAACTTCCTCAAAAAATTAGAACTGAAAGTAATAAAAATTCCTTCAAAAAATTTCTAAAAAATTTTCTTTTAGAAAATCCATTTTATTCTGTAAATGAATTTCTTTCAAACTGACTACACCGATCGGATCAGAATTAATAGTTCTCTCTGATTTTATGTAAGTTTTTATGTATTTGTAAATCTGACGTATTCCATACATGTATGTAACTTGTCCAAGGAATAAATAAAATTATTATTATTTTATTATTATTATATCTGAAGATAAATTCTAAAAAAATAATAATACCGAAACACAAAATTATCCAACACATTTAAATACTGGTTTAGATTCTATCTAAGAGGTCATGGTAGTGCTTTTCTGTTTCTTTCTTCGAGCTTGTCATCTTTGTCTAATGGGTTATTTCAGAACTCTGTAGATGGCAACAGCAAAATTCTAAAATGTACCCATTGTGTAAATAAATAAATAATCTTAGAGTTTAAGTAATTCTTTATAGCCTTAAAGCCTTAGCCTTAAAGTAGTATTTCATATTTGTTTAACCATAGTAATAATTACCGATATCTGCGTACAAAGCAGATTGGCACACCCAGCAATGGAGAATATGCCATGATGATATATTTATTTATATTTATTTATTTAGTAATAATTGTTATTGTCTTTTAATATTTATTTATCGTTTTAACAACGTTACAATACAATATTATTGACCAATTCCTGAAACATTTTGATGCTACCTAGTATATTTCTCTATACAGTCAGAATTCATAATTCGGTACATATTTAAAGACCGTTCACGTTTCAATTGAAACAAGTATACCTAATTGCCTAATCTTATTCTGCTGTACTCTCTATGTTATCTTCTGTCTTACGACTTCAATTAGCCAAGTTCAACTCCCACTGCCACTTGGGAGGTACGTACATATCGTGTTAAGCGCAATACATGCAACATTGTAAATTCAACTTGCAGGGCAGCCAATATGCAAATGCAAAAATGTAAATTCGATCATTTACATGGAAGGCCGCCAAGCCTATGATCGGCTAATGAGAATGATTAAACTCACTACGGACCTGATAAAGGAAATATATTTTTTATTGTGATTAAAATTGGAATGGAGACGTCACCGTGTGATTAAAAAATGTATTTTATTCTTTAATTAAGGCGTATCCTCAATTTTAGATGCAGATATTAGTTATAAGATTTTATAATGGACATTATTATTCCAAAATCGTGAGAATCAAAAATATTAAAATACACAATTAACAACTTTGTATTACGAATATTTTTTATCCAATAGTTAATTAGCACCAAATAATAAAAGAACTTAAGCCCGTATGCGAAACTCGATTTTATTATAAAAAATGTGTCAGAATGCGGGTCTTTGTGTCCGACAAAATTTGCAAAAATAATTTATTATACCTAATTTTTATTAAGTATTATTCTTATTTAAATTTCTCAATAATACCTTTCATTTTCACGAGGTTAATTTAAAAATATCTGATGTGGCCAGCACATTACCTTTCTTCAGTTCACGGATCACCTCAACTACAGATAGGACACGCAATGTATTTTTCGAAATACGAAATAGTGACATCTACAGATTGTTTCCATGAACTAACGCACACTGTGATGGCTTGGTCGGCTTGGTAGTCTGTGACATAGGTGACATTTCATTATACTCGTATATATAGATTAAAATTTTGAATATTGAAAATAAAAGAGATAATAAAAGAATTGAATATAGATACATACATATATTTTAAATAATCACAAAACAATAACTATACAGTCATTTCTAAATAAATTAAAAATTACTTGTCAAATAGACATACACTTCTATTTTAATATTTGTCTATATGTAAGAAAAGGGTATTGGAAATGTATGACATTTCATCATTAAATATAAAAGTAAACATCTATTTGCTTCTTTGCACTGCACTTTATATCAAACAGCACAACGAATGTTCACCAGCTTATTGAATTTCAAGTCTATAGTACGTCAAAAATAAACACAGTTAATACACTTGCAAACTGAAGATTCACGAAATAAATCACTACTGGCACTGTAGATGTTAAATTGTACGTTCAATGACATGTCTGATGACTTATGTGACTTTACAATACAAAATATTGCAAAATGTTTTGAACTCAAAGGTGACTTAATCCATTTTTTCAAAATATAAGCCCTGCCGCGCCTCTACAGTTTGCTTCCTGGTACTATGATAGTGTTTTGGCACATTCATTTAGCTGTCCGGTGCCTGCTTCAGTTCTATGTATTTTGTATATATGTCATACAGAAAGTTCCTTGCAAAAGATTCTATTTCTTTTACATTACTTTAAGGCAGTTGCATGTATTTTATACAAATTCCATACAGAAAGTTTCTAGGAAAAGATCCTATATTTCCAGAAAAATTATAACACAAACATACTGTCAACTACACTTAACACAGAGTTATAGCATAGCTGGCTAATATAAATTTAAAATTTAATTGCGCTTAGGGCTTCTCACTTGCTAAATCCGCCACTGATGGCGCACCTTTTATTATTTCTTTTTGCTAAAAACTAAAAAAAAATGCTTTTTGTTTAATTCTATATTTTCACTCACAATTATATTTTAAAAAATTGATTAACTAAAAGTCTGACTAACATAATTTTCTCAACTTAATTTCGAAAGACAGATACATAACAGTTTTAAATGAAAGCGCAAATTTTGTTTCCTATACCTGCCTGATATTCTTATTCTCAATAATTCAATAGGCTACTTGCATGGTACTGAAAATCTGATATCTATCACTAAATATATAAAGTAAAGTTGAAAAAGTATGTAAAAATATAAATTTTATTTTAAAAAAATTATATGTTTTTAATAAATTAAGAAAGAAGATTTTCTTTGACGTCATTATTTTAAACTGGAGAAAGGTATGCATATTTAAGAATGTAACCTGTAGATGGCGAGCGAGTGTGAGTTTTAATTTGATTTTGACATTAGTTCATTTTTCTGTCACTGTCTCTCTACTTTATTATTTACAATTTGCGTGATTTCTGTTACTTTTATTATGTATTTAGATTTGTTAAGCAGAATTTTGAAGGATTTTAACTTAGCTTATACTCGTACGATTAAATGACAAACGAAAATATTAACCTCCAAACTATTAATCAAACGTCAAACAGATGATCTGTCATGTTTAAATTACCCGCACATGCCGTTGGTATTGGACGTATCGATGTTATTGCTTTACGGCCATTCATTGGTTCGGCATAATTCTACGTCACACATGGCGGAAATTTATATATTCAAATTTCATTACCTAATTTTTTTCTGGCCAATTAATGAAAATTTTGCCAAAAAAAAAAGTATGGGTAGCAAGTTTTTATCGTCTCTTCAAAAATATTAAATAAAAAATGGCACGCAAATAGCCCATTCTAGCGTAACCCTCGTATAGGTATTAAAATAAAGTACTTTTGCTACTGTAGGAGGAAAAAATACTGATTACGCTTCATTGCTCGATTGAAATCTATAAAAATATCATACGTTTTTGGTAAATACAATTTCTATTTTATTATTATTTTTATTAAAAGTTTACAGTTTTGTAAAACATATTTTCGATTACAGTTAATCCCTTATATTATTTAAAATAATAAGTAGATGCGATTTTCTTTGTTAATTTAAATATTCCATTTAGTTAAAAATATTTAAACCCCCTGTTATTTGCATATATTATCCTCCGTCATTCAATTACGTAACCTGCTGAAATTTCATCTCGCATCACATCGTCCTTGGAAACAAAACACTGTCGGGGATCTGGTCGTGAAACAAAACAACCGCGCTGACGACAGCTAGCGGAAATGCATTCTGCATTGTGCAATGTGCATAACCCTTGCTCAGTGTATGAACATTCAGTTGAGAGTAGAGAGTATAGTAGGAGTAGGGACTCACCGTGGTTGAGCGCATGCGTCGATCCGGGCGGCCAACATGTCTGCCGACGCCGAAGTTGACGTCGATCAATGACGGAGACGTCTGGAAAGAGAGGTGCATCAGTGAGGGTTAATTCATTCATTATATCAACATACAAAATATTAGTTTTAAGTAGAATACATTAAACTATTTAAAATAAAAAATCGGTAATTTATTTTCATAGTGGTAGGTATATTTGAAAACATTGCATTAAGCCTATATGACACAGTAAGGTATATTATTAACAATTTTTACCTTCCGCTACCCTTGGTAAGGGAGGAATAGGGATCGTGCTAAAAATCGCATATCGAGATTTTGGTAAATGACCACGTTTTTAGTCACTAGAATCCATTTTTAACATTTTCACGATGATGTCTGTGTGTATGTATGTGTGTATCCTCCGCTCTAACTCAAATACTATCATTTAGAAAATTTTGAAACCTTGTATTTCTGTCTTATTCTAATATGGAAAGAAGCCATTAGATTTTGCTGTAAATGAGACAATCGGAAATGGCATTTTACTTGAAGCTCAAAATAGTTTTTCTTCGAAAAATACCTTTTTGCACGATCGGATTATTTTTTATGTTTACCAATAGTGTTTCCAAGACAGTAGGACTTATTTACAAATTACTGAACGGTAAGCGATGTGACTCACGTTGGTAAGTGATGTGCTTCACTTACCGTTCAGGAGGCGAGACGGTAAATAAATAAAAACAAAAAACAATGCTAACTTCAAAAATGACACCTAAATTTTTTTAACATGTCAAAATAATTTTTAAATTTTATTTTTCTTTTAAATTTTGTGCGTCGATCGTACAAAAAATAGTATTAAGCATCACGAACGTTAGGGAATTACAGACCTCAGACAAAATTAGGACCTTCGTTTCGCTCAGTCCCCAAACATTGTCTTCGATCGGTAAACTTTTCTTACCGTTCTTAATACTTCATATACTATTAAATGTTATTTTTTTAAGATTTACGTTATTATAAAAATTAAAGATTATTAAATTTTCTACAGGTTTGCATTAATACTTTTTGTATACAGGGTGTTCATTTTAAATAAGCCACCATTGCTATCTCGAGAACTGTACGAGTTACAAAGACGGTTAAATGGGCAAACAATTCCTATTTCACAAGACAAATTTAAAGAAAACAAAAATTATTTTATCTTTATAACTTTTAACTCTATATCCATTTAATATAAAGTATAAAATGCAGTCAAATCGTATAGAGGATAAAATATTATTTAATATTTATAATAACATTAAATGCGAAAAAATGTTATTTATCATTGTTTTTTAAAGAAAAACTGTTAAATCTTCAAATGTGGGTACTTCCGGTTGACCAATTATAACCAAAATCTAATCAGCTCTCCATATGGATATAACGAAGAGAAATACGAAAGAATTATAATTTTCAGAATTGTAATGTTGGAGTTATCGACGGAGAAAAAATCGTCACACACACACACATACACACACACACACACACACACACACACACACACACACACACACACACACACACACACACACACACATACACACACATACATACATACATACATACATACATACATACATACATACATACATACATACATACATACATACATACATACATACACACACATATTTTACGGGTTAGGTGGAAGAAGAGCCCTTGGCTGAACCTCGCCTTTGACGTACAGTCAATAAAGATTTTTATTATTATTATTTTATATATATCATCGTAAAAATAGTAAAATCGTATTCTAGGGACCCTAAAACGTGCTTATTGATTAAAAACTCATCACCAATACCTTCCTTACCTAAAGGTGACGGAAGATAAAAAACCGATCATACAAAAAAATACAATAAAATTTTATATGAAACATTTTTCCTAATTTTTAATTGTTAAGAAGTTTTTTGAAATTTAAATATTGGTCAAAGTTACATTTTACCTATAATATTTGATTTTTTTAAAAAAAGGTAAACAAAAAGTCTCATTTAATCGAAGTCGTAATTCTTATACGAGTCATTTTCGAAATAAACTCATATTTTACTGCCAAATCTCAGAAACTATTGAAGATCGGACCCATGTTGATTTTTTTTAATGACTGTCAAACTAAGTAATATGTAAAAATATTGGTATTTGACAGTTAATCGGCACTTATTTCTTGAAATAACGCATCCTAAATTTGTTTTTAAAAGATTTTTAAGTTAAGTTGACTCTTGTACTACAGCCGTAATTTTTAAAAAATTGATATTCAAAATTTTATTTTCTAAATCTCTATATATAAAGTACCTAACTGCATAAAGATTTATGGAATAGACATTTTTACAAAGAAACTGTTTTCCCATGATAAACAACTTTGTAACGGATTTTGAGACCAGCCGATATAGTCTAGTTCTAGTTCTATAGTTCTAGTACAATATAATCATAATCTTTATTTTGAATTAAACATATTTTATCATTATTATTATATTTTAAGGACAAATACCTACTTGTATGTACCTATATCAAAAATAAGAAATATATTTTAATATTAATGAATCTTCTGAATACATAAGATTTTATGTGAACTTTCTATATTCTTAGATAGGCCTAACCTAAATAAATTCCAAATTCTTACATAGGTACACTTCTAAAGCCCACATTGCCACAACATATTTACGCCTTAACTTTCAAAATATCTGCTTTATCTTCTTAATACATAATTCCATCTTTAGTCTATCTGACCCACTTCCAAATTCAGTGCATCTATATTCAAATGCCGGGTGTTATATTTATTCTTTCTTTTGTCAGCGATCGTCGTTTGTTGCAGACACCACATGCACTCCGGCTGGGTGGGAGGGGCCACGAGATGACGTCAGCGCATGCGTCGGGAGGTACACGGACGCTCGATATGTAATTCGGGAGTTTCTCGTCGGCAAAATAAAGGAGCCACCATCTTAACAGGATTTCGGGATTGTTTATTGAAGTTATTTGTTTATTTAAAAGAAGAAAGAATTTTGAAATGAGGTATGTGAAGATATAAAAGAGCTATTTTTAGTGTTTCTACTAGCTTTCCAAAAAAGTCTTGCTAATGGTAATATTTATTATATGAGTAAATTCAATAATAATGCAAATACGGGTAGTTATTTATTATTATTATTTTTTTGTGTAAATCCTTCAAGAATTTTGTCTAATAAGTATTCTTCAAAACTTAAACAGGTATATCACATCTAAATTAGAATCACAGTTGCCACACCCACAAAAAATAGCACAAAAACATAAGATAAACAGTATAAATAAATAATAAAATTTATTAAAATCAAATTAATTACAAGTATAATAGTCATATTATTCTTTTCATATCAGCAGTTAAATCGTTTTTACCAAAAGAAATATTATGAACCCAATAAGATATTACAATACCATAAAATTTCTAGATATTGTAAGATAAATCTGGGTATATTACTCCTGCAAATGTGTAAAATTCTAAGGTGTTACCCAATAAAAAAATAGTTTATCAATAGATGATCTTCGGATGTGTTTAAAAATTGAGCTAGGTAGGTACTCCATATACATTCAAAAATATGAAGATGTATGAAATATATTCTAAATTAAATAAATATAAATATATCACGAATTATTATTACAAATATGGGTGTGATAATCTGCATTTTTATTTGCAGTTTTATTTGATAAATGAAAATAATTATTGGAGCCGCATAAATTGATCTTTTCTGACACATAAAAATATATATGTACTCGTATGTTCAAAATAACTTTTGTGGTCTACGAGTTTAATTAGAAATATATAAAATATTTAGTGAAAAAATCTGATGTGGCCAACACCAAACCTCCCGCTATTTAATTTTTATTAATTTAAATTTACATGATTACATATTTAGTGATTGCGGAAACTATATTAAGATCCATTCCATATATTTATGGTTCTATTTACTATTTTCTTTTTAAAACGTTACTATTATTAATTTGAAATGATTAGTTCTTTGACAGTGACATTTATCTGTCAGTTACCTATATTTGAGATATGAACTGTGTAACCAAGGAGTTTTGCTTGTTTAAAGCGTAGGCTCCTGGATTAAAATTATAGATAATTTTATAAATTTATCCATAAAATATATAGAAAAAGTATTTACGCAAATCTGTAGAAATTTTAATAATCTTTAATTTTTATAACACAAATCTTGAAAAAATAACATTTAAAGGTATTTTTATACACCAAAATCTAATGGTCCCCATATTAGAATAAGGTAGAAATACAAGGTTTCAAAATTTTCTGAATGATAGTATTTGAGTTAGAGTGGGAGGATCCACACACATATACACACAGACATCATCGTGAAAATGTTAAAATTGGATTCTAGGGACCTTAAAACGTGGTCATTTACCAAAATCTCGAAATGCGATTTTTAGCACGATCCCTATACCTCCCTTACCAAGGGTAGCGGGAGGTAAAAAAAACTACTCCAAGTTTTGTTTATCGCTGGCATCGTGTCACTCAACATATCTTTCACTTTTATACAAACGTACATGGTTTCTGTCTGGCGTGGCCTCAAAAATTTAAATAAGTGTTATTTGGTTTATTTATTTTAGATGTTTCTTTATTTTCTGCTTTTATTTATATGAAAATGGATTCCGGTTTTCAAAAAACCGATAGCAGAAAACTTGAATGTAGTAAGAATTTGTAATAGAATAGATCTGTGACGTAAATATTACGGGCATTAGAATATTTTAAAAACAATACTAAAGGTGACGGAAGGTAAAAATACATCATCACGGCATATTATCTATTGCTGGGGTGTGCCAATCTGCCAATTTGCTTTATATATATATATATATATATATATATATATATATATATATATATATATATATATATATATAATACAGGGTGTTATATTTTAATGGACCCAGCAAATATCTCGCTTATTTATTAAGTTGGCAATGTTTTTCATATAACATGATTTATACAGGAACATGTAAGCTACTTGATGACGGATGTACATTCCTGATTCCACTTCTGATTTATGAGTAATTAATATCTACTTTGAAATTTAAAATGGAACATACTATATTTTTTTACAAATTTGAAAAGTGCAGTTTATTATACACCTAATTGGAACGAGAATAGTGAGCCATGACTGTGGCTTGTGTTCCTTATTCTTATTTTCTGTATTATTATGACAAAAAAATATTATTTCATTTAATAATAATAGATACAATTGTTTTAGTTAATTGTTTTATTTCAAGCCACAGTCATGGCTCACTATTCTCTTTTCAATTAGGTGTATAAAAAAGTGCCCGCCATTTTACTTTTTAATAATGTAACATATGGATTATTCTACATGATTGTAAAGCAAATTTGATGTACTTTTCAAATTTGTAAAAAAATATAATATGTTCCATTTGAAATTTCAAAATAGATATTAATTACTCATAAACCGGAAGTGGTATCAGGAATATGCATCCGTCATCAAGTAGCTTACATGTTGCTGTATAAATCATGTTATATGAAAGAAATTACCAACTTAATAAATAAGCGAGATATTTGCTGGGTCCATTAAAATATAACACCCTGTATATATATATACGCAGATATCGCTAATGATGATGACATATTCGCACCGAACTGACATCACTATAAGGACAGTCATTTCTGGCGGGGAGTGTATTATTTAAAATTCAAAATAATTTTGTCGTCGGTCGGGATCGAATCCGGATCCTCAAATTCGCGACCTGACAATTAAACACACGACCAATGATCAATGGGGTTCTCAGGCAGTTGTGGTTACCCATCCATGTATTAACCGTGCTTATCTTTGCTTCATTCCAAAGATCACATAACGAGTGGATATTCATGATGAAAAGGTCATACGCAAATTTGTGTACGTAATTATTATATTAAATGTACACAAATGAACAGCTAGAAATATATACATACTTCGTAAAATAATTCTTAATTAATTACAGGAAAATCTTGCGGCTTAATGCACAATAAAAAAACATTACTAATTTTATTCTTAATGGTTGAAATATTTTAAACTAACTGAGAATATTTCCCGTAAGTAAAAACCACATTAATATACTTAACTAGAATTTCTCCTTAATTGTCAATAACCAATCAAGCAAGATTCGATTTTACGTATATTATACGCAGATCCAATTTCTATAAATACTTTCCCAGTAACCGGGCAGACATTGATTAAATCAGAAGTCGTTTGATAAGGAAATTTATCGATCGGGACAGGAGAACATAATTTCTAATCCATGCGTAAGTAGCTACAATAATCAAGAAGGCTTATGCAGATAACAAAATCGCAAGTTTATGGCGGCGGCGTAGAATCAGACGTAAGAGTAGATTATGCAAAACTTATTCATGAAAAAATATACATCGAGTTTGTTTTTCTCACAATTTTTATAAATTATTGTTAATTGGAATTGTGTGAGTTTAAATAGCAGATTAAAACATCAACTAAGAGGAGAGATATGGTAATTTTAATATTTGTAGAAGTGTGTTTTCTTGTTCGGTTGGTATGGACTTATTTATTTCAAAAGAACGACTTCATTTGTATGCATTGTACTAGATGTAGGTGCATAATATTATAATACGTATACCAACTGCAATCTACAAAAATATATTTAAAGGAAATTCATAAATAAATACAGCAGGATAAATAAATAAATGTATTATTTTGTTTTTGACTCAATGTTGGGTGGGGTACGTAGATTTCAATATTTTTTCGATAAAAGTTGTTTTTTCACGTCTCGTCAGGGACACTCAAAGCTATTGGGAGAATTATCACCCGGACATACTTTATTATTGTTAAGGTGCATTCACAAGTGAAAATTAGGTTTAGATTTATGGTTTATATTTTAGATTTAAAGACTTTGACCGCATATTATGTAATGACTCCATTCATACTTCAGAATTTAGGGTCTCTAAATCCAAATCATAATGCTAAACATTGCAAGGTCCAAACTTTAGGTTTAGGATTTAGTTTGACGTCACAAACTTCACCAATGAGAACGAGTTTGAAATGATAGATATATACACCCATCTTTATTTAGTATCCACTTGGTGGATTCGGCTTTTTAAACAAATGCGAGAAAAATATGGAGACTGTCATAACTTAATTGCTGAAACATAACCAATAATGCCAAGCGAATGACAGTTTCACGGCGTAGGTACAGGTGTCTTGTTGAGTACTGCTCTACCGATATTTTAATCTTGTTTTTGAAGCATTTACATAGATGTTTGTACATATCAAAACTAATTCTGTATCCCTGTGGTTAATTTTAGCCACTGGTTAAATTTTTTAACCAATCAGGTATGTTGACATATAACAAAAAAGCGATTTTTAGTTGTCAAATCAATAACGATTGGATAAAAATTTAAACCAATGGTTAAAAATTAACCACCGAGATACAGAATAGGACCCATTTTCAGGTAATTTAAGCTTACATTTATGAATGACTTACTTAAACCTAAACAAAAACCATAAACCTCATTTTCATTTGTGAATGCACCCTAACAGTACACATTTTAAGTATGGGCCAGGGCCGCTCCGTTGATATAAGGCGACTTTGTGTTATATTTTAGAAATCCCCCCCCCCCTTCAACGATCTAAAATTTGCAAATTAAAGTTTAAACTACACTTTTTATTCTTCAAAAATGCTATAGATGTAATATGTTGATGAAATTTTCTTAGATTTATTCTTGTAATGAATAAAATCAAAATCGTTTGTTGTAATCAACAATTTTACAACAGATTGCAAAATTGGATGTAAATCATAAAGCATTTGATTCTTTGCAAAATGCATGTAGGTATTTAAATAATGGATTCATTGTAGGATTCATTCTTGTAATCAATATTCTTGAGTTATAATCAATATATTCTTTGTTGTAATCAACATTTTTACAGTTATTATTTCAATATAACAATGCTAGAAAAATAACGAACCGATTGATACGATAATTATTTTACTTATAATTTGTAAGTTGTATAGTAATTTTGTCTTTACGAATAAGAGAATTTTATAATAATTTACTATTATTTACTTTACTGTTTTGAAATGGCGCCCCTCAAAGTCAAGCGCCTTCGTGCGGGGCAAAACCTGCCCACCCGCACGGAGCGGCCCTGGTATGGGCGGTATAAGGATTGTGTTTAAAATTGCATTTTTAAAATGAACAAGTTTTAATACCCCAAGAATTACAATTTTCTACTATCAAATTTAATTATTTTTTAAAAATAAATAAATATATCATCACGAGATATTACCTATTGCTGGGTGTGCCAATATGCTTTGTACACAGATTTCGGTAATGATGATGACTATTTGTACCGTGCGGGTGTTTAACAGGCGTCACCTCACGGGCACTCATTGTTGGCGTGGAGAGTGCACCACTGGGGTAAATTTTGTGTCATTTAATATTCGAAATATTTGACATCGATCGGGGTTGAACCCGATTACATTTTGATCCTCGTTTATGTATAAAAACTATATAGGATAAAGAACAATGTTCTCTTTAATATTATTTTGCCATTTTTCCAACTGCAATTGGCAAAGTTTTGAAAAATAAGTATTTATGCTTATAGGTACATATTGATAATTAAAAGTTAAGTTAAAATATAGTCATTTCTCATATACAATGGACTATAGCAAGTTAAGGCATTGGAAACATAATACCATTTGGATATTTTGAATATCTAAAATTTTGAATTTAAGTTTTTCTAATCATAATTTCAACATATTACGTATATCAAACAGGCTTAATAAAATAGTTTAAAATTCTCATTTTCTGTAGGTACCTACCTATAATTTTCTTTGATTATCAGAAATTTATAACATTTTAATTTGCTTTTATCACTAGTAGTAAAAAATTTAATTAAAATGTGATGCAAATTTAAATGACATTATTTTCAAAATTTACTGCTTTGTAAAAAAGCTGAATTAAAAATTGCAACGCACAACTGTTTTTGCGAGTAATTTTAAAATAACATTAATTAAAACGTTGTACACCAAAATTAACAAACATTTAAAGTTGACTTTATTGCTAATAAATTTTTGCACATTGCGCAAAAAAATAAAAACTGTGTTTTTCACAGAATTAATAAAGGGGAATATGTAATTGTACATTAAAATAGGCTACTTCAACACTTTATAGGTATATGAAAAATAAAAATTTCGAGGTGCACATTAAAATTGAGGAGCTTTCGGCAAAAACAATAATAGTCCAAATATTGTATTGATTTCAACGCCAATTTTAAGTAGCCGACATTACATTGGGTAAATTTGTCTCTTGTCTCTAATTTCAGCCAAGCAGAGAGTTCAAAACTATGCCCTAATCTCTACAATTCTGAATGGCTTAAATGGAACAAGGTATACTTATTACATTTTATAGTTTGAACGTCTTAAAAAATTATAAATATTATGTAAATCATTATTTTTACCTCCCGCTACCCTTGGTAAGGGAGCTATAGGGATCGTGCTAAAAATCGCATATCGAAATTTTGGTAAATGACCACGTCCCTAGAATCCAATTTTAACATTTTCACGATGATGTCTGTGTGTGCGTGTGTGTGTGTGTGTGTGTGTGTGTGTGTGTGTGTGTGTGTGTGTGTGTGTGTGTGTGTGCGTGCGTGCGTGCGTTGCTGTGTGTGTGTGCGTGCGAGCATGTGTGTATGTGTGTGTGTGCGCGTGCGCGTGTGCGTGTGCATGCGCGTGTGCATGCGCGTGTGTGTGTGCGTGTGTGTGTGTGTGTGTGTGTGTGTGTGTGTGTATGTATGGTAGGTATATGTGGATCCTCCGCTCTAACTCAAATACTATCATTCAGAAAATTTTGAAACCTTGTATTTCTGCCTTATTCCAATATGGAAAGAAGCCATTAAATTTTGGTGTAAATCAGATACCGGAAAAGGCACTTTACTCGAAGTTCAAAATAGTTTTTCTTCGAATAATGCCTTTAAATATTATTTTTTCGAGATGTATGTTATTAAATTTTCTACTGCTTTGCATTAATACTTTTTCTAGATATTTTATGGGTGAATTTATAAAATTATCTATAATTTAAATCCCGGAGCCTATGCTTTAAATAAAAAGCTCCATGGTTACAGTTATTCAAATGTATATAACCTATACATATAAATGTCACTGTCGAAGAAATAATCTTTTTAAAATAATAATAATAACGTTTTAAAAAGAAAAAAGTAAATAGAACAATAGGAAAAGAAATCAATACAGTATTTAGCATAAGTAAATATGTAGGTATGTATTTAGATTAATAAAAATTAACGATTCACAAAAAAGTTTAAGCTAATCCTCATTTATGGATTAATGAATTCTATTGTATCCCGGTATTTAAAATTTAATCTTCATTTTATTATCAAAAAAGGTACCTAGTTACTTGGATTAGATTAGACTATATTTTAAGAAATAAACTGCCAAAATTAGAGTAAAATTCGCTAATTCAAAAATAAGGATTATTTTAATATTTTTTGTGACTCGGGCTGTAAATGGCGGGAGTTATTGTGATGGCTACACCAGATTTTTTGTAAACGAAGTACCCACTATATTATTAGTAATCATTTACTAATATCCTTGACAAAAACTAAAATCTGCTTATTATAATATATTTTTAAATTATTTTGAAGATACGTTATTAAATATGAGAGCTTGGTGAAGTAGTTTCATACACGAACTTTGTATTTCAAAAACTAACACCCCGAAATGAAATTCGTTGCTTCGCTATATTATTTAATAAACTCATGACCAACAGGTATAAAGTTTTATTAGTTTATTCAACAAAATCCTAGAATATTCTCTAGTTTATTAGGGTTCAGAATGTGCTGAACATTGGCCAATCCAATCCGCAGATCCCAGCATCCTGAAGAAACAAACACGATCACAAAACCACGGTGGAAAAAACAAACGTATTTACCTAGCGGATATACGAAACACGTGTATTAGACTGTGACGCTACCCCACCACCATACATTGAAAATGAAATATCACTACCGTGGCTCACAGTCTAGCAGCGCGGGGAAGGGGAGGGATACATCCACGGGGTTAGACTGTGAGGCTACCAGGAATGTACCGAAAGGATGGAGGCATGTACAGAGATATAGTCACAGTATGAAGTGCATTCCCAAAGGTGCAACAACTCGGATTGAGTATATTGCTTCCGAGGAATTCTGACCTTTGGATTTTCTGTTCCAGTTTGATTAAAAGTGGCTTACTGAACGAACGAAACAGAATTGGGGAATTGCAGCAATCGTTTAAAATATAAATAACTCAGCAAAATTTCAGATAGAAATTCATACACTTGAGCCACTAGATTTGGATATAGTTTTTATACATAATTTGTAGATGTGTTACTTTAATTTAAACCAACATTTCCAATATGAATAGAAGAATTAAAAATCTGGTGTGGCCAACACAATACCTCCCGCCATTTACAGCCCGAGTCACAAAAAAGATTAAGTTAAGAGGCATATTTACCCCTGTGCTGAAATATGAAGCGAAAATTCAAATAAATTGTTACTGTACTAGAACTATCAACATTTAAAAAAATTCAACACAACCCAAACCTACTTGCTATATTAACCTACATTTAAAAAAATAATGATTGAAATCTATTAATATTTGACTTTGATTTTATAGGCAAAACAGCATTTCTCGATTTTCCCATAAAATCAAAGTCAAATACTAATAAATTTCAATAATTATTTTTTTAAAATACAGGTTAATATCGCAAGTAAGTTTGTGTTGTGTTGAATTTTTTAAAATGTTAATAGTTCTAGTAAAGGAACAACTTATTTGAGTTTTCGCTTCATATTTCAACACAGGGGTAAATATGCCTCTTAATCTTTATTTTTAGATTAGCAAATTTTACTCTAATTTTGACAATTTATTTCTTAAAATATAGTCTACTCTAATCCAAGTAACTACCATTTTTTAAAACCCCTCAACAGGATAAAATCTCAATTACAGAGTGGATTCACATTCACACACATCCATGCCTTAGTGGAATTCGAACCCAGAGCCCCGAGGGCACTCATGACATGAGGCGTTGCTCTAACCATTGCGCCACAGGAGCTATACTAAAATGAAGATTAAATTTTAAATACCGGGATAGAATAGAATTCACTAATCCAAAAATGAGGATTAGGTTACACATTTTTGTGAATCGTTAATTTTTATTAATCTAAAAACATACCTACATATTTAGTTATGCTGGAAACTGTATTGAATTTATTTCCTATTGTTCTATTTACTTTTTTCTTTTTAAAAAGTTACTAATATTATTTTGAAATAATTAGTTCTTTAATATGACATTTATCTGTCAGTTACATACATTTGAATAACTGCGTTTTGTTTGTTTAAAGCGTAGGCTCTGGGATTTAAATTATAGATAGATATTTTATCCATAAAATATATAGAAAAAGTATTAAAGTAAATCTATAAAAAATTTAGTAATCTTTAATTTTTATAATAACATTTAAAGGTATTTTTCGAAGAAAACCTATTTTGAGTTTCTAGTAAAGTGCCATTTCCGGTTATCCGATTTTCAACAAAATATAATGGACTCTTTCCATTACAAAAAAGTTCGAAATACAAGGTTTTAAAATTTTCTTAATATTAGAGTGGTGGATCCACACACACATACACACATGCAGACATCATTGTGAAAATGTTAAAATTGGATTCTAGGGATTTTAAAACGTGGCCATTTATCAAAATTTCTATATGCGATTTTTAGCACGATCCCTGTACCAGCCTTACCAAGGGCAGCGGGAGGTAAAATTTTTATTTATTAATTTTAATACTCAATTTATCTGATAGGTACGTTATAAATATCTACGTAGGTATATTTCAATATTAATTATAATAAATTAATAGTTTTCAAATAAACACATATAGGTAAATAAATAATAAATCGCTAAATGAAAATTTTAATATTGAATTTCCTACGTTCAACAGAAAAAATAGACACCCAGGGGAAGATGTAATGAAGAATGTAAGTTATATAAAAAATAGAGAATTTAAATGTTATTACAAATAATAATTGTTAAAAAAAATAGCCATGCATGTATAATACCTATGTGTTAAAAATGACATTTTATTTTGTTCACCTCATGTTGCAAACCTTCGAACAAAATAGAAACACTTTTAACAGTTTTAATGTGTATATCATACAATATTTATCTACAAATATTATTTTTACCTCGCGCTACTTTTGGTAAGTGAGGTATAGGGATCGTGTTAAAAATAGCATATCGAGATTTTGGTGAATGACCACGTTTTAAGGTCCCTAGAATCCAATTTTAACATTTTCACGATGCTGTCTGTGGGTATGTGTGTACAATATGACTAGCGAATGAAAGTTGACGTTTAGATTATTTCATAGATGTGGTTTCTTTTGAAAAGATTTCCATATATTTGATTTGAAAGGAAACTGATCTTTATGTATTCCGTTACAGAAGATTAGAATTGTACTCTAGACCAGGAGGCATTTAAAATGACCTTAGCAACAGGATTTAGGGATTTATTTAAAAAATTTAATACCGCAAATTTTAGTTCGTTCGTCTCAGGTATAAGCAACCCTCGAGTCGGAATTACTGTTAGAGGAAATTAAAAATAATCCTATTTCATAGAATTGCTAAACTAAATTTTGTTATAATCAATATAAACTAAAAATATTTTAAACGCACCCCTGTTTTGATATTCAGTTACCCTAGTCGGCCATCTATTTTCAGCCAGACGTGGTAATGGATTTCTGTGCTTTCCTAGTCCAGTATTTAAATGGGTTAGTGCAAAAATTTTATACCTCAATATTTCGTACAATTCTATTCTTCTCTAGGGTTTCAAAATAAACCACATCTATAAAATAATTTAAACGTCAACTTTCATTCGCTAGTCATACCATATGTATGTGTGGATCCTCGACTCTAACTCTGAATAATAATTCAGCAAATTTTGAAACCTTGTATTTCTACCTTATTCTAATCTGGGAAGAAGCCATTAGATTTTGATGTAAATCAAATAGCCGAAAATGGTACTTTACTTAAAAAGCTCAAAATAGTTTTTCTTCGAAAAATAACTTCAAATGTATTTTTTTTCGATATTTGTGTTATTATAAATATTAAAGATTATTAAATTTTCTACATAGATAAATTTATAAAATTATCAATAATTTAAATTCCGAAGCCTACGCTTTAAACAAGCATAATTCCTTGGTTACACAATTCATATCTCAATGTATGTAACTGACAGATAAATGTCACTGTCAAAGAACTAATCATTTCAAATTAATAATAGTAACGTTTTAAAAAGGAAAAAGTAAATAGAACGATAGTTATATGGAATGGACCTTAATACAGTTTCCAGCATAAATTTATAAGTATATATATTTAAATTACCTAATCAAAATAAATAGCGGGAGGTATTGTGTTAGCCACATCAGATTTTTTCATTTAAATTTGTGTTTCTAATAATTTTTTGACGTACGTCAAAAATATCGATTTGTTATTCCATTACCATAGTAACTAATTCACTTTTAACACTGGTGTTAACAGCAATTAATAATGATTTGTTATTTTTAACACTGGTGTCAAAAAATGTCGATTTTAAGTCTAAAAATAAACGTTAAAAAGCCTCATGTTAATAGTGTTTATAGATAAAAATATTTTGACGTCATTTAAAGAAAAACTGTTAGAGCTTTAAGCAAAATATTATTTTTGGCTGACCAGTACTAATATACTAAAAATAATTATAATTTTAGTCACAAAATATAGTTGAACAAGTATATGGAATTAACAAGATATCATCCTTTTACAGTATTTAAGTACGAAATTAGTGTGAAATCATTTTCAAAAAAGATTGGTTGAGAATTTTTAAATAGTGGAAGAAAAAATGCTGAAACTATCTAGGAGATTTAAAAAAAAAATTCTAACAAATATGAACCATGCATTTTTATTCTCAATAATTCTAGCATGACTCTTATATCAGCTAATAGTTACTACGAGACTATAATTACATTATATACAGAGGTCTATCGACGAAGAAAAATGTTATGGGCATGTCGAAATACGTATAGAGAAAGAATTGTGTTATTTATATTTATTTAGTTTGGAAGTCTCCTATAACTTTTGGAGTATGAAAAAGAAAATTCGTTTAGTGTATGAACTAAAGCAATATTTCTAAAATACGTCTTCTACTCTGTCATCATGT
The DNA here is from genome assembly GCA_963082715.1 of Harpalus rubripes. Lineage (NCBI taxonomy): Eukaryota > Metazoa > Arthropoda > Insecta > Coleoptera > Carabidae > Harpalus > Harpalus rubripes. The sequence goes on along the minus strand of OY720449.1, from coordinate 82,023,094 downwards.
TATCAATATTCAGGTAAGTGCATATGAAGAGTATGTGCCCCTATGCTATGTTATATGCTGGAAGTTTATTTCGTTCTCTTCGCCAACATATTGCTGTGGCTTCCTTGCGAAATTGACAACAAACATTTTAGATTCCATCGCAGAACTTACAACTTATAACCCGTAATTGAAAATACGCTGCTATTGAAAGTTATTTCAGCGGGACGGAGTGCATATTTCATTTTTTATCGCGGAACAAGTGAGCTTAAGTGAAAATTTATGTTGTTCAAGGTTTAAAACAACACGTGTAAGCAAAAATAATAATTATAAGTACGTTTGGTTAAAATGTTGCAAATTTATAATAATACGAGTGTCACGCTAGAATTATTGACAATAAGATACGTGGTTCATTCATTAGATTTTATAAAAATATGATCAAAGTAATTTCCATTCCATTAACAATAATATACTTCATTATTCTTTCCTTTCTCTACTTAAAAGCATTTAACCAATCTTCTTTTGGAACGCTTTCTGACAAACTTATCCAGAGATTTCGGTAGCTACCTAATTTAAATAGGACGCTGTGAGGTCGGTAGGCGAACAGTTGAACTTGATATAAGTATACAGGGTGTAACAGCTAAACGAGCTACCTCAAATAATTTTGTGTATTATTAAAGATACAATAAAATACTATAAGGCAATCTTATAGAAGGCCAAGGGGGACATACAATTGGAGAAGAAAATATTTTTTTTTAATCAGTGGTTCTCAAGTTACAAAACAAAGTTATATATTTTTTTAAATGGAATGATATATATTTGTTAGGCCCATTTGATAGAGTATTTCTTTTTAATTCAATCATGTAATCATTTTATATTCTAACATAAAAATATTAAGAAAAATGCAATTGAAATTTAAATAAATTTGATTTTTATACCTATTTCTTAGTAGGCTGTGTATGAAAAACAATAACTGTTATTAACATTTCATTTTAAGTTCAATTGTTTTTCATACATACTGAATAATAACTATAAAAATCTGATGTGGCCAGCACATTACTTTCCGTCAGTTTTATGTATTTTGTACAAATTCTATACAGAAAATTTTTAGTAAAAGATCTTATATTTCCAGTAAAATTATAAGACAAACATACTATGTCAATTGCACTTGGCACTGACATCCACTGACATCTTTCAATCAGAATTTTCTTAATAAAGTAACTGTTTCCATAGCTGCTACTTTATGAAATTTAATTTCTTTTTGATTTTTAAACTCTATAGCTATTTAATATGAAGTATAAACTGCAGTCAAATCGTATAGAGGATCAAGTATTCTTTAATATTTATAATAACATTAAATGTGAAAAAATTATATTTAACATATTTTTTTCAAGAAAAACTGTTAAAATCTTTAAATGAGGGTACTTGCGGTTGACCAAAATCTAATAAGCTCTTCATAAGAATGTAACGAAGAATGATACGAAAGAATTGTAATTTTTGAAATTGTAGTAATAGAGTTATCGTAGACGAAAGTTTTGTTACACACACACACACATACACACACATCTCCTAAAACGTGCTTATTGATTAAAAACTCATCATCGAATTTTTAACCGAAGACAATACTTTCCTTACCTAAATGTGACGAAAGGTAAAAAAATTATTTAAAATTCAATTGAATTTTTCTCAATATTTTTGTTACGATGGGATATAAAATGAATATGTGGTTGAATTCAGAATAAAATACTCTATCGAATGGGCCTAAAAATATATACCACCGTATTTAAAAAATATAACTTTGTGTTGTAACTTGAGAACTACTGGCTTAAAAAAATATATTCTTCTGTATTCGGATGTCTCCTTTGATCTTCTATAAGATTGTTTCATAGTAATTTTTTGTACCTTTAATAATATAGAAATTATTTGAGGTAGCTCGTTTAGCTGTTACACCCTGTGTAATGATATAAATATAGTGATATAAATATCGCGTAAACAGTTTACAAGAGTCTGCAACAGACAGTCTAAGATTGGAACGCATAGTGAAATAAATAATTAGTAATATCGTAGAAATAAATAGTAGTGTTAATTGGTTAAATAAATAATTAGTGTTAGTGCTATCTAGTTAATTATAGGTTTAGTCTTAATTAGTTTTATTAATTGTTTAATATTAGTAATAGTTATTTTTAATTATCTTTTAATATTAAATCATAGTTTAATAAACCTTTATTTTAAGTAATAATAATTGTCTAATATTTACACTTCACCCAAATAAATAAAAACGTTGCATTACTTATTGTGAGAATCTGTTTTTCCAAACTTTTCTTGACAATATAAATGTCTCTGTATGTAACTCATATTCACAATATTTGGACTATGGTTGTTTTTGCTCAGAACTCCTGAATTTCTACTTCATTTTAAAGTACATTCGCCAAGTGTGAATAACCTTTTACAATTTATCGTTTGTTTTCTCATTCATTTATAATTTAATTTAATATATGAAACTCCCAATGTTTGGAACAAAGAAGAAGAATCCAATCATTCCAATCCTCTCCAAATTGTCAGTAAGTTCTCCAGCTTTCAATAAACGAAATCAAAATTCAAAACCTTGTCGGGGATCGATCCAATTCAATTGTTCTCTTGAAAAACAAGCTGTGCTGTCCTGCGTTAGAGTTAAAAACACCCGTTGTCTGGACAAGACAAAGTATTAGATTTGCTCGCGTCGCACTGCTAGCTCTATAGTTCTTCTTGCTTTATATGGGCAAAGTTCCCGTGAATTTGAGTTAATTTTGTGCAGTTGGCTCTACTGCGCTCTAACGAGTCGTATCTGACTGCGGCGAGCGCCATCTGACCTATATTATACGGAAAATGAATTCTGCAAAACAGAATTGCTATGCTGGAGTTGAAGTGCCGCCAACTCCAGATTCGAGTGGATGGATGTCAGATGGTACATGTTGTTTCATTCAACTTAATATCATAGTTTTTAAAATTGTTTTACTGTCGGGATTGCTCCTTGTGGTGTAATGAAAACTTTTTAAAACGACGTAAAATTATTGCTACAATATAATTGTTATTATTTAGTCTCGTGTTCGTGTGCATGTGCGACTGATCACGAATCTGGGGAATTATTTCGAATTTTAAATTGCCCACACGTACGAATATATCATCATAAATAAAATAAATAAATAAATATATCGTCACGGCATATTACCCATTCCTGGGTGTGCCAATCTGCTTTGTACACAGATTTCTATAATGATGAATAAAAACTGGCAAGCCCATGGACATAGATACTAAACTTTTCTTCCTAGAAGTCTAATTTTGATATCATTAAGGAAAGTTGTGGGTCACGTGACTATCAAATAGTTTTGATCACTCTGTATTATTTATGAATCATTTGCTTAAATTGCTTATTATTCATGCTATTTCCAAATATTAACCACGATAGTTTTTACCTTCCGTCACCTTTAGGTAAGGAAGGTAGTCTTTGGTCAAAAAATTCTGTTGCGAGTTTTGATGAATAAGCACGTTTGAGGGTCCCTAGAATACGATTTTACTATTTTTACGATGATGTCTGTATGTATGTGTGTGTATGTATGTGTGTGTGCGTGCGTGTGTGTGTATGTGTGTGTGTGTGTGTCTGTGTGTGACAAATTTTTCTAATGCAATAACTCTAATACTACAATTCCAAAAAATATAATTCTTTCATATTCCTCTTCGTTACATCCATGTGAAGAGATGATTAGATTTTGGTTATAATTGGTCAACCGGAAGTACCCTCATTTGAAGATTTTAAGTTTTTCTTGAAAAAACGATGTTAAATATCATTTTTTCACATTTAATGTTATTATAAATATTAAAGAATTAGTTATTCTCTATACAGTTTGAATTCATTTTATACTTCATATTAAATGGACAGAGTTAAAAAATTATAAAGAAATTAAATATCATATATACTAGTTCTGATTGAAAGGTGTTAGTGTCAAGTGCAGTTGACAGTATGTTTATGTTATAATTTTACCGGAAATATAGGATCTTTTGTTAGAAACTTTCTGTATGGAATTTGTATAAAATACATAGAACTGACGGAAGATAATGTGCTGGCCACATCAGATTTTTTGAAATATATTTATATATTTTTGTCATGCAATAGATTAATTTATGAGTCTAATTAGCGAATTACATTATTTGAGAACAAATGAGATTAACATCTACGTAAAAAAAATCTGGTGTGACCAACACAATACCTCCCGCCATTTAACACCCGAGTCACAAAAAAGATCAAGCTAATCCTTATTTTCGGATCAGCGAATTTTACTCTAATTTTGGCAGTTTATTTTTTAAAATATAGTCTAATCGAATCCAAGTAATCACCTTTTTTGATAATAAAATGAAGATTAAATTTTAAATACCTGGATAAAATAGAATTCACTAATACAAAATGAGAATTAGCTTAATTTTTTTTGAAAATCATTAAGTTTTATTAGTCTAAATACATACCTACATATTTATATATGCTGGAAACTGTATTGTTTTCCTTTCCTATTGTACTATTTACTCTTTTATTTTTAAAACGTTACTATTATTAATTTGAAATAATTAGTACTTTGACAGTGACATTTATCTGTCAGTTATATACATTTAAATAACTGCGCATCCAAAGCGTAGGCTACGGAATTTAAATTATAGATAATTTTATAAATTTATCCATAAAATATATAGAAAAAGTATTAATGCAAATCTATACAAAATTCAATATTCTTTATTTTTCATAATAACATGAATCTCGAAAAAATAACATTTAAAGGTATTTTTCGAAGAAAAATTATTTTAAGCTTCCAGTAAAGTGCCATTACCGGTTATCCGATTTACACGAAAAGCTAATGGGCTCTTTCCATTACAGAAAAAGTTCGAAATACAAGGTTTCAAAATAATCTGAATGATAGTATTTGAGTTAGAGTGGACGATCCACACACACACAGACATCATCGTGAAAATGTTAAAATTGGTTTCTAGGGACCTTAAAACGTGGTCATTTATCAAAATCTCGATATGCGATTTTCAGCACGATCCCTATACCTCCCTATGGGTAGCAGGAGGTAAAAAGAAACGGAGGAACTCATTTTTAATATTGATTTTTACCATTTCTATTAAAATGGGAAAATCCATTAAATCAATTTAGATAATAGAAAATAGAAATAATGTCAATTTTAATGAATGTTTCGTATTAATATTTATGTCCATACTTCAATTAAGATAACGTTCAAAACAATAGCTAAAAAAATAATAACAAAATTCTTATCGCAAACAAATATGCACAAGACAGAAACATATACACATACATAATATTTCTTATGTATGTATAGCTACTACACGACTTTGAGTTATGATTCATAAACAGCGATTTGTTATAATATATGAGACTGATTATAAATACATAATCTACATACATTCTTGCTTCGACATAAATCATGATTTAGAAGTAAGCATTTCTTGTATTTTTATTTCGATTAAAATACGTAATTAATACTAGAAGTAAGCATTTCTTGTATTTTTATTTCGATTAAAATACGTAATTAATACTAGTACAGGTGAAATTAAATCGTATTAAATTCAACATTCAAATGTAAAATAAAATATTATTGTAAATGTCTGTAAAATTATCTAATGCTAATGCTGATGGTGGCGTCGTATCATCGAAATATCCAATAAATTTTTTATAGATAAATGATTTCTACATTGCGAAGTCGTTTTATTTATTTATTTAAATATTTATACAGGATGTTAATGAATACGTGTTACAAAGGATATCTAGGGGATGCAAAATACACTGACTTTTACTAATAAACGAATAAACGCATATCCGATAACGCATCATTTTCGAGCTACAAGCTTTTAAAACAGTAAAATAACCTGAATTTTAGTTGGCTGTGACCTATCTCTTCATTGTTTTGTTTATTTTAATTTTTAGCATTAAATTGCAGACGCATTATAAATGAGTATACCGTTCGCGATCAGGCTAACAGGGTATTAATGTAGGTAAGGCCGACGTTTTTGAACAAATGTATATCAAAATACATATGCTCCGAAGGTACAATGTTTGCATTGAAGTCGGCGGTTGTCATTTTGAACAATTTCGAGTATTATAATATGTTGCTATTAGAAAAATGAATAATACTATATAAAAAAATCATTGCTATAAGTCAGCGTTTCTTAATCTTTTCAAGCCGCGATTCAAATTTATCAATTGTATGATATATTCAGGTATGAAATTTTTGCATGAACCCAGTTAAATACTGGACTAGGAAAGCACAGAAATACATTACTATGTCTCTCTGAAAATATATGGCCGACTAGGGTAACTGAATGTCAAAACAGGAGTGCGTTTAAAATTAAATTCAAAAATGCTGCTTGTACTTCTACGTGAATACGTTTTAAAGGATGATCTTCATTTTTATCCATTTTAATGTATTTATCTTTCAAATAATTTCCAATGACAGACAATAATTATTACAGCAATTTTTTTTCAATAACAACCATTCAATGGCTACTTTGTAATTTAAAATACTACATCAATTGACTTGTCAGTGTCAAACGATGAATGAAAACATGAAAATGATTTAAGAAGTTTTTAAAAAGGTGTTGGATAAAACGTTGTATTACACTCGTGTGGAATATATATTAGTCACTAAAGAAAATTACTTTTTCTTTCGTGATTAATATGATACATTCCACGCTCATATAATAAATAACTATTAAACATTTTTCGTTTATTTTGATTATAACAAAATAATTGATCTTTAAACTATTTAGTTTGGCAGTTCAATGAAATACGACTATTTTTAATTTCCTCTAACTGTAATTCCGATTCGAGGGTTGCTTACAACTGAGACGAACGAACTAGAATTTGCGGTATTAAATTTTTTTAATACATCCCTGAATCCTGTTGCTAAGGTCATTTTAAATGCCTCCTGGTATTGAGTACAATTCTAATCTCCTGTAATGGAATACATAAGGGTCAGTTTCCTTTCAAATCAAAAATAGGGAAATGTTTTCAAAAGAAACCACATCTATTAAATAATCTAAACGTCAACTATCATTCGCTAGTCATACTATAGATAATTCCTGTTTTGAGAGCATGTATCTCGAAAGCGCAGTGAGTTTCTGCAAACGAGTTTATTAATAAAAGTTACTCTATTTTGCATCCCGTTTATACCCCAAAACCCTGTATAAATTTACTTTTAAATGTATCACAACAATAACAATATTAATATCGAGTGATCCAGAATGATTGAAGGTCACGTGACATGAAAAAGTTCTGATTATGATCAAAATGGACTTTTTCAATTTAACGGCTATCTCTTTCTATCGCTGTAAATAGTAAGAAAATGGCGCGAACAACTGCCAGTTGGGCTGTCAAACGAAACGTCAAAAATATTGCAGTTATTAAAATACCTGTATTCTCAGTGAAAATTTGCATCATTAGACATTTTAACTTCAATAAAAGCTTTTGTAACACTTTTCGATAAGATTTTTTTAAAGTTATCTGAGATATTCTCACATTTTACGTCTAATATTTTTAGAAACAAACGCCGTAGATCTCTGTTGTTCTTACTATGCGCAGATCTTCTATCTCTTTAAATTGAAAAGGTCCATTATCTTCAACGAAAAAAAAATTAGTATCAATTTACCGGTAATAATAAATAATAAAAATTATGTTACCTACATCACCGACATTTGGAAAAGTCAACGACGTTACGTATTTTGAATTTTTGGACATATCTTATTTCACTATTACAATGATGCGGCAAACAAAAGATTAGAACGAGGCGGAACCTTCAATCATTCTGGATCACTCTGTACATGGAAATACAAAACAATTCAATACATATTATATTTATATCACTGGTTTAGGTATAGGTAAATAATATTTGCATATTTATTGTAACAAGTTACTAAATATAGAAAACGGTAATAACAAAATATATGAAAATAAGGTATGTAAAACAAGTGGAAATAATAAACTCCAGAAAATATTTGTAATTATTCCAATAATTTAAATAACACCATGATATTAAAAAATTAAAAATCCGCAAACATGATAATATCCCAGCAGTGTGCAATCTTAATCCTGGTAATTAACAAAATTACCATAAATATCATGTTAAATTTCTGAAAACTCTGTCCACCAAAAAAATTTAACGAGTACAAAAACGAACCCTTTCCAAGTCCCGTTACTCTAAACAAAAAATCGACTAACTGTACTCGAATGATTTAAAACGGACAGTCCGTAAAATTCGGTGTAATAGAATGTTTTTTTGTTTAGCCTGACGACTGCAAAAAATAAAACACGGTTTGGTAAATTCCCAGAGCTCTATCGTAAAGTGCACCACTCACTCTAACTAGAAATATTGATTCCAATTTTAGTAATGAAAGGGTAGGTGCACAATTTATATCCGGTTGCATATCATTACGCAACACGAAAATATGATACTTTTAAAATTCGGAAAATACTTTATTTATTTATTTATTACAAACGTTAATTGCATAAAATAAAAATCTGATGTGGCCAACACATGACCTCCCGTCCAGTCCATGTTTGAAATAGCAATGAACTTTAAGTAAACTATCACTTCCGGTTGATCGTTCGTAAACAAAATCTAATTTGTTGTTCCAATAAATAGAAAAGTCTGTAATACTAAATATTAGATCATATTTTATTGTTTTTCCTCGAAAATTTGTTAAGAGCTCCAAATTAAGTACCACTTCCGGTTTATCATATAGGTATAGTCAAAATCTAATGTTGTTTCAAATTATACATGTGTTTTAAATACCAAATTTGAAAAGTTTTGGATTATATTTTAATATATTTTTTCAAGAAAATCTTTTTATAGCTTCCTGTAAAGTAGTACTTCCGGTTTATCAATTTTAGAATACACCTAATATGTCGTTTTCATTAATATAAAAGTCGTAAATATCAAATTTGAAAAGTTTTGGATTGTATCAATTTATTTTTCACGAAAATCTGCTCAGAACTTCAAATAAAGTATCACTTCCGGTTTATCAATTTTAGCCAAAATTTAATATGTTGGTTCACGTTATATTAAAGTCTTAAATACTAAATTTGACAAGTTTTACATTGGAATATATCATAATATATTTTTCACAAAATTCTGTTCAGATAAATAAAATAAAATAAATATATCATCACGGCTTATTACCCATTGCTGGGTGTGCCAATCTGCTTTGTACACAGATATCGGTAATGATGAAATATTTGTACCGTGCGGGCGCTTACCAGGCGTCACCTAACGGGCACTCATTACTGGCGTGGAGAGTGCACCACAGTTGTAAATTTTATGCCATTTAAAATTCGAAATATTTGGCGTCGGCCGGGATCGAACTCGGTTCCCCAGATTCGCGACCTGACACTCAGGCATGCGGCCACGAGACCCCATCTGTTCAGAGCTTCAAGTATGGTATCACTTCCGATTTATCAATTTTAGAAAAAATCTAACATGTCATTCTTATTAATATAAAAGTCTTAAATACCAAATTTGAAAAGTTTTCGATTGTATCAATATATTTTTCACGAAAATCTGTTCAGAGCTTCAAATAAAGTATCACTTCCGGTTTATCAATTATATCCAAAATCTAATATGTTGTTTCCCTTGATATAAAAGTCGTAAAATTAAATTTGGCAAGTTTTGGAGTATATCATAATATATTTTTCACGAGAATCTGTTCAGAGCTTCAAGTAAAGTATCAATTCTGGTTAATTAATTTTAGCCAAAATCTAATATGTTATTTCCCATCATATAAAAGTCTTAAATACTAAAATTTAAAAGTTTTGGATTATATTTTAATATTGTTTTTCATAAAAAACTGTTATGGGCTTCAAGTAAAGGATCACTTCCATTTATCCAATTTTACCCAAAATCAAATCAACTCTTTATATGAATACAGGAAGCTTAAATACGGAAAATAGATATATTTGGTAGTTTTTTTATAAGAGTTATCGTGGACGAAAAAATCGTCACACACACATAAACATCATCGTAAAAATAGTAAAAACATATTGTGGGGACCCTAATTCGTGCTTATTTATTGAAAACTCACCATCGAATATTTGGCACAATTACATTACCTGCCTTACCTACGGTATGACAGAATGTAAAAATGTTATTGGCGGGAGCTATTGTATTAACCACATCATATCAGATTTATTTTGTTTAAAATCATTTTTCATTACACACTATTAAATCTCATTTCCACCGATTTTCTTAATAATTAAGAGCTATAATTAATATCTAAGCGCAATGCGCAAAAATGTTTATTATATGGCAACGTTTATTACCATTTCCAGCTATGCATAAGGCATAATGCTTAAGAACTAAGAGCAATGCTTAAGAACAAAAGCTTGCAAACTCCAAGGTTTAAGGCGTAATGCCTATAAGCGTAATTGTGAGATGGAAATACATATCTGCCATCTGTCTTTCTTTATTTTCTAATCTGAACTGTATGCTGTCAGTCTATTTTATAATTATTAAAAAAATAATAAAAAAAAAATATATCATCACGGCATATTACCCATTGCTGAGTGTGCCAATCCGCTTTGTATGCAGATATCGGTAATGATGATGACATATTTGTACCGTGCGGGCGTTTACCAGGCGTCACCTCACGGGCACTCATTGTTGGCGTGGAGAGTGCACCACAGGGGTCAATTTTGTGCCATTTAAAATTGGAAAATATTTGGCGTCGGTCGGGATCGAATCCGGTTCCCCAGATTCGCGACCAGACACTCAGGCACGCAGCCACGAGACCCTTTTATAATTATTAAGTTTCTTTAATTTTTAGATATTGATATAGATGCCAAAAACTTTGTATATGACATGTTAAGAAAAGAAGAATTACTGCTGCAATGACAGTCTGCTAGAGTTAAAAATAAAAAGGATAAAAAATTTGACATTTCTGTCGAATTAGTCACTAAACAAAGTGGCTGGAAATGGTATCTTAGTAAATTGTTATAATGTATTAAGCATTACGCACAAATCATTATGCATTAAGCATTAAAACATTCGGTGGAAATAAGGCTACTTTTATTAAAAATACATAAACACTCCTAAATCTATATTCGTTATTATCATAACATAACCTACTTGTTTGACGTTCAAATTTCTCTTCAAACTTTCCGCACTATTGTTCGGTTTAACGACCATGTCTATGTATCAAAATACGCGGAAACATATTCCGAATTTATGTATAACACTCTCGTCTAATATTTTTTTAATATAACGCTAAAATTTGGTAAAATACTGCAAGTGATGCACTATAATCCAATGGAAAATTCACTACTAAACGATGGCGCAACGGTGTAACTCGCTGGGTGCATTTCATGGCTAACTGCCATTCCAAAATCGTGAAAAAATTCGCTATCGATTGGGGGAGCTTTGTACGGTAAAATTGTTGTTGTTTATGAAAATTTTACAGTAATTCTAACAAAACTATTTTAGATAATACACTTTCAGTAAAAATATAAATATGGGCTTACAGAGTATCACAAATAATGTATACAATCATTGTGCTTACATTGGGATCTTGGTAACTACAGACGTATAGAGATATAAAATCGGTTAATTAGGTAAAATAGTCCCAATAGGAAACCATTTTATTTATTTTTGTTTTTAAGTAAATTATTTTGACATTAATTTCTTCAATTTGACGTTGCATTACCGACAGATATAGAAAGCGTTGTATAAAAAAATCGATGCTGAGTTTTTAATGAATTGCTATACAAAATGCAAATTACAATTCCAAAAATTACAATTTTAACTTACGGCAATGGTTGTGGTGTCAATACAAAAATAAAAAAATTTCTCCATCCGAATATACCAAATACATGGAAATTATCCAATATTTTAGGTCCATAAATTAATTTTAATTTTTTTTTATTTTCATATTGATAGTATTAGCCATGCCAAATTTGAACAAAAAGATAAACAAATGCTTACCATTCTATCGGTCAGGGTACATATATTAAAAATCTGGTGTGGCCAAAACAATACCTCCCGCCATGTACCGCCCGAGTCACAAAAAGGATTAAGCTAATTCTTATTTTTGGATTAGAGAGTTTTACTATAATTTTGGCAGTTTATTTCTCAAAATGTAGTCTAATCAAATCCAAGTAACTACTTCTTTTGATAATAAAATGAAGATTAAATTTTAAATACTTGGATAAAATAGAATTCACTAATCCAGAAATGAGAATTAGCTTAAACTTTTTTGCGAATCGTTAATTTTTAATAATTAAATACATATCTACATATTTACATATGCTGGAAACTGTATTGATTTCCTATCCTATTGTTATATTTACTTTTTTCTTTTTTAAAACGTTACTATTATTAATTTTAAATGATTAGTTCTTTGACAGTGACATTTGTCTGTCAGTTACATACATTTGAATAACTGCGCAACCAAGATAATTTTATAAATTTATCCATAAAACATATAGAAACAGTATTAATGCAAATCTGTAGAAAATTTAATATTCTTTAATTTTTATAATAACATTAATGTTGAAAAATAACATTTAAAGGTATTTTTCGAAGAAAAACCATTTTGAGCTTCCAGTAAAATGCCATTTCCGGTACATGATGTACACCAAAATCTAAAGGCTTCTTTCCATTACAGAAAAAGTTCGAACTATAAGTTTTCAAAATTTTCTGAATAGTATTTGAATTAGAATGGAGGATCCACACTCACAAACACACAGATATCATCGTGAAAATGTTAAAATTGGATTCTAGAAACCTTAAAACGTGATCATTTACCAAAACCTCGATATGCGATTTTTAGCACGATCCCTACACCTCCCTTACCAAGCGTAGCGGGAGGTAAAAATGTACCTATCCGCATTTTTATTTAAACATATTTGAATTTTATTTACAAGATTTGACGCACTAACGAAATATGGTATGACGTATCACAGGAAGTATTGAAATATTACATTACCGAAAGAACTACAAATATTATTGGAGAAGTACAGGTAATATTTAGGGTAATACTAATAAATAATAAATACGGGTATTAATTAGTAAAAAGTGGTACTCGTATTTCGAAGGCTAGGTATATTCGGCCCTATTCTGTAATTCAATCGATATTTTTTGACAAATGTATCGTCTGACAGTTTCTACTACAATTATTGGCTACAATTTATTATCGATTGATAAAAGTTATCGATTAAGTTACAAAATATGGGTGAATTTTTGAAAAATTCATCTCACGTATTCCACAGATAATACTGGATATACATGGTGTTTCACAATTTATGTACCAATCGTTGCCAGGTAATATTATTTGATATAGTGATTCTACTACAAAAAGATTTTATTAGAAAATCGTAAAAATAAGTGTATTTGAAGAAAATTAAAATATTGTATTTTTAATAAGATATATTAGTTAAGTACATTTCTAATAGAGTTATGAACATAATAATCCGGTGGTACAAAAAATGTTCACTTCAAATATACAGCACTTATTTTGCGTATCGAAAAATATATTTTTGTAATAGAATCAGAAGGTATATCAAATTATATTTTCAGTTAAAATTTGGTGCATATGTTGTAAAAACATCCTGTATACTGTATAGGAATTTTAGGGCGTAAATTTGTGTTTATTTTAAGCAGCTTCCCAAAATTTCTAAAGCATTGTAGAAAAATAAATCTCAGGACATACCTGTGGGTGATTCTTGGAAAAAGAGAAACTTGCACAGCAAAAAACAGCAACCATACCAACGCCATTGCCATTCATCTTGTCAAAGAACGTAACTGCACCGATCTACAACCAAGAGTGTCTTATATACCTTACGAGTTTTTCCGGATATCAAATCTTATCAAGACACTGATAAGAAAATGCAATTTATACCACACTCATGGTCGGAACAAAGCGCTCAGAAATGAACTATTGTGTATCGAACAATCGGGGACCGTTAGAAATTGAAAAGCAATAAAAATGATTAATAAAATCAGTCTTGCCACGCTGATAAATGCATTTGTTTTTGCTTATCGCGAGCTATTGTTTACCTCCAATCATGGCCACCTAGCCTTTGTGCACAGAGCTAGAGCAGATCACGTGATTAATCTTATGAGAGAATTTAGAAAACTATTTTGTTATGCTAACCTAAAAACATTCAGTGAGCCAGGTGTTAAAGCAGTAATGGAAAATTGAAATTAAAACAACAAAAATTCGAAAAATTTCTTTCATTTTGGATATCTTGTTTATTAAGTTTTTTATGCACATTGTTGCATATTGTGCTCTAATTTTAAAGCTTGTTTTACAGCACACAATATATAAGAAAAGTACAAGTTACAATGTTACAAAACAATTAAAATAAACGCAAATCTTAATATTTTTGAAAATAAGTTCGTTTCATAAATTCCAAGAATCTGTTTTTAATTTTGTTTTTACGACAAAGTGTGTTGGTTTATAATTCTGTGAATGAGTGTTCGCATATGAATAATGTGTGTGAATGTGTGTGTATGTACAGACTTGTGTGTACAGAAACCGTATAATTTTTCCTAAATTACGAACAACTTGAAGATTTAAAAAATAATAATTTTGAGAATTATCGTTTCCCGATTGTTAATAATAAATTAAAATATATTTAATTTTTGGTTTATTTGTCAAAAACTTTCTCCATTGAAAAAAAATTTGGGTAACGCTAGAGTTTTTGAAAATAAGACACATGTGAATATTTTCTAAAAATTTTAAAAATACACTTCACCATTCTTTTCTTCCACTTCTTAAAAGCTTCCTACCAATCTTCATTTGTAATACTTTAAAACTATTTTTGGAGAGACTTGAAAACTGTCAAATCTGTCAAATTAATTTCGTATGACTTAAAAAAGTTCCAAAGTTGTCATAATTATCTGGATACCTATGAACTGTCAAATTAATTTCTGATTAACTTAAAAACTGTCAAAGCTGTTTTATTGTTTGATTTATTTCAAATTTTTACTTACAACAATTCTTTATAAAATATATTAATTAATGTACTTCACTAACTTACTATTTTTGAAATCGCAATGAGCCGATTTCACATTTTTCAAAAAGTATTTTAAATGAAAGTTTATATGCAATATTTTTCATAGTGATAAAAAAATAATTTGTTGTTATTTTCGTAAATAATTAAATAAAAAGAAATAGTTATGAAAAACTACCCCCTCCCCTCATGTGATGTCAAATTAAATACAGCACGTTATTCATAGCCAATAGGAAAACAGTTTGTCCATAACCCACGTTGTTTATATAAATAAACGTAGGCGACACTTTGTCATATGTTAAACTGTATGAACTACAGATACTAAAAAAAGGTAGTTACTTGGATTAGATTAGACTATAATTTAAGAAATAAACTGTCATAATTAGAGTAAAATTCGCTAATCCAAAAAACTTAATCTTTTTTGTGACTCGGGCTAAAAATGGCGGGAGGTATTGTGTTGGCCACACCAGTTTTTTTTTATTGAAAGGTATCTGTTTTTCAATTTTCAATTTATTACAAAGTTAAATTTTATTGGACGATTTAAAATTTAATGACTCAGTATTGGACGAAAATTATCTTAGTTTATAGGTAATCATTCACCTGTGACTCCCATCCCTATATAATCCCAGTTCTCTCCCTTGTTTTTCAGAGTTGTTAGGACCTCTGGCATGGTTGACATGTTGAGTAATCTTGACTACTCTGTTTAACTTTCACTTGTTGTATTACTGATGATGAGAACTTAGTTCTCGAAATACGTATTTAGTTTTTGTTAAAATTAATTTTAAGGTTAAGGAGTAATTATAATAGTTTTAGTTAAATTTAACCTTAAACTCCATCTATTATTAATTTTTAAATAACTGTTTATTTAAAATGAATCTGATTTAAAAATTGTCAAAGCTGTCACATTACAAATAGTAAGTCGACAAAGCTTCTGGTTAATTTAATATTTTCATTCATTATGATACTTTAAAAAGTGCTTTAACTTACCCAGTTCTAAATATCATACACAATGACAGATAAATAACTTTTTAAAATGATGCAAATTTTATTTTACATGGTCAACCTTACTTTCTTTATAATACCTAGTTCTAGCAAGACTCATGTACGTACGTATTATATTTTCAATGAGTTCATATTTATAAATGGGTATTGTTTCTTTCTGTTATCAAAACCATTTATCAAACTCAACTCTTTTCCCTATTTCAAATTCTAAATCTGAACGAAAACGTTTCTCTCTCTTTCAGATTCCATCTTCTGTGTCGCTTTTCCTGCAACGTCAGCAGTTTGTCTGGTAATGAACAATCTGAATCCTCTTAGATTCCGCATTGCATCGAGTCTGTAGGCGTCAAGACTCCAAGTTGAAGTCGGAATCGCACTCGAGCACGGAGTCTACATCTACAAGGCAGCGTGGGTGACCCGAAGGCCAATCGCGATAAGAAGTAATACACAACCAGGCTTACAATTCGAGAGGAGAAAGAGGTATTCGGAGAGAAGTGGTCTTGGTATGACTAAGCAATATGACGGAGAAAAGAACCAGATTTTTTAAATCAATAAATATTGCATATGTTGTATCCAATTTTAGCGCGATTGAAGAAATGCTCAACTTCATTGATGTCTAATATCAATATGTACGAATGGAAAAATTTTAAAGTTTAATATGTTGTATCCATATCCATAAGCTTTGTAAATATTTTCTCCGTTAAATTGTTTTCTATTTATTTATATTTTGTTTATAACAATTTAAAAGTAAAACAGTAAGATCTCAGCTTCTATTAATAATTAAGAATTGAAATTTGATATGCAGTTTTTATATAAAATATTAATGAATTTGTACCTCCCGCTTCCTTTGGTAAGGGAGGTATAGGGATCGTGCTAAAAATCGCATATTGAGATTTTGGTAAATAACCACGTTTTAAAGTCCCTAGAATCCAATTTTAACATTTTCACCATGATGTTTGTGTTTATGTGTGTGTATGTATGTGTGGATCCTCCATTCTAACTCAAATACTATCAATCAGAAAATTTTGAAATTTTGTATTTCGAACTTTTTCTCGAATGGAAAAAACTCATTAGATTTTGGTGAAAATCGAATAACCGGAAAAATACATTTAAATGTTATTTTTTCGAGATTAATGTTATTATAAAAATTAAAGATTACTAAATTTTCTATAGATTTGCATTAATATTTTTTCTATATATTTTATGGATAAATTTACAAAATTATCTATAATTTAAATCCCAGAGCCTACGCTTTAAACAAACAAAACGCAGTTATTCAAATATATTATTCAAATGTATGTATAAATGTTTATATCAAATAACTAATCATTTCAAAATAATATTAGTAACGTTTTAAAAAGAAAATTTAAATAGAACAATAGAAAAGGAATTCAATTTAATCTTCATTTTATTATAGCTCCGGTGGCTCAATGGTTAGAGCAACGCCTCATGTCATGAGTGCCCTCGGGACTCTGGGTGTGAATGTGAACCCACTCTATAATTGGGATTTAATTCTGTTGAGGGGTTTAAAGAAAGGTAGTTACTTGGATTAGATTATACTATATTTTAAGAAATAAACTGTCAAAATTAACAAAAATAATCTTAATCTTTTTTTGTGACTCGGGCTGTAAATGTTGGGAAGTATTGTGTTGGCCACGCACACCAGATTTTTTAAATTATATTATCTGTTTCCAGTGTTATTGCATAGCTGGATGTTTCATGAAATTTAATTTCTTTATAATTTTTTAACTCAATATCCGTTGAATATGAAGTATAAAATGTATTCAATAAATAATAAAATATTCTTCAATATTTATAATAACATTAAATGTGAAAAAATTATATTTAACTGCGGTTTTCAAGAAAAACTGTTAAAATCTTCAAATGAGGGTAGGTACTTCCTGTCGACCAATTATAACCAAAATCTAATCAGCTCTTCATATGGATGTAACGAAGAGGAATACGAAAGAATTATAATTTTTAGAGTTGTAGTGTTGGAGTTATCGCTGGAGAAAAAAATCGTCACACACACACACGCACGCACGCACGCACACACACACGCACGCACACACACAAACACACACACACACACATACACACACACACACACACACACACACACACACACACACACACACACACACACACTTTCACACATACACACATACACACAGACATACAGACATCTTCGCAAAAATAGTAAAATCGTTTTCTATAGACTCTAAAACGTGCTTATTCATTAAAAACTCACCATCGAATTTTTTGACAAAAAACTATACCTCCTTACCTAAAGTATGACGGAAGGTAAAAATCGACCAAATTCAGTTTTCCGCCATTATCTAGAAACGTATGAGAATGTTTGTCGAAACAAAAGCACATCTGAGATGGTCCCTTATGGATGCACAAAAAGTTCCATTTAACCAACATTTTATCTGTTACGGTTTTCGAGATCCCAATGGTGGCAGTCTTAAATGGGACAGACTGTAGACTAAAAATAAAACGAATAGAAAATGTCTACAAAGACAACTAAGTTTATTGCAAAAAGTAATAATGGGGCATTATTATTCTGTACCTACACTTCCATAAAACCATATTAATAAAATAGATATTTGCAGTTTGCACCACATTTAACACAATATACCTACAGCAATAATAAACTTAGTAAAATAAGCGTGCCCCTATAACTGTTTGTATTATATGTAGGCCATATAATTACCTGTATACGAAACCTACTTATAACCTATTAAAATAAGTATGTATTTGTTCATTGTACTTTGTATAAATAAAGTTTCTTTTGGTTGTTGTTTGTCTATTTTTTCTTTTGTCGATAATAGCTCCACAATAATCCATTATACCTACTCCCCCATATCTTCAGTCATATACGTATACGTGTATATATATACCTATGCATTAGTTCGTGCCAGGCTTCAATATAACATATCACCTTAACACTGCCGTAACTCAGATAAAGTGACCGATAACTACCTTCTGAGGAAATATTTCATTTCTTGTAATTACAGAAAAGAATTATGTGTGGATATTGCTAATAAACCATATAAGCATTCCGCCTTCTTATTTACCTGCATAACTGCATAATGCAATGATATGCATTTTTTTATGAACGTGTTTTGTGAGAGTTATAATACAATAAAAATAATTGTGTAGGGTTTACAATAGAGCACATGTTTATACTCATATATAGACCAGTAGAGTTATTGAATATTGTACGTTCGAATTCCATAGTGTTTCTTAAATGAATGATTAACAACTACTTTAATAAAACAATAAGGTAGGTGTATATTTATTTATTTTGGTACAGAGTACAACTTTAAAAATAATTATAATATATTTAGAACAAAATACAAAGTATTTATACAAAAAAATGTAATATTTAGCTAAATGAGAATAAAATGTTATGTAGGAAATTAACAAATGCGATACAGGGTGTATCAGGACTAGTGAAAAAAAAATTAATAGCGTATTTCTGGATTTTAATTTAAAGTACATCTCATCAGGCACAGTTTTATTAACTCTTACAGTTGCACTAAAATTTTGACACTCTTATTTAGATATATATTTATACATTCTTTTGTTTTTGTATCTCAGCCAGAGGCATGTCATATGGAGAAGCCATGAACGTTTTTACCTTCCATCACGCTCCTCAAAAATAAGGTATGTTTACATATGCGTGAGAATTTCTTTAAGATAGAAGTGTAATGAAACAAAATTTGTATGAGCCTAAAAGTTTATGCTATTTCTTGCTAACTCAAAATGTATCAGGAAATGTTTCACGATTTGTTTATTTAACATCACACAAATTCTCATACATGTATCTGAATATAAACATACTTTTACCAAATGCGGTAATATGAAAAGTTCATAGTTCATACATACATCTTTGTCTGCTTTTATTGGATTATAAATTTTGTACAAGTTTCAACAAGATTTGTCTTAATTATTAATAATTTAGCGATTCTATTTTTTTCCTAAGATTATTGTATTTTGACTTGGCAAACAAAGCAAACTGAATAAGTAAATTGATTTCATTGTTTTGACTATGTACAAATTTCTTCAGGTCATTTTAGTATTTTTAATTTTTCTTATATTATTTTCAAAGTATGATTTTAATATTGTAATTATTCACATTTTACAATCACCAAATAAAAAAAGAAAATTAATAATTTAGTAGAATCCGGGACATTACAAAACCTTGACGGGACGCCGGGACAATCTATGAAATCCGGAACTTTCCCGGCTAAACCAGGACGGATGGTCACCCTACCTTTAGGTAAGGAAGGTATTGTCTTTGGTCAAAAAATTCGGTGGTGAGGTTTTGATGAATAAGCACGTTTTACAGGCTCTGACATAAGATTTTACTATTTTTACGATGAAGTCTGTATGTATGTGTGTATAAAATTCTTTCGTATTCCTTTTCTTTACATCCATGTGAAGAGATGATTAGAGTTTGGTTATAATTGGTTAACCGGACATACCCTCATTTTAAGATTTTAACAGTTTTTCTTGAAAAAACGATGTTAAATATCATTTTTTCACTTTTAATGTTATTATAAATATTAAAGAATATTTTATTCTCATACGATTTGACTGTATTTTATACTTCCTATTAAATTGATATAGAAATTAAATTTCATAAATTAGCCAGCTATGCTATAACTTGTCAACAGCAGCTACATTAAGAAAATGTTGATTGAAAGGTGTCAGTGTCAAGTGCAATTAACATAGTATGTTTGTGTTATAATTTTACTGGAAATATAGGATCTTTTGCTGGAAACTTTCTTTATGGAATTTGTATAAATTACATACAACTGCCGAAAAGGTAGTGTACGAAATGTAAGAACCTTTTGCAAGGAACTTTCTATTTGAAATTTGTACAAAATACACAGAACTGACGGAAGGTAATGTGCTGGCCACATCTAACTTTTTACCTATGTTGCTATATATATACAATACAAAGATAACGATTTTGGAAAAAAATTATTTAAATTGCTATATATTTCCCTCTCCAAAAATAATGTAGAAAATTTACTTTCCTATATATACATGTATGTCGAAAGTTTAAGATTATAATATAATCTTCAACTTTTGACTTATACAGGCTGTCCGGGATCTCGAGAACTATAAGAGATACGAAGTCGGTTAAATTAGACAAAAGTTGCCCTATTAGGAGACCGTTTTAATGGTGTTTTGTTATTTGACAAAAAATACATAGGTCACTAGATATAGGCGAAAATGTAAATTTTGCAGTTTTTTATTTTTGCAAATATATTCCAAATGTGAAATAATACTGGATATTAATTTGCACATCTTAAAGGCACGATTTTATGTTCTTTCGAATGGCGATGCTCAAATTTTTTATCACTATTAGTTTTCGAGTTATGATGTCAAAGTTTTAATTTTGTGCGTAATTTGTCTATTTTCATTTGTTTGAATCACCAAAAATACAACAATTTCTAAATTTATAGGTTAAAAATAATATGGTTGTTGCAATGAAATAAATAAAAAAAAACACAATTGGACATAACAATTTGATTATTTTCATTGATCATTTCTTTAATTAGTTCTCAAAATTTTATAAAGTGTTAATATTTTTATTTGGACGTCATAGAAGGCAATGACATTTATAACGAAATTAAAAAAAATGTTTTAATGCAACTCGGTTAGAAATTCTAAGACTATGAATATTATAAACTTATAATAAAACAAATAAAATGTTTATTAATAAAAAAATATCATTAAGATTAGGTAAGTTGAAAAATTGTTTTACCATTCTAAAAAATAAATAAATATACTATCAAGGCTTATTACCCATTATTGGGTGTGCCAATCTGCTTTCATTTGCAGATACGACATACTTATACTTACACACATACTTATAATACTACATTGAAGAGAGAGTACCATAAGAGTCACTTTTATTCTACTACTCAAAAATATTGTAAAAAATACACCACATTATTTTTTTATGCAAAAAATAAACGACTTCTCAACTTCCCACATCTACAGCTGGTCACTTGATCCTAACATTCATATTAAAACATTCCCTAAACTATCAATACCATCTTCCTCGTTCTAGTCATCCCCCCTTTCCCCGGATCAAACTTCCCGCTTAACGATCATCTAGTGACATTTAGTCACCAAGCATCACGTTGGCAAGCCTGCCCATGATGGCTTCCCATTATCGCCAGGCCCCTGGTGTCACGGGGCATGATAAATAGGAACCAGACTGCGACCAATGGTATGCGAGACGAAAAGAGGCGGAACGGACCAGACACCTGAAGAGATGTTGACAGAAAACATGGGAGATCCGAAGATTTAGGATAGTGAAAAATGAGGATATAGGAAATCGGATAATTAATAAATTAATGTAGATTATCATTTGTTAAGATTTAGTTGTTTTGTAAATGGGCATGTTTTTAAAAGGATTTAAAAATATATGGTAAATGATTGCAATTTAGAACCAATTACTTATGTATGTTGATACATTAATGACAATTATATCTACAGGATAGTGACACGAACAGCGGAACATAGAGATTTTACATGTAATATCAGATTTTCGTACTTTCTTGACTATACAGGTTGTCTCAGAACGAGCTTACGCTATAGTTATTTTAATAACTATCCAATATTGTTTTACGAAATTTGGTATCTAGTGGTTTTCCGACAAGCCCGTTTCAACTAAAATATTTTCAAAACTGTAGCACTTCCGGTTTAACCGGAAGTAGACCCTAACTTTCTTATTTTAAATGGAATGCTATATTTTTTATCTTACCATTGAATTCAGCAGATAATTCTATAAATGATACCATAACAAATTTTCAATCATGACCAACCACTTCCGGCGAAATTCAACTTTTTAAATTTTTTTCTCTAAAATCGGCCACTTCTTTATCGCTCTATATCTCCAGAACGGATTTGAATTTTTATAATTTGTAAAAACAATTTTATAATGAAAGGTTTTGTTTACAATAATGCCAGTTAATAATTAACAATTTTTGAAAATTGTAATTTCTACGTCAACTTACAGTTTAAGTTCAAAAAATTAAAAAAAACTCAATTTTTTAAATGGAACACCCCATTTTTTATTATTGAAATGAATTCTTCGTTAAAAAACAGGGCTAGTTTGTGTTGCATGTTCTATGTTGAAAGTTGATACATTTTTAGTAAAATTGAAAATAAGTAAATTGCATGTGTTTCCACCATTTTTACCTCTCGCTAAGAGAGGTATTGTATTCATGCTAAAAATCGCATATCCAGATTTTAGTGAATAATCACGTTTTAAGGTCCCTAGAATCCGATTTTAACATTTTTACGATGATGTCTGTAGGTGTGTGCGGATGTTGGTTTCACCATTTCTCAAATACTATAAGACTTAAGACATTTTTAACTACGGATCTAACAATAGTGGGAAGAGTTGATTAAGATTTGGTAACAATTGGACAACCGGAAGTAGTAGTTTCAAGAAAAAAATCATCTAAATATTATTTATTGAAAATTTATGTAAATACTTATATTAAAGAACGTTAAATTCTTTATTCGATAAATATAAATTCATTATTATGTCTTCTATAGATTTAGAGATAAAGAAATGCATATAAAATAATTTGATGTAAAAAATCAAACTACTACAAGGCAAGAAATTCAAATGTTTGTAATTGACACATAAATGTCACTGTCAAAAATATTTGTATGCCACTGTCAAAAATATTTGTACGTTATTATGAAGATTATGAAAATAAAAAAAGTCAACAACGCAAAAGAATATACGTAAAAAAAATATAAAAGGAATTTGCGAAGAAATGACGAATAATACATAGAAAAATAAAAGGAAAGTAGAAAAATAAAATTTCAGGATATTGAATATAAAGAAAATGTATGTACTGTACATAATTTATATTAAAATATCCCATAGGTTTTGCAAATATGTGAGGATTATTTTGTAGTGAGACATGAGAGTTAGGTAAAATTTCTTGACTGGGACTGGATGATGAGAAGAAAATATGTATCTATTTAAAAATATTTTTCGTTTTATGCGTACAACCAGGTAAAATATCTGGCGAGAGGTTATGTGCTGGCCATATCACATTTTTTAAATATAATTTCATCTGAACGTATAAGTAAAACTAAGACTCTCGGTGAAAATCCGGTGAAAAAATTCCTATTAAACTGTTTGAGAATTGCAGTACTGGACTGATAGACACGCCTTCGATATTTGAATCTCTACTTGCCTTGGTAATAGGCTCCTCCCTGGGTATTCGTTATATATTTATAGACCGTCTTTGAATCGCCAATCAAAATAATATATATATGTAATTAATATGAGTGACGACTGACGAGCTGCTATAACAAAAAAAAACCTTATTTCCGAAGTATTTCAGTTATATCGTTTTATTTCTTTATTAATATTCATTATTAAGCATATACTTTCAATATTTTTTTCTAATTCCTCTTAATTCAATTGCGCTGTAGTCCCCTATTCTAGCTTAGTTGGCTAGTATGAACATTTTGTTTTAGCTTTATATTATAACTTTTATATCTGTTTACTTCGTATTTTGCATTCAATATCATAGTAAAATAACAATAGCGTAAGCTCGTCCTGGGACAGCCTGTATATCTCTTTTGATCTCATATAAAAATATTATATTATATTAATCATATATTAATGTTTTCCCTAAATTTGATCAAGTTCGCAAATGCAATTATTTGTAACATTTGCATAATAAAATAGAAAGACTGTGTAATGCTGTAAATATGAAAAATAATTAGGCTTGCTCTTCGAATTTACGATTCATACATGTAATAGAATATTTTGAGTTTTCTTAATTAAAAATATCTTTATTTTATATATTCATACGTAAATGAAATTTAATAACTATTTTGAAATAATGCTCATAAATTATTCATTATTATAAACAAGTACCAAAATGCTCATATTTAATAATTAATTTTAATTAACTACATGAAACATACCTTCAATGTTATTTATACACAAACCTGCTTCTAAACAATAATAATATTAATAACAAAATTTAATGCGCACATTGTATTTGACAAGTTTTCATTGGTATTTAATAAATTTGTAACTAGAATGAAAGAAATAATTGACTAACTATACTACGTTATTTATTTCATTTATATGATGACGTCAATGTTATTAAATCTAATGTAAGGTACGAGCCCCTCCTCATTAACGATAATTGTAAGTACAAGTATTTCAAAATTAATGACGATCATGTTCTGTTCTCGCATCTTCATAGTGTAACGTTTTTTATTTATTTGGGTGAAGTGTAAATATTAGACAATTATTATTAATTAAAATAAGGGTTTATTATTATAACTAAATATTAAAAAGGTATTATATAATGACGATTACTAATATTAAACAATTATTAAAAAACTAATTAAGACTAAAACTATAATTAACTAGATAACACTAACACTATTTATTTATTTAACCAATTAATACTACTATTTATTTCCACGATATTACTAATTATGCATTTCACTACACGTTCCACTCTTAGACTGCCGGTCTGTTGCAGACTCTTGTAGACTGTTTACGCGATATTTATATCACTATATTAATATCACTATATACTTATATCACGTTCAACTGTCCGCCTACCGACCTCCACAGCGTCTATGTACTCAACTGACTCAACAGCGTCTGTATCTTCAACTGCTCGGACAGAAGTCACACCTTTGACCTCACTATCTGTCTATTTATGTAACTCTCTCTCTTCCTTCAGTATCACCGACTGTCCGTATGCCACAATTCTTCAACATCACTGCCGAATATCCACTTCCACTTTCCGTTACTGTCCCCCTATACCTAGCTTCCCAATACTCTTCAATACTACAGTGTATTTACTTCCACAGTTATCCCGGTATACCAGTAACTTCCCGACTCGCCGTTACTGTCCTGGTACACTATAGCTTCCCAATACTCGTCAACACTACCGATTATTCACATCCACAGCTATCCCAGTTAACCAGTAACTTCCCGAGTACTCCACTCGACATTATACTGCATACGCTTATCACGATACTGCTGTGCTTCACTAATACTCTATGTGAATGTCTCTATAACTCTCCCTATGTAACTAACTAACTCTCGAGCATAGCTGCGTCCTCTTTTATACAGCTGCCGTTAACTTCCAGAGAGCTCTAGAATGTTCGACCGCATAATAACAATGAACACAAAAAGTCCAGGCGACCGGAAGTAATTAAACACGTCGCGGCTTGTTTGTTTACGTAGCCTGGCTGCTAGCGCGATTGCGTTATCGCTATACTTAGACACTTGTAGCAGCGGGACTCACACGTTACAATAGGTACTATTTCCAATTTATTTAAATAGATAAACGTCAGTATAAATATATTTTAAACAAAGAATATAATGTTCTAAAATTAATAACTTATAAGTAATTACAATATTGGAATAAATTCAAAATTCAGGAACTTTTTAAAAAAGATATTGAATTTCCATTTTTTGTAAATAATGCTCGATTTTATATATTTAATTCTTCACATGCTCATATGGCACTGGTGTTTTATTACATTTTGCTTTTGTTTTTGCATGACTTTTTTCGTAATTATTTTTTATAACAAGTGCGGATCATTAATGATTCTAAGAAGATAAAACGAATGCTGTTTCGGAATTTATATAGAGTTTCAGAATCATGTTTTTATTGTAACAATATTTTTCTGGATTCATCCACAAAATTTAAAAAAGTGTTAGATCAATGTTGCTTTTAAAATATGTCAAAAAATTATTAGCAATACAAATTTAAATGTAAAACTAGTATTGTAGAAAAAATTGTGTATGATATACGTGTTAAAAGTGATTTATATATGTTTGATGAGGCTCGGATTCGACCAAGACAATTCAAACAACAGCCGGTCTTTCATCGCACTCAGCCATTGAAATATAATTTATTTAAAAAAATATTTTCTGTATCATTCTATCAGGATATCAAAAATCCTGCCTATTTCCTACTCTCCTGATACATTTTCCTAACCCTCTCCACGAATATATTTCACACATCCCCACGCCTTTTACACATGGAAGCATTTGTTTTATACTGTTTATCTGTGTGCAATACAGCGCCATCATTTGCCAAATATCGGAACTATTTGCCAGGATAATTCCTTCCAGTTTTCCAATGGTCGATAGCCAGTGCGCATGCGCAGTGCACTGGCGGGATGGCGCATCACATCACATAGCCAGGCAAAGGTGAAAGGTCACCGGCAAAACAGTTTCGGAGAAGAGGAGGAATTCCAAGAAGAAAGAGAAAAGAAAAGAAATATAGTAATGTAAAATAAACAAAAAGAAACAGTTATAAGGATAGAGTTATACTTTAAATTACCAAACCTTTTTTCTATATTTAGGTTATAGTTGGATATTAAGTTATGGGAACGTTTATAAATCAATTAACATTAACGACTTGTTTTTACCTCCTGCTACCCTTGGTAAGGGAGGTATAGGGATAGTGCTAAAAATCGCATATCGAGATTTTGGTAATGACCACGTTTTAAGGTCCCTAGAGTCCATTTTTATCATTTTCGCGATGATGTCTGTGTGTATGAGTGTGTGGATGCTCCACTCTAACTCGAACACTATTACTCAGAAAATTTTGAAACCTTGTATTTCTAACTTTTTCTGTAATGGAAAGAGCCCATTAGATTTTGGTGAAAATCGGATAACCGAAAATGGCACTTTACTAGAAGCTCAAAATAGTTTTTCTTCTATAGACTTGCATTAATATTTTTTCTATATATTTTATAGATAAATTTATAAAATTATCTATAATTTAAATCCCTCATCCAACGCTTTAAACAAACAAAACGCAGTTATTCAAATGTATGTAACTGACAGATAAATGTCACTATCAAAGAACTAATCATTTCAAAATAATATTAGTAACGTTTCAAAAAGAAAAAGGTAAATAGATCAATAGAAAAGGAATTCAATACAGTTTCCAGAATAAGTAAATATGTAGGTATGTATTTAGAATAATAAGAAATTAACGATTCACAAAAATGTTTAAACTAATCCTCATTTTTGGATTAGAGAATTCCACGGGTGAATTCTGTTCTATCCCGGTATTTAAAATTTAACTTCATTTTATTATAGCACCGGTGGCTCAATGGTTAGAGCAACGCCTCATGTCATGAGTGCCCTCGGGGCTCTGGGTTCGAATCCCACTAAGGCATGGATGTGTTGGAATGTAAACCCACTATGTAATTGGGATTTAATCCTATTGAGGAGTTTTAAAAAAGGTAGTTACTTGCGAGGTTACTTGGATTAGATTAGACTATATTTTAAGAAATAAACTGTCAAAATTAGAATAAAAATCTTTAGGCAAAAATAAGGATTAACTTAATCTTTTTTGTGACTCGGGCTGTAAATGGCGGGAGGTATTGTGTTGGCCACACCAGATTTTTTAAATAAACAAATTTTACCACAAGTCACCGAATGTAAAATTCTAGAACTCGATATGCATGAAAATCTATTACGGGACTCTCACATTGATAATCTTTGTTCACAATTGACATCCCTGTGCTATTTCTTAAAAAGATTAACACACCTCACAGACATAAAAATAGCAAAAACATTCTATTACGCTAAATTCTATTCATTTCTAAGTTACCGTATAATTTTTGGGGTAGACCCCAGATCAACGTTAGCAGAACATGTGTTTAAATTGCAAAAACGTGCCCTTCGAAATATATTTCAACTTCGCTATAGATCATGCAAAGAAATTTTTAAAAGAGAACAAATTTTGCCTCTTGCATATATATTTTTAATACATTAATAAACGTTTGGAAAACTAAAGACAAGTTGCTCACTAATAGTGACGTTCATAGTTACAATACTCGAGGTAAACATAATTTTTTAATTTCAAGAATTAATTTGAACAAAACTGTCCACAAGCCCCGCTATATAGGGATTAAATTGTTTAATCATTTACCTGTAGCCATGAAGAACGTTAATTCTAAAAATAAATTTAAATCTGACCCAAATTTTTTTAGTATCTAACTATTACCATGTGAATAAATTACTAAATAAATACTAATATTATTTTGACATGATTAGTTCTTTGATGGTGACATTTATCTGTCAGTTGAATAACTGCGTTATGTTTGTTTAAAGCGTAGGCTCTGGGATTTAAATTATAGATAATTTTATAAATTTATCCATACAATATATATAGAAAAAGTATTAATGCAAATCTATAGAACATTTAATAATCTTTAATTTTTATAATAACATTAATCTCGAAAAAATAACATTTAAAGGTATTTTCGAAGAAAAACTATTTTGAGCTTCTAGTAAAGTGCCATTTCCGGTTTTCCAATTTTCACCAAAATCTAATGGGCTCTTTCCATTACAGAAAAAGTTCGAAATACAAGGTTTCAAAATTTTCTAAATAATGGTATTTGAGTTAGAGTGGAGGATCAACACACAAATACACACCGATATCATCGTGAAAATGTTAAAATTTCTAGGGTCCTTAAAACGTGGTCATTTACCAAAATCTCGATATGCGATTTTTCGCACGATCCCTATACCACCCTTACCAAGGGCAGCGGGAGGTAAAAAATAAATAGAACAATAGAAAAGGAATTCAATACAGTTTCCAACAAAAGTAAATATGTAGGTATGTATTTAGATTAATAAAAATTAACGATTCACAAATTTTTTTAAGCTAATCCTCATTTTGGATTAGTGAATTCTATTCTATCCCGGTATTTAAAATACATTCTTCATTTTATTGTAGTTCCGGTAGCTCAATTGTTAGAGCAACGCCTCTTGTTATGAGTGCTCTCGGGGCTATGGGTTCGAATCCCACTAAGGCATGGATGTGTTGAAATGTAAACCCACTGTGTAATAGGGATTTAATCCTATTGAGGAGTTTAAGAAAAGGTAGTTACTTGGATTAGATTAAACTATATTTTAAGAAATAAACTTACAAAATTAGAGAAAATTCTTTACACAAAAATAAGGATTAACTTTTGTGACTCGGGCTGTAAATGGCGGGAGGTATTGTGTTGGCCAGACCAGATTTTTTCCTATGCCATGTATCTTGATCTTCAGAAAATAAATTAAATAAATATTGCCAATGATAAATTCTGTGTTAAATATTAATATTATTAATTGAAATTTTCAAATTTCCCAGTAACATTTCAACATATTAAAAATAATGTTTGCACAAACTGTTTTTTATGTTATTATAAATATCTTTCTCATTTCTATGCATTCTTGCAGATAGTAGACCTCACAGATTGCTGCTTCCATTTCTATAGCAAGTACACGGAGATAGTCGTATTTTAATTTGTGCGAATGGAGTTAATATACGGCTTGGTTCGGCCAGCACTCTGCAGCAGCGCGCTACTTTATATTGTTGTAAATGTCTGCTGCAATTTAATCAGCCGAGAGAATGGAGCAGAGCACCATGTGCATGCACATGCACTTCAAACTACGTAGGTGGGATACACACTGCTAAGATTCTTACCAGAAGGCAATAATAAATATAAAAACATAAGTTTTAAAATCTATAGCCCAGTTGCTAAAGGAGCTTTTATTAGTTTTTACCTCCCGCTATCCTTGGTAAGGGAGGTATAGGAATCGTGCTAAAAATCGCATATCGAGATTTTGGTAAATGACCACGTTTTAAGGTCCCTAGAATCCAATTTTAACATTTTCACGATCATGTCTGTGTGTATGGGTGTGTGGATCCTCCACTCTAACTCAAATACTATAATTCAGAAAATTTTGAAACCTTGTATTTCGACCTGTTTCTCTTATGGAAAGAGCCCATTAGATTTTGGTATAAATCGGATAACCGGAAATGTACTTTACTTGAAGCTTAAATATTTTTTCTTCGAAAAATACCTCTAAATGTTATTTTTTCGAGATTAATGTTATTAAAAAAATTATAGATTAATAAATTTTCTACAGATTTGCGTTAATACTTTTTCTACATATTTTATGGATAATTTAAATCCCGGAGCCTACGCTTTAGAAAAACAAAACTCCTTTGTTACGCAGTTATTCAAATGTATATAACTGACAGATAAATGTCACTGTCAAAGAACTAATCATTTTATATTAATTAACAATAACGTTTTAAAAAGAAATAATCTGATGTGGTCAGCAGTTCTATTTTTTTGTACAAATTCCATATATTTCCAGTAAAATTATAACACAAACATACTATGTCAATTGTACTTGACACGGACATCTGTCAATCATAATTTTCTTAATATAGTAGATGTTTCCATGTTTATAGCAAAGCTGGCTGTTTTATGAAATTTAATTTCTTTATAATTTTTTAACTCTTTATCTATTGAATATAAAGTGTAAAATGTATTCAAATCGTATAGGGAATAAAATATTCTTTGATATTTATAATAACATTAAATATGAAAAAATGATATTTAACAGCGTTTTTTCAAGAAACACTGTCAAAATCTTCAAATTAGGGAACTTCCGGTCGACCAATTATAACCAAAAGCTAATCAGCTCTTCATTTGGATGTAAAGAAGAGAAATACGAATTTTTTTTTGGAAAGGTGGTATTGGTTGGAGTTATGCGATCCGAAACAATCGTCACACACACACATACATACATACATACATACATCCATCCATACATACATACATACAGACATCATCGTAAAAATAGTAAAATCGTATTCTAGGGACTCTAAAACGTGCTTATTCATTAAAAACTCATCATCGAATTTTTTGACTAAAGACAATATCTTCCTTACCTAAAGGTGACAGAAGGTAAAAAGTAAATAGAACAATAGGAAAGAAATTCAATACATTTTCCAGTTTGAGTAAATGAAATTTAACATCTGGAGAAAATAATTGACGGTACTAATAAAGAACTTTTAGTTTTAATTCAGCTGCAATTAATTTTTTAGTCAAGTGTTCTCGGAAAAGTAAATTTTCATCTACTAACATACTCAAACTCGTGACCACAGTACTACGTTGTAGTATTGTACCATTTAGTTCAATGCACGGAGATTCACTTGAACCATAGACAAGTAAGGGGGATTTACCAGCATTAATTTGAAGTCCATTATTTTTTATCCAGATGGAGAAGTTTTGAAGGTCAGCATTCACCAAGGTTGAGTTTTCATTTATGTTATGTTTATTCACCGTTGTTAAAATTTGAGTGTCATCTGCATATGCATGTGCAGTGCAAAAACACATTAGGTAACTCAGCAACATAAATAAAATAAAATAAAGGAACCAAAATAAATCCTTGTGGTACTCCTAGGGATATGTCATCATCATTACTGAAACCTGTGTACAAAGTAGACTGGCACACCCAGCAATGGGTAATATGCCGTGATGATATATTTATTTATTTATTCATAAAAGATTTTTTCTACAGTCTATATACAAAGTAGCCACTTTGCCGCTCATGCGCGACAAAGTAGAATAAACGCTCGCTGTCCAAATTTCTAACTAAACAATGTTGAGAAATGTCACTTGTCTACATTCTTAATAGAAACGTTTAGTCAGGAACTAATGGCACTGTAGTTATACATTTATCATCTTCACAAGTCAATCTGACATATAACTGCTCCGTCGGTATATTATATAACCAAACAAAATGCCGCACTGCTGTGAAAATAAAGTAGAGCATTTATTTACAAAAACGAAAGTATAAAATATTTGGATTAGATTGAAGCAATAGCTCAAAAAGAATAGAAAATAACGATAAATTAAAATTAAATATAAAATAAATTGTGTGAACAGTTGTGCTGCCACCTGCA
Source organism: Harpalus rubripes (assembly GCA_963082715.1). Lineage (NCBI taxonomy): Eukaryota > Metazoa > Arthropoda > Insecta > Coleoptera > Carabidae > Harpalus > Harpalus rubripes. The sequence goes on along the minus strand of OY720449.1, from coordinate 81,990,262 downwards.
AAAGTTTGGTGTGAACGCTCCCAATGGACATCTACTTTTCCACCGCATTAGTTTAATGTACTTGAGACAAATAAATTATACAAAAACTTATAATATTCATTACAAAATTGGCATTATTTTTTTTGTAAAAACGAAAGCCAAAACAATATCTTGAATTTGTATCTGAATACGTTCCTATCTTCACTGCAAAACTATTGAATAGTACTGTAAGTACAAAGTGTTAAATGGTGAAGGACTGTAGAAAAAATCTTGTGTGTGTTTCGAGCGCAAATGGCCATTGTCGATTTCGAGAGAATGCCGCGCTCCTGCGTCGCGCGTCAACAACCTCTCAATCGACAATGTCCCATTTTGCGCTCTTAATACACAAATAGCTATTGTAGGCATCAACAATCAACGGCAAAAAATAATTATGCTCTTGATAAAAAAAATGACGATTTATTTAAAAAAAATAAAAATACGTGTTGATATATTTATTATATTCAATAAATTTCCGTTGAACTAATTAACTTTTGCTATGCTATCCATTTAATTTCTGAACTTGGAATGAATTTAATCTTGTGTATCATAAAATTGGTGAAATTCTCTTCATAAAATTCATGTGTTGGTGTAATTCGTGATAAATACGGCTACAGCTGGGTATGGGTTCGTGAGTCGCGGACGTTTTATTGATACATCTTTGGAATTTTCAATTAACCGGATAGCTAGCCATAGCCAATGCCAATGCCGATGCCGATGTGAATGAGTTTGTACGCGATAGCCAAGCGAAGCTGATGTCTGATGGACTTATGGCAGGATCGCATTCGCATCGTGGATCGCGGATCGGACGATACGCTTCGTTAGGCATTCCACGAAGTTGGGATGACATGCCACGCCAACTAAGGGCAGATTTCGACCACGCAAAATTCAAACAAAACGGATAATCTTTCTAGCATCTTATTATTTAAACCTCCAGAACACGTACTTAATTTTGGCATACATGCGCACACACCGGTCTGAGGGAACATTCATCTAAGAAACGAGGTATTTCGCCTTATCGACAACAAAAGCCCCAGTGATGAGAGCCTTAGCACAATATTACTCTCGATAGGTTCGCTACTGGGCTAGTTACTTTAACCTTCAAAAGACTTTGAAAAAATGCCGTAGCGTTTCATTATTTCACCACGCAGCGTTAAAAAAAGCGCACTTTTTTACACTTTTATGTTTTAAAAAATCTGATGTGGCCAGCACATTACCTTCCGTCAGTTCTATGTATTTTGTACATACAGAAAGTTCCTTGCAAAAGATTCAATTTCTTACATATTACCTTAAGGCAGTTGTACGTATTTTATACAAATTCCATACAGAAAGTTTCTAGCAAAAGATCCTATATTTCCAGTAAAATTATAACACAAATATACATGTCAATTGCACTTGACACTGACACGTTTCAATCAGAATTTTCTTAATATAGCAGCTGTTTCCAAAGTTCAAGAAAAACTGTTAAAATCTTCAAATGAGGGTACTTCCCGTTGACCAATTATAACCAAAATCTAATCAGCTCTTCATATAGATGTAATGAAGAGGAATACGAAAGAATTATAATTTTTGGAATTGTAGTATTATAGAGTTATCGCAGACGAAATTTTTGTCACACACACACACACACACACACATACACACGCACGCACGCACCCACGCACGCACATATACAGACATCATCGTAAAAATCGTATTCTAGGGACCATAAAACGTGCTTATTCATCAAAAAATCACCACCGAATTTTTTGACCAAAAACAATAACTTCCTTATCTACAGATGGCGGAATTATAATTATTATATATTATTATTAACCAGAGAGCGTTTTCAAAGCATGATTATTTTAATTTCAAAAAAGATTTAGGTGCTTTTGAGAGCAAAGAAAATTTAGAATGTTTTGAATGAACAAGCGAGTTCTTTTTCTACAATTTATAACCGATATAAAGAATTTGTACGAAAAAAAACATTTATCTGCATTGAAAAACGTGACATTCGTTTTATGCCACATCAAGTTCCTGATTTTCGAGGAACAGAACTTGCAAGAATATGCTAAGAAACTTAAACACATTAAATAATGGTGGACTTTTTTTTCTTCAAAAATTGTAATATGATGATAAGATTCTGAAGCTGTTCAAAGTATAGTACTTTAATAGTTCTTATTTGGCTGTCAAGGTTTGTACTTGGAGCTCGCTAATATTTTTTAGATCCATTGGTAAAATTGTAGTTTAAACAAACTATCGGCCTAATTCTCTAAGCAAATTGTTAAAATTAACAATCATTTTCAGTTGTTAATTTCAATGTGAGTTGCTAAGTTCAAAATCCCAATTCACTACTACATCAAGTTGCTAAAATTTAACAACTAGTCGTTACGTCTAATTGTTAATCTAGCCACTGCATTTCTCTCGTTGAACAATCGTTGGTAAATGGTTTTTCTTCAAAATTTTGTGTTAGGAAATAAACTTTTAGTAAACTAATATATTCCTATATACCTGCTAAAACTTCTAGACGATGGTCATGCGTCATTCCTGATGATAAGATTCTTGAAATTTCGAAATCGATCGCATAGAATTGAATAAACATTTATACTAAACTGGAGAACTTCATCAGATTCTCCCAACACTTAATTTCTACGGCTAGCTATGGGTCTTATAAAGAGATTACAGGGCAAAATTTCAATTTTTTAACTCAATCAACCATTTACAAAATTTCGAACTAGTAGTTATCAGAACTGAATTGTAAAACTAGCTTTGTTATTTAATTAGTCCAAAATTATCATGAAATCTACCATTAGAGAATAATGTTCGTGGAACATCTTGCACCACAAATTTTCTTATCACTCATTATTAAAAACTCAAATGTCAAACGAATCAAAATCTGTCAGTTTAGGTTGTGAATAGAATAGAAATATGTACAAATATTGAGAATCGACATGCCTTTTAACTCACTAGTCAGTAACTTTACTGCTATATTTAACAACGATTGTTCAGAACGACCGTTTTTAAAAATGTCGTTAATTATGTACTGAATACCAATTGAATAATAAGAGTTGCTAAATATCGTTGTTAACTGTCAGTTATTACTTAACGACTATGTTAACAACTATCTTAGTGAATTAGGCCGTATAATAATAAATTTCAAGTAAAATTGTTTCCGACCTAAAATAAGCAATCTCTGTACGAATTAGGAGTATCCCAAATATCCTTCCTCTCTCAATGTCAAATTCATTTAGTGTTCATTGACGCGGTCTGTTACTTCTTCGAGGGGTAAAACAGTAGCCCCTCCTTTTCCTCTTAAACATGAGATGATTTTTTTTATGAAGGAAGTCCATGGTTGTATAAATCCACACATCGTGGGTAGCATCAATGCGACATGAATATATTTGAATATTAAAATAGAGTCAGTAAATCAATTTTGATTCTGCTAGAATAAATTAAAAATAACACGGGTACTACATGTCCTGTAGACACTATTTTTAGCATGGAATTACAACATACACAAGTTGAATTATAATTGCAAGTGAAGCGGGATCGTATCATTTATTTTTATGTATGTTTGCACATCATCATTATTTATAACGTTCGAGCCTTGTGTTATACTTGTAAGTTGTATGTACATATATTATTGCAAGTTACGTGCATCTGGCATTCTACACTGCAAAAATGCAAAATAAAATTACTTTGATATGTAATTTAGTTCAATAAATAAGTAGATAGTCATCTGTTTTGCCTGTTGTAGGGTGTGCCAAAAAAATTTCACAAAGTTTTGGTAATGACGAAATATTTATGGGAGTCACGCTAGAATTATTAAAATTTTAGTTTAGTACGTAGTTCCCTTCATTAATACACTTATGCCCGGTCTTATAAAGGATAGTTAACTAAACTTTGCGACTAAATTAATTTAATTGTTCGATTTCTGTACTATAAACATATGTTAAAATAAGCTAGGGATTAAATCTAAAATTAAACTAACTGAAGAAAATCAAGGTATTAAATTTTAGTTGTGAGATTAAAGAGACAATTAAAAAAATTAAGGTATTATTTAAAGATAGTTTTACTATTATAAGGAGTAATTCTCAATCTCAATAATAACAGGTTAGTTAAAAAATCTGATGTGGCCACCATCAAACGTCCCGCTATTTAAATTTTATTAATTTAAATACCTATATATACACTTACATATTTAGTTAATGCGGAAACTGTATTAAGATCCACTCCATATAACTATGGTTCTATGTACTATTTTCTTTTTAAAACGTTACTATTATTAATTTGAAATGATTAGTTCTTTGACAGTGACATTTATCTGTCACAACACATACATTTGAGATATGTGTGTAACAGGAGTTTTGCTTGTTTAAAGCGTAGGATCCAGGATTAAAATTGTAGATGGTTTTATAAATTTATCCATAAAATATATATATATATATATATATATATATATATATATATATATATATATATATATATATATATATAGAAAAAGTATTTATGCAAATCTGTCGAAAATTTAAAAATCTTTAATTTTTATAACATAAATATTGAAAAAATTACATTTGAAGGTATTTTTCGATGAAAATCTATTTTGAACTTCAAGTAAAGTGACGAACGAAATAACCCGTTTGATATATACGATGCGGTATTGGTTGTTTTAGATTTAATAAAAGAGCATAGCATATCCAATCATTTGCGGAAAAAAATCAGCCAAATATTGCAGTTCACATATTGTTTAAAAGTCTCTAATAGATTTTCTTTATCTGTTTTCGTATAATAATGGCCCCTATCACGTTTTTATCCATTTACTTCCACTGTAACTAACTTTAAACCTTTTTTTTAAACAGTTATAACAGCACAGTTGACAGCTTTAAAGAGTATTGCCTATACTGCCATCTAGAGTACAATATTTGAACTGAAGTACGGTCGGTAAATTTAACAGAGAGTTAGATAACCGTCGGTTATACTAATTTTACTTCGTAACTTGCTTTATAGAACACAACTAAAATTTACTTGGAAACTAAATTTAACCGTCCAATATCTAACTGATTGTTTAACTCTCCTTTATAAGACCGGGCATTAAGCATTCTTTCCATTCAATTCTTAAAAGCTTTCAACTAATTTTCGGTAGATTTAAGAATTATTATAGTTATTTACATACCAAGTGCGTCAACGCTTGGTTCCCGGTAGTGATGCACGCGAGGCGAGACGAGACGAGAAATATAAAATATCGATCTCGTCTCGTTTTCGGATCTGTAATCTCGATCTCGCTCTCGTTCTCGCAAATTTTTTTGGGTCTCATCTCGTTCTCGGACGAGAGTCTCGCTTTAAAAATACGCGCTTGCGCACTACGTATTTACGTAACTATTTAACTACAAGAGACAAGTTTGCACCAATAGCACCGTCTTCCAAGTATTTGCAGTCGTGTAACTATAATAAAGAGACGAAACACTAAATTCTGGCCACCAAATTATTTCAATACGAACATAATGTTTATTCATTTACGGTCACCAGAAAATGTGATAAGTTAGTAAATAATTTAATTTACCTCTAAGATATTCAATTTATCATCAAATTGTGATCTCTAAACTATTTCAATAAGAACACATTCTGTCATCAGTAAAACGAATTAAACATTTAAAAATTATTTTTTGTAACTAAAAGTATCTACACTTTTTCATTAAATATATGCCACTATTTAAGTAAGATTAAGTCATAAAAAACCGCTACACTGGTAACCCGCTGGCAACCAATCACTCCGCTTCTCTCCATGTTGGCTCCCATCGCCGCTTAATATAATATCCTTTACTTTTCAGAGGCGATAAGAGTTTTATTAACCGTGGTTTTAACTAGGGCGAATTAGAGGCCGAAATATTAGAGGAAACTAGTTCTACTGGATGCAATACCGATTTTGTCTTTATTTTTGCATTTTCTCGCTCAGAGACCTATACTAATCGACTCTAAATAGACTCAAAAAATATTGTGAATTCCTATAATTTTTTTGAACACACTGTATAATTATTATTAATATATACTGATATGTATAATATTTACGTTAGTATAAAATAGACAAATAGAGTTACGTTGTCACTTATTTCTTGTGATGTGGTTCCCTGCTTTACCGACACAAATTAACCAAAATGTTCCGAATCACAACCACTTTTCAATATCCATAACCTGACCACGTGAACCACAAGAAAACCATAACCACGTCGTGATTAAGTTACGGAATGTACTATATATTTCTTACCGTTTTGTTACAATTTACATTACGTTTGTTGGTTATGTTTTACCGACTTCCCGAGTGTTCTGTCTTGCCGACTCCCGCCAAGCAGAAATTGTTGCCAATATTGTGAAACAAATGCACTAACTTCATTATTTTAAAAATAAATTTCATTCAATATTCCACCATTTTCTTTTGTTATTATTAAGAGAAAGAATGTTGACAAACTATACTTCTTTATTATAAATATATTTCTTTAAGAAATGCTTTAGAAATAGGAAAGGGTTTTTCCTAAATTTTCCGGTCACTTATCTGGTGGAGACCTGGGAAATTGACGTTTCGGACGTTGCTTAGGTGACGCGAAACAACATATTTCAATGCATGAATACGAAAAATTATATTCAGCCTTACTTAAAAACAGTCAAATTATAAATGGTTAGGAGTAGAAGGTTTTTTATTATCAAAGGGAACTATTTGAACATATTTAAAATAACATTCTAAAAAATATAAACCATGTATCTTATTTTCAATAATTCTAGCGTGACCCTCATAAGTATAAGACAATGAGAAGGAGAAAGCAACATTATTATGTGAAAGAATTAACCGGAATATCTTGCAATCTCTAATTTTAAAAACGAAGCAACGATCTCTTTATTCAAACCAGAAATATTTCAAACTTTATCAAACATTTTCAAACTTTAACTAACTAAATAACTAAATCCAACTGGCCAACTGCAAGAAACGTATCTAATTTAACAATCTTTTCATATTTTACAACAAACTTTAAAATATTTAACATCTTCCCCAAGAACCATAAAACTTCTAACAGATACGCTTCAGTTCTTTTTCTTTTTAATTCGTGTAACGCGTTTGTTTACAAACTCCCGTTACCGTAACAAAAACTACCCTTTCGGCACAGAACAACAAATCCTGTATATACCGTTAGGGCAGAAAGAAATGACCAGCGATGGATAGGTGTTAGATTTTTTATACTGTACCGTTATGTACTGTTAGTTTGAATAGAATATTCAGTTGGGAATTGCACAATGTTGGGAAAAGATCGCGGAGAATTTCAGAGAGAATATTTTAATGTTAATTGGAAGAAAATATTTTAATTATTGCGGAACGGTGATAGTGAAAAAAATGTGGAAATTTAGGTCGCAGATTGATTAACTTCACAAAGCACAGCAGGTAAGACTTTTTTATTTAATTTAATTAAAGAGAGTCAAGCTAGAATAGGGCTGTTGCAAGAATTTTTATATGCCTTGTAAGTATTAAATTTAAAAAGATATCATTATTTAAATAGCCTCAAATTTGAAAATATCACTAAATATCCTTTAGATATTTTACAATTAATTTTTGAAATTTGGATATTTTGAAAAAGTCACGTGATCTGAGACAGAATGTGACGTCACAACACATACGTCTTCATCGGCTCCAATTTGTCCCTTATAGTGTCAATTCTTTGTGTTTTGTTACAAGTGTTATGATAAATATGTCAAAGTTGTGAAACAAGTGTCAAATTTTTGAGTTTGGTTCGTGACTGATAATAAAAAAATCAATATTAAATAAGTAATTACAGTATCGTATTGTGCTTTTTTGCAAAAATGCTGCTAGGAGCAAACCTACTGTTGAATTTATAAATATGTCAAAATATGCGAAGAAAAGAAAATTGTGGCTGGAAGCAGTAGATCGAAGAGCTGATGGTTGGGTTTTTTACATTTTATTTTACCCTACCTCTTTAATACCCCTTATTTCGGCAACAGTAAAACAATCGTTTTCTGACATAAATTCAGCCACCATCCAGCCATCAACTTTTGGTAAACTCTCCGACTTAGCGTGAGTGTAGTCTGTATTAGCCATTATTACTTTATTACTCATCTATAATGGAAAATGTCAGCGTCAAATGTCAAATTAGAAGTTTGTTATTAACGTGTGACAAACTATCGCCTACGTTTATTTATCTAAATAACAAAAATAAATGTAGGTGATGAAATAGTATATTGTATAACTAGTGCTGAAAGTTGGATATTTCACACGAATGTGAAGTTTGAGCCACGAGCCGAAGGCGAGTGGTTCAGTCACATGAGTGTGAAATACCCTTTCAGCACGTGTTGTACACGTTACTTTTCCGACGACCACAATTTTTTGAATTGACATAACTGCATGTATATACATATGAAAACAGATTATGTTAACATCATTATTGCTATCAGAATTCACCAAAAATTATGTTAAAATCTGATAAATTAGGGGTCAACCTTCTTAATCCGTGTAAATTCAACATATTATCTGGAACTGTCAAACTTTTAAATACAAATTTTTAGGTTACTTCGCTCAGTTATCGCAGCGTGTGATAAAATCATATCACACAGTTGCGGACGCATCTGATTGCCTAACGAGCTTCATATCACACAGCATTGCTAGTGATGTGCAAATACCAACTTTCAGTAATAGTTTAGCGTGTGAATTTATGTACTTTTCGTAGTGTCGTCGGAAAAAGTTGTTTTTCTATTGGTTCAGAATGACGTAATGTATGTGCTTCTACGGCACAGGAATGGGGGGTTGTTTTTCATGACTATTTTTGGAACCAATATTCGTATTTAATTATTTACAAAAATAACAAATTATTAAAAAAAAAATATTAATAAGAAAAATATTGCATAAACTTTCATTTAAAATACTAGCGAATGAAAGTTGACGTTTAAATTATTTTATAGAAGTGGTTTCTATTGAAACCCTAGAGAAGAATAGAATTGTACGAAATATTCAGGTATAAAATTTTTGCATGAACCCATTTAAATACTGGACTAGGAAAGTACAGAAATACATTACTATGTCTGGCTGAAAATAAATGGCCGACTAGGGTAACTTAATATCGAAACAGGGGTGCGTTTAAAATATTTTAAACATTTTTCATTTATGTTGATTATAACAAAATATTTTGATCTTTAAACTATTTAGTTTGGCAATTCTATGAATAGGATTATTTTTAATTTCCTCTAGTATTTCCGACTCGAGGTTGCTTACACCTAAGACGAACGAACTAGAATTTGCGGTATTAATTTTTTTAAATACATCACAGAATCCTGTTGCTAAGGTCATTTCAAATGCCTCCTGGTATTGAGTACAATTCTAATTTTCTGTAACGGAATACATACGGGTCAGTTTCCTTTCAAGTCAAATATAGGGACATATTTTCAAAAGGAACCACATCTATTAAATAATCTAAACGTCAACTTTCATTCGATAGTCATACCATACACATCTGATTCTTGGGCAATGACATGACGATAATGCGTAAATCTATGATATTTAAATTAAATGTCAAGAAAATTCTGGAAAATCATTGACTTAAAAATCAATCAATAATGAAAACTTAAATAAACTTTCCGTCATTCAATCTAAATAATAAGTTTCAATTTCGACAATGATCTCTGTTCCTCCATTCCGTTCTGTTTGGCAACTCCCATTCGAGTTGATTCTATTTTCGTTATAAGATCCGGCTCTCATCCAACGAAAATAATTAAAATGCTATTGTATGCGCTGGCTGCTTCTATAATAAACATGTTTATATTAATGAAATAATAAAGATGCAGCTTTATGCACAATTTAATGTTAATCGTACGTTAATGGACGCGGTTAGCAATATATAAGGAATTTAATTTTGCAAGTCGTGGTTGAATGAGTCTTCAGGTATTTTAGCTTCGGAGGATGGACGAATTTACATTTAGAAAACGAAATGGTGGTGGTCATTAGGATGGATACTTTACACAAATGACAATATTTTCTGTCTTTAATATTTCATAAA